>VZZY01015566.1:534184-712214 GCA_013400335.1 Eurystomus gularis
TGGAGCACGTCCAGAGAAGGGCAACCAAGCTGATGAGGGGTCTGGAGAACATGTCTTATGAGAAGCAGCTGAGGCAACTGGGGCTGTTTAGTCTAGAGAAAAGAAGGCTGAGAGGAGACCTTACTGCCCTCTACAACTACCTGAAAGGAGGTTGCAGAGAGGTGGGTGTTGGTCTCTTCTCCCAAGTAACTAGTGATAGGATGAGAGGAAATGGCCTCAAGTTGCACCAGGGAAGGTTTAGATTGGGTATTTGGAAAAAATTTCTTTACACAAAGAGTGATGAAGCACTGGAACAGGCTGCCCAGGAAAGAGGTGGAGTCACCAGGCCTGGAGGTGTTCAAAAAACGTGAAAAAGTGGTACTTCAGGACATGATCCAGTGGTCATGGTAATGTCAGGTTGGTGGTTGGACTTGATGATCTTAGAAGTCTTTTCCAACCTTAACGATTCTATGATTTTTTAAAAGATACTTCTTTTTCTATTCAGCCTGGTATATCTGGAATATATATTTAAGCTGGTATACCTAGAAATGCACAGGGCATGGTTCTGAGCATGTTTACATTGGTTTGATATCCCTAGAGCTTCACAGCTGCTGTCATTGAGTCCTACTGCAAGCAAGACCTAACTCAGACACTTGATTTTACATGTGTTGCCTGAGAGAAGTCAGGCACCGTGTACTTCAAAAAAACCAAAAATAAATAAATCAACTACAAAGAGTTGCTTCAAGCGGTAGCCCTCTTCAAGGCTCCCATTTAAAGGCACAAGCGAGCAACTGCACAAATAAAATAGGCCCCAGAGGCAACACCCCACAGGGTTTTGTACCAGAAAGTGCCCTTCGGGAGTCTCTGAAGCTGTTGGAAAAGTTCTGATAACCTCACTTCAAAAGGAAGTTCTTGCCTGAACAATAGCATGAGGGAGGAAAACTCTGATACCTCTTCATGGAGATGCTTAACTGAGAAGTGGGTCTGGGGGAGGCGAAAACAGGCAAGGAAAGGGATAGGAGAGGAGAGGGCTCAAAGAAACCCCACAAACCCCGTGAGAATCACTGATTTAAGTGTACAGAGCAGGCTGTGGAGTGAGTGGATGGGACGAGTTGGAGAAGAAAGTGGAAGGAAGCTTAGTGAGGCTGCTTGCTACAATCCTGCTTGCAGGCAGAAGGGTTAGAGGAATACAAGACAAATTAAGTACACTCGACTGGAGATATCATCCACAAGATGTGTATGATGGAAAAGAAGGAAAGAATATGTTGACAAACCACAGATCCATTCAGCTTGAGATCTAAAGAATGTACGACCATGCTTTCCAAGGTATCATCTGCTATCTTTTTTATTGGGCCATCAAGGCCCTTGTCTTCACCCTTGCCAATTTTTTCATTGCTTTTCCAGCCCCTGTGTGATATTAAAGTGTAGAGGAATACACTAGCTAACTCCCTGCTGCTGCAAATTAATAAGCAGAGAATAATAAGAGAGAAAGTCTGAAGTCCAAAGGAGAAAGAATAGTCTTAATCAAGACTGCCCTGAGAGAAGTAGTTGAAATGGGCTGGTGCACAGCTGCTATGAATCAAGGCTCTCCCAGGTCTCAAAAGGCTTGACAAATAGAACTAGGGAGTAACAAGCTTTTTCTGTTCTATCACCAAACAAAATATTGCTAGAAAAAACATTTTATTTTGGACTGAGATTTTTCTCTTTTTTTTTTTTTTTTTCTTTTCTAGAACAATACAGCAAAATTCATTCTGGATCAAAGAAAAAGATTAGACTTTGTTTTGAAGTGATTCAAGACTTTTTAAATCTTCTGTGAAACTTCCGTATTTAAAAAGATCACTTTAAAGCAAAATATAATTTCAAAACAAGAAACAAAATGTTTGTATTTATGTCAAACCAAAGTTATTCATTAATATAAAAAAATATTCCCACTTCCTTTGACCGAAACTATTGCATAAATGAGAAGAAAGTTCTCAGGTATCTTACATTTCCCCTGCAAACCTGAAGCTTCAATTAAATGTTGTCTCCATCATAATTTACATCATTCTGCTGAAGAAAGCAAGAGCAGTGGCACCGTTTGCAGAGTTCATCCCTGCGTTAAAAGTCATGACTCTACTTCTGCACTCCTTTCTGTACCATCATAATGTCTTTTGCATAGTTTCTTTCATTAAAATGTTCATAAATTACAGGGATTTTAACATCCCTTTCCAGCTCATCTCCCTGCCCTAATTCAGGATCAATTCCAACATATTTATCCCTACAGATGTTTCTCTAATCTGTTCTTAAAGACCTCCAGTACTCCTCTCAGGGGAACAAGACCCCAAGCAATGCGCTCAAGTGATTCGCTACCTTCTGATTTAAAAATTTTTTTCCCTCATTCCTACCTGGGATGTTGTCCTGTTGTTTAAGCCATGATTTAGGCCTGTCATGAGCATGGAGAAACAGAGCATCCATTTCCTTCCTACACCATCCTTATACATACCTACAGTCAAGGATAAGCTACATGTCTTTCTCCAGGTTGTGTTTTCTAGATCTCCAACCTCATCATTCACGTCTCCACTTCCTCCAGTCGATCTGCATCTTGTTTGGCATCACGGGTCCAAAATTGCCCACTGGACTTTGGAAAAGCCTCCAGCTAAGGCTTTATCAATGAGGGAAAGGATTACTGCACATATTTTTCAGGCGACACTTGCGTTTATACATCCCCCCCACTGTTTGTCTTTTTTGCAATATTATGACCCTGTTGACTCATGTTTGGATTGTGCTCCCCTGTAACCCCAGATCCCCACTACCCAGAAAGCAGTACCCACCCTACACTGGGGGAAATGATAATTGCTGCCTAAGGAATGAACCTTTGTACCCATTCCTACTGAAGACCACCTTGTTTTTGCTCAGATCTTTTCTCCAATTTGTTGTAATCGTACTAAACTGTCCTCCTGCCTTCCAGCATTACTCCCAGCCTGGTGTCATCTGCAAAATTAATAACAAATCTCTGCCTTCCATCATTCAAGCATTAATGAAAATACTGAATACCAGAGGAAGCAGGAACAAATCCCTGTAGAACTTTACTCCTATATCCTTCCATTTTTTCAGTGAACCATTGATAACTGCTCTCTAAGTACAATTTTCCCACATGTTCAATTACTTGCCCACTATGACCCTTTCAGAGCCACCACTTTTCAGAAAATGATCCTATTTTTTGAGGGTATCTCCAAAATTATTTGTTTGTTCCCATGTATGAACGTCACTTGATTAAGCTCAGTTTTTCAAGCATCTTGATCACCACATCTCCATCTTTTTAATCAAAGTCTTCACTTTAAAGAGAAAAAGATATCTGCAGAACATCTTGTGAGGGAATGAAATACTGGTTTTGTTCTCAACTGAGATAAAATTAGGCTAGGATTCAGATTTTTACCTATTTTTTGTATTTTTCATTGCTTCCTTGCATGGCAGGAATGTTTGTGTGTGGGAGGATTGTTCTCTGCTTTTTAAAAAATAAAAATAAAAATCAGTGCATACTCCTGCTAGTTCTTTGCAGTTTTATCTGATCAAGCTATTGCATAGCAGTAGGAAAAGATTTCATTCCCACATCTTCTCTTTTACTTCTCCAGAAAACTTTCATCTGTAAAAGTCCTCTAATTTACAAGATTTTGTTGTACAGCTGTTTAATCAGCTCCCATTTAGTGTGGAATTTGTTGGAATTAGAGAGAGCAACTTGTTTTTGAAACGAGCATGTTGGGCAAAGATAAAGTCCTTACAACGGTCCATTATCTTTCCACAGTGACATTTGCTAACCAAACTTGTGATCTCATCAGAGAACGAAATTGTGTTGGTTCTACATGGCCCATTTCTATTAAACCATGTTGACTGACATTAAGTAGACTTGTTCTCTAATTTTTAATTGACTCCTGGATTTTTTTTTTTTCATTTTGCCTAAGACTGGTGTCAAGTTAACTGATTTACTATTAGTTTGGTCATTTTACTTGGCCTTTTTTTAATATTGGCACAAAATAAGCTGCTCTAATCTACTGGAATTTACTGGGTAAGCCAAGGTTTATTCAAAACTAAAATGAGTTGGCTAGAGATCTCCTCAGACAACCTTTTTAGGACACTTGGGTGCAAGTTAGCCGGGCCTACTGATTTCAAAATGTTTATTCCTCACTGGAGTTGTTTAAAACCATGCTTAGTTACTAATGGACTGGGATCTGAGTTCAGTATTCTCATGTCACAGGAGTGCAACATCCCACTTCTCTCTAAATGTAGAGACATTTACAAAAAAGGTTCGATTTTTCTACGTTGTTGCTAGCAAATTTTTTACAACTCAAATCCAGCCACAGGCCTCTGAGTGTGATGAATCAGATGTGAAGTTGTGAAAAAGCCGCAGTTTTTAGTGCAGAGAAAAAGAAAAAAAAAAGCAGTTTGTTGTTTTGTTCATTAAGTATGATTTACGTCTACTGGGTCCTTGTCTTTTGTCCATTGCCACTTGTCCTTTCATTGTCCTAAGTGGAGAGAGGTGCTGGATCCACACGGTATGAACACACTCCTTGCCTGACTTTCCCAACTCAGAGCCAACGGTCAGTAATATCCAGGATCCAGCTAATTTGTGGATATAGTGGTCACTGCAGGGACCGAATCTCTCCTCTTTTCCACCTACCTGGCCTCATAAAGACATGTAAATTCCTTGTGTCTTTAACAACTGAGCTGTCGGGACAAACATTTTTGTAAACTTTGTCTCTTTCTGTGTTGCAAGATACAGATCAAAGCAGATCTTCCCAGAGAGACTGTTCTCTGTTGATACTGTGTTTTCCTACTCCGACCATTATAACCCAAACTTAAAGCCTTAGGTAAAAAAGGACAAGATGCTGAGGAGATCCAGAAAGCAGAGACACTAACTTGGCCTCCACATATTAAGGATTTTACAAGAACCTGATGGTTGTCACAATTCAGTGCTGGGGACTAAGTAAAAAGAAGTCATGAAACCAGGCTAAAAAGCATCTGCTGATGAATTTCTGCCATCAGGTTAGCTCATGCAAAATCAGTAGCATCTGTCCATGATCTACGCACGACCATGGCAAACATGAAAGAGGTGTGTGCAGCCCTTTGGTTAGTCTAGAAAGGGAAAAGTGTATGTCCAGGTGGCATTCACTGGTTTTACACATTCCTTAGTCTTGGGAGATGCTTTAGCCCCAGTTACTCTCACCCAGAATTCAAGACATCCTTAACCTTTTTTTTTAGTTATTCCAGCTCACAAGACTTTCTAGGGACATGTTGTTACTGAAAGCAGATCAGAATCAGAAATTCCTTCTGTGCCTTGCGTATCCCTATTACTTTTTAAAGCTCTGGATATTCTATCTCAGGAGCAACTCCAGGTGCTTTCTTAGGGCAAACTGCCAGGTCTTTTGTGCTGTCTGGGCACTATGGGCAGGGCTGAAGATTTAGTCCAAGAGCTGTTATTCTCCACGAGGAAAAGAGGAGGTCTCTCTGGGTTTGGACTTCACATTAAAGATGATGCTGAAGGCTCACCTGGCTTTGTTCAGCCAGCCACGCTGTTTTTGCAGGTGCAGAGTACTGAGCCCTGAAGGTTGGAAGGATAAGCAGTTACGACTTTGAGCAGGGAAGTGACGGCCTCATAGAGATGGAAGGGTTAAACAAAGCAAATTCCCACGGGGAGGAGTGGAAAAAAAAAAGGAAGCTGCATGCATTGAAAGTTTCTGGTGGTGTTTTATACATGAATAATGGGTCCCCCTGGGGTTAGCTCCTGGGTTCAGAGAGGGATGTTATCTCGTCTAGACATACAATCTGAACATCCCCAAAGATCTGGCGCCTGAATCTCACAGGAGACAATGTTTCCCCCACTGACTCCCATGGGATGCATCCAAAAGATTTCTATTTCAGAGGCACCTGCAGGTATATGAGAAGAGAAAGGGGAGGTGGGAACAACAACTCAGGCTATTTTCTATGGGTGTTGTTGCTTTTTAACATAATATCCAAACTCCTGGATCTCTGCATGCAGGGACTGTGAAGTTTTAATAACCTCACAGATGCATTATATGAGGAAATCTGACCACAATGTCCTCTAGGGAGCCTGGTGCCAATGTCATATGAAATCAGTTCATGTTTTGGGTGAGCTTGGGACAAACGTTAAGTGACTTTCAGCCAGTTTATGATGTCACAAAGACAGAATGCAACCCTCCATGGATCAAGTATGTCCTAGTGTTCCTCAGGATCACCTTTATTCAGCAGATGGCAAAGCCTGGGACTAGGAACCCCTGGGTGTGATTCCAGACCTACACTGTCACTGAGGGAAGATCACTCCATGCACCACTCTGGGCTTCTAATTACTAATTTTTAAATATAAAGAGAACCTATCCATCAATTTATTTGAGCAGTACTACTAACAACTAGAATTATTTTACTTTCTGCTCAGTCCACTCCGAAAAAAAATGCACGGGAATAATTTTTCTTTCAACTTCACAGATGCATTTGAGAGGATGACATTCAAGCAACACACCAGCATGAATGGAAAATACAATGCAATATTTCCCTAGCTTTCTTACAGTAGTTTTCCTCCACTAACTTGGCTCTGTGGAAAGAATCCTTGGTGCTGTGAGAGTCACAGGCTTCAAGGACTTGTCTTGTTCAGCCTGACTTTAAGACTGGCCTTGATCTTGTTTCGCCACCAGCATCCTGCATCTGTCCAGCTATACTCAAAAGAGAATTACTTTGATTTTGGTGGATATTGTGTCCGCCTTTGTCATGCCACCATCAAAGCTTGTTTACAGACATTTGGTTGCTCCATGAGCAAAAGGCTGCTTTGATATTTGAAGCAGAATTCTGATTAAATCAGCTAGGAGCATGCAAGGCATCTACACCGTATTTCACTTCAAATATTGCACATAGGTGAAATTATTTAATGCTACTTGAAAAAATCAGCAGATGAAAGGGTCAAACAAGGTATGAGGGCTTCAACCACCATATTAAATGTTGCCTTGACATAAGTGAGTACCAGAAACATGTCATTCATGAATTGTTGAATAGAAGAAAACCTTGGTGGTTACATTTAGGGTATTCTGTGGCTTTACAGTTTGGAGCTTGATGTCCCATTGTCTTTGGGTGAATCATGTAGACAGTGGCTCTCTTACTCTTTCCCTCTCTCTGCCTCAGTTTCCTAAAATGGGTAAAATAACGCTTCCTTGCCTGTTTCCTGCTTTGTTGCCAGAGACACAGACCCTCAGAAAAGGCCAACAGTAAGATTTATAGCCTTTAAAAGAAAAATAAGTCAGGTAGGTTTTCTATATTCAGGTCATTGAACGACATCAGAAAGGTCAGAAAAAGGAGTTTTTGATACTGGGCTGGGAAAAAAGTCCCAGTGGATATGACAGGATGATGTCATACGGATATAAAAAAGCAATAAACCCAAGTGAAAGACATGGTACAACAGAGAGAATACGAGTAAATCTTAGAAGTAAGGATCGTGGAAGGATACTGTTAAGATGTTAGCTGAGTAAGTCCATGAAGAATGAGAATGTTCTCAGATATGAAGGAAAAATGGCAAAGTGCTTAAAAATTTCAAGGTGTCTCACTCCCTCTGAAATTAATACACTTTGGCTAGCCGAGTAGTAGGTCCAGTCTTGTTCAACCTTTTCATCAATGACCTGAAAGAAGGGACAGAGTGTACCCTCAGCAAGTTTGGTAAACGGATACAAAACCGAGAGAGGTGGCTGACGGAAGCCTGTGCTGCCATTCAGCGAGACCTGGAAAGCCCAAAGAGGTGAACAGAGAGGAACCTAATGAAGTTCAACAAAGGCAAGCATCGGGTTCTGCACGTAGGGAGGAATAATCCCATGCACCAGTACAGGTTAGGGGTTGACCTGCTGGAAAGCAGCTCTGCAGAGAAGGACCTTGGAGCTCTGGTAGATAACAAGTTAACCATGAACCAGCAATGTGCCCTTGCAGCCAAGAAGGCCAATGGCATCCTGGGGTGCATTAAGAAGAATGTGACCAGCAGGTCAAGGGAGGTTGTTCTCCCCCTCTACTCCGCCCCAGTGAGGCCACATCTGGAGTATTGTCTAGTTCTGGGCTCCCCAGTTCAAGAGAGACAGGGAACTACTGGAAAGTCCAGTGGAGGGCTACAAAGACGATTAAGGGACTGGAGCATCTCTCTTACAAGGAAAGGATGAGAGACGTGGGCCTGTTTAGCTTGGAGAAGAGAAGATTGAGAAGGGATCTTATCAATGTTCAGAAATATATAAAGGGTGGTGGTGAAGAGGACGGGGCCAGACTCTTTTCAGTGGTGCCCAGCGACGGGACAAGGGTCAAAGGACACAAACAGGAACACAGGAGGTTCCACCTAAACATAAGGAGAAACTTCTTTACTGTAAGGGTGATGGAACACTGGAGCTGACTGCCCAAAAGAGGTTGTGGAGTCTCCTGTCTGGAGACTTTCAAAACTCACCTGGACATGTTTCTGTGCAACCTGCTCTGGGTGAACCTGCTTTGGCAGGGGAATTGGACAAGATGCTCTCCAGAGATCCCTTCCAACCCTACCAGTCTGTGATTCTGTGTGAATAACTCCAAAAATCTAGGTCATTGTATCTGTGATGCTGCATCTCCCTGCTAACTGACCTAGGCAGTTTATCAACCACATACTCTTGCTGTGATAACTACTTTTAGAAAAAAAAAAGGGGGGGGGGGGGAAGAAAGTCACCTCTGTGTGATTGTGTCTGAACATCACCCCCAAAGTCTTTTCTCAGCAATGAACCCAGCGTCTGCATGTACATGGCCTGGGCTTTGTTACACATAGCTACCCTCCAGTGATGCTGTGAAACGAATTAGTGAGCTCAGCATAGCTCCCACTGAGCAGGTGTCCACATCAGAAGACACACCATTAGGACAGAATGACCTTAAGGGCAACTCAAAAGTGACCTGACAAAGGAATTTTCTCCTTTTACTTTTTTTTTTTTCCCCCTCTGCTTCCTTTTTGATAGTGAAAACAGGCTTAATTTTTCACCTTATAAGCTCCCAGCAAGATCAAGTCTGACCTTCCTTGATTTTTCCCACATTTTAAGTAACTTTAAGTTGTTCAGTCTCTATCAGAAATGCAGAGACATTAGTTCTTTAGCAGTGTTTTCTCTGTTCAGCTGAAAAAATGACCGTATTTAAACATTCCTATCAAGTCCACTCTCAGTTTCTCCTCAATGACCAAAGCAACTCTTTGGGGACAAGGGTATTCACAGAGCTGATTCCTGGGAAGCATTCTGCATAGCCTCCTGAAATAGTGTAAGTGTTAGTTTTTGCTTTACAGTAAAGCTTTTTTCTTCTATCTATTATATGTATAATTATCTACATAACCCTACATATAGCTTTGTGGCTCTTTGCCATTCATTCCCTGTTCTGTTGACTTTTTTAAAAAAAAAAAAACCCTTTTTTTCTTCTTACAGTTGTAGGCTTCCCTTATAGACACGGTTTTCAATAACAGGGGTACAACAATTTTCCCCGGTCATGCATTTTTCACTTTCATAAGCTAAGCTATGTTCACGAAGATCAGATCTTTATGTATTTGGAAGATATGGACACAAAACCAAGGGGTGTACCCGCAGCTTGTGCATGAAAGATCGTTCATATATGCCATTTAGCTGATTATCACAACCAGTTCCAGGGGAGATACGTAACTACGAGTTCTTTCTCCTTCTTTCCTCTACCTCCTCTAGGTTTCTAACCAACCACTGAAGCTTCTTTGCATCCAGTATATTTGTATTTTCTAACAACGTGGCTGGGGAGCGACCTCTGACAGCAAAGAAGAATATGCAAACAATCTATGACTCCCAGAGCCATAGAAACACTTAGGAGGACTCTTGGGGAGGTAAAAAAGAAAAACCCAACAAAACAACAGAGCAACAATAACAAAAACCAAACACTGCCCTTTATTTGTTCTGCAGGACGCATCTCTCTCTTTTGCTCTTTTCTTTTTCTCCTCCCTTCTTTACTTCATCAAGCAAAACATTGCATTGCAAGAAGATTCCTTCCAACCATGACTCTTGGAGATTTAGCAGCACAAATGCAGATAGGATTTAAGTAAGGGAAAAATTCACTGTGATGAGGCTATTTTGCAGGAGTGGGTTTTCTTAATCTGTTTATGGTTTACAAATGCAATCCCTGGAGAAGCCGTTCACTAAACCCATGGCCCCAGTCTAACTTTGGACTCTGCAAAGATATTGAATTTCCTGTCTTTGTTCCAAGACGGATTATTACTGAATGGCTGTTTTACTTCTGCATTGCAGGATTAGTTTCTAAATTTGCCAATTAGTGCTTGCCAATTAGTGCTGTCATATAGTCCACAAAACCTGAAAGCTTAGTTGCTCAGTTGGAAAATGAATGTCTTTGTATTTTGCAAAGATGTCTTCCCACACTTTCCATCCCTTCTAGGTTCTCTGGGCGGTTGTTTACATTTCAACTCTGTAAAAGGTCAAAATCTGGGCTGGATTGATTTATTTACTGAAAAAATCAAAACAGCAACAGCAAATGATTCTTTCTGGTGAGAGCAGAAACTAATGCCCTGGAGGTCAAGTTCGAAACAGATTTACTAGAAGACAGCGTAAGTAGCCATCTTGTTGTGCCAGCCCAGCCCAGGCCACGTGTTATCACACATACATAAAAGTCCATGCAGAGTTGTCTCCAATTCAAGCCCAGGAGACTCTGAACTCATCACAGGTCAGGAGTACCGGGGGGAAAACCTTCCATGGGAGTTTATGAAAAGAGGTCTTCTCCCCGTTTGACCCCATTCCCGGGGAGGATTGTTTTTTTTTCCTGTGTGCAGCTCATGCTGGGTAGAAAAGGCAGGGCAGGTGTCAAGAAAAACTAGTTGGAGGCAGGTTTAAAACAGGAAAAGGTGGCTCCTCTCATCACAGGTGTCACAGCTGTGACTCAGGACACCAAATTCAATAGGTGAATGGATCAGCACATGAGAAGAAATCCATGGAAAGCCATGACATACAAAGTCATCCATGTGACTAGAACCTGAGAACAGTCAGGGGAAAGACTGCTACAGGATTGCCTTCTACCCATGCTCTTCTCCAGGTGACCACTGGTGTGCGGTGTTAGGAAAGAGCTTCTGTGGATGGGGACAATTGTTTGGCCTGAGCAGCAATAGCTATTCTTATGTTCACAGGTTATTCCCTTGAGTGATAGATCAAAACATCAGCAGCAGCAATCCCAGTCCTTCAAGGCACAAATCCTACAATCAGTTTATACCTAGTAGGTAAAGACCAAGGTGGAAATGGCTGTAGCAGTAACATCCTCATAGCAGTTCAGCTGCATTTTAATGGCCTAGGAGGAAAGCTCTTTGTCTGGCATAGACCTTTGTCTTTAGGAGGATGGACTTCTCTTCAAAAGTATAATTAAATGCATCTAAGTATTACAAGTGTGCATGTCTCACAGATGGCTTTCAGTGCACCCTATCTGCCACCAACTTTCTTTTCTTCAGATGGCTCTTCCTGAAACAGTCACTGCAAAGGCATAAAACAAGAAGCATCCTAGACTGGAAACATAAAAAAATAAAATAAAAGTAATATCCAACTAATGAGGCAAGTCAGAGCAGTTCTTTTTTTCATGTTTTGCCAGAGCTGCACTAGTGTTCAAGCCACCCCCCCTCTCCCCCCCAACTACCCAATCTTCTAAATTCTCTTCCCCAAACACTGAAAGGGACACTGTCATAAAGCACAGAACCAGCTACAACATTAACCAGCCACCACCTTTGCTACTGGTTTATTCAAGCAGGATATGGCGTTATTACTGGAAAAGAATTCAAATCCATGGAGCTCGAAACAAGATTTCACTCCAAAGCCGAAATATCCCCAGTGGGCCAGGAAGTTTCAGTTTAGCAACCTGGTTCAGCTCCCTTATTAAAACAAGTCTGCACCTGGGAAATTCTAATCTTGATTGAAATCTAAAGGTGACCTTTATTTTTACCTTTTTTTCAAGGAAGGCTGAATTTGGGTGCCCCGGCTCTGAATCACCCTGCAGCTTCCTTTGCCTTCCCAGGCGGTTTTTCCTTTCCATGGTGGGCTGGACACGTGCTCTCCAAGGAGGGATCTGGAGAGCTGGGTCACCATGTTTATCGCACAGCAGAGCTGTGTTGCTCATTGCGCTGGGGATGGATGGAATGTCTCAGTGAGAAGGAAACCAGGGCATCAGATCCAATATAAAAGTGGGGAGGGGCTTTCCCACTGGGGAAGAGAATGCAACAAAAAAAACAAAGGAAAAAAAAATTAAAATGTGAAGGAGAGATCATTAATATTTTTAAAACATTCTTGGCAGGTATTTCTCTGCATCCCCTCCACCACCATTGCTAATAGGCATGTGTGAATATGTTGTTTTTTCTCCCTTGGGCCTGGCGTGTCTTTTTGCTGAATTCTACACCGAAGTTTGAATTCAAGACGGGCCCAAACCCAACCCCACCACCCCTGAGCTCTGGATACGGATTCTGCTCTTGTGGCTCAGGCCCCATCTCTCGCTATAATCCTGGGCTAATGATTTCACCATCTACTGTCATCACGCCCATGCCTGAAGCTCCCTCCCTCGCTCAGCGTGCCAGACACACATACTCCTCCTTTTCACAGCCCTCCAGCCATAAAGCCCACACAGGCAAAGCAGTGACAGTAAAATCATTGTCACCTACACCCTGACCCCGTGTTCAGGCTGGAAGGAGCGGGGGGACCAACAAATTGAACCAGCATCTCTGGAGTTGGGAAGATCACGCTGCCTCTCCGTGGTACAGGGTTGCCTCTTGCTGAACGAACTCCCTGCCTCCCTGCAGCTACAATAAGGAGGATTAGGATATGGAGGGTGTGATCAGGGCTACGATGTGCCCCAGGATCTCAGATTACTTGAGCGTCGCCTGGTGGATATTGCTAGCCAGCATCATTTAAAGTTAAACTCAAGCAGGAAAAAAGAGACCAAGGTTAGGTCTCTTGGAACATAGGATATGTTTCTCAAGTATGGCTGAAGGCTAGATTTCAGTGCAAAAGCTGTGCTGTCCTTCTGTTCCAGAATCATGCTGTTTATGATATGTCCCTGTGTATGGCCATCAAAGCAAGGTAGGAAAACATATGCCACATCACGGCTGCTCTTTGGAGCTTAGAAAATAGACCCCAAGTGAAAATGAGAACTTTTATAATAATAGAAGCAGTCGTGTCACAGAAAATTATCACAACAGTATTGTTTTATTATACTAAGTTGCTAGCCTGCTGCTGGTGGGAGAACTAAAAATGTTGATTGCTGTTTTATAGATGAGAAAATTGGGGCAGAGTAAAGGGCTGACCCTCCAGCTCCTCACAGCTTGTGCAGGCATGTATACAAGCTGAACAGCAGTTGATGAGATCCATTGAAGGTATTTCTCCTCACTCCAAAGCAGCCAGAGGATGATGGACTCATTCTGATATTGGCAAGGCATCACAGGGCTGGTGAAGTCCACGGAGACAATGGCTGGCTGACCGCCCTATGAAGAACATCTCAGCCTGCCATTGGGACCAAGGGTGGAAAAACCTTACACAGGTGAGTCCCTCATATGTCTCTTCCCAGAGAATGGACTTGAAGCTGTGAGGGACAAGGGGCTTTTATCCTTCTAATGCTTGCCATTTTATTCCTTACTGGTCTAACTCTGCCCGTTAACATTGCCCCCTAGAAAAGGGGCAATGCTGTTTCCTGGTGTCCTAGAATCATAGAATCATTTACATTGGAAAAGACCTTTAAGATAATGAAGTCCAACCATTAACCTAACTCTACCAAATCCACTCTTAAACTATGTCCCTAAGCACCATATCTACATGTCTTTTAAACACATCCAGGGATGGTGATTCAACCGCTTCCCTGGGCAGCCTATTCCAGTGCTCTACAACCCTTTTAGTGAAGAAATTTTTCTTAGCATCCAACCTAAACCTCCCCCCGCACAACTTGAGGCCATTTCCTCTTGTCCTGTCAGTTGTTACTTGTGAGAAGAGACCAGCACCCACCTCTCTAAAACCTCCTTTCAGGTAGTTGTAGAAAGTGACAAGGTCTTCCCTCAGCCTCCTTTTCTTCAGACTAAAGAGCCCCAGTTGCCTCAGCCACTCTTCATAAGACTTGTGCTCTAGGCCCTTCACCAGCTTTACAGCCCTTCTCTGGATGTGCTCCAGCACCTCGATGCCTTTCTTGTAGTGAGATGCCCAGACATGAACACAGTATTCGAGGTGTGGCCTCACCAATGCCCAGTACAGGGGGCTGATCACTACCCTAGTCCTGCTGACCGCTATTTCTGATACAAGCCAGGATGCTGTTGGCCTTCTTGGCCACCTTGACACACTGCTGGCTCATATTTAGCTGGTTGTCGATCAGAACCCCCTGGTCCCTTTCTTCTGAGCAGCCTTCCAGCCACATTCCCCCAAGCCTGTAGCATTCCATGGGGTTGTTGTGACCCAAGTGCAGGACCAGCACTTGGCTTTGTTGAAGCACATACAGTTGGCCTCGGCCCATAGATCCAGCCTGTCCAGGTCCCTCTGTAGAGCTTTCTACCCTCAAGCAGATCATGACTTCCACCCAACCTGGTGTTATCTGCAAACTTACTGAGAATGGACTCTATCTCCTCAAGTTAATTAATAAAATATTAAACAGGAGTGGCCCCAGTACTGAACTGTGGGGAACACCCTTCTGGTCCCTCTTGTAATCGACTGTCACATTTGCTAACCTCCAGTCCACTGGGACATCCCCGGTTAGCCAGGACTTCTGATAAATGATGGAAAGTGGCTTGGGAAGTACATCTGCCAACTCCTTCAGTACTCTTGGGTGCAACACATCTGGCCCCATAGACTTGTGTATGTCTAAGCGATGTATCAGGTCATTAACCATTTCCTCTTTGATTATGGGGTCTCATTCTGCTTCCCATCCCTGTCTTCCAGCTCAGGGGGCTGGGTACTCAGGGAATAACTAGTCCTATTACTAAAGACTGAGGCAATGAAGGCATTAAGTACCTCAGCCTTTTCCTCATCCTCGGTCACTATGTTTCCTTCTGTATCCAATAAAGGATGAATATTCTCCTTAGTCCTCCTTTTGTTGTTAATGTATTTACAGAAACATTTCTTATTGCCAGGCTGAGTTCTAGCTGGGCTTTGGCCCTTCTAATTTTCTCCCTGCATAGCTTCACTACATCTTTGTAGTCCTCATGAGTGGCCTTCCCCCTCCTCCAAGGCCATAAACTACCAAGAATCAAAAACTACCATTTCGTGATCACTACGCCCAAGTCAGCCCCCAGCCGTTACATCCCCACAAGTCCTTATCATCATCATTAGACATCCATAACTCTCCCTAACATAAAGAGCCACCCCAACACCTCTTCTTCCTTGCTTGTCCCTTCTGAGAAGCTTCCAGCTCCTCCTGTTTGTTGCCCATGTTGCGTGTATTGGTGTAGATGCACTTCAGCTGTGCTAATGTTCCTGCCACCTTTTTTGGGGAAAAAGCCCAAATTCCTACCTGATCATTCTCAGATACTAACCTATCAACAACCCTTGTGTCTTTACTGCTGCATGGATCACCATCCTGAAGCTCCACCGAGACAACAGACTGAAAGGGTTAAGATCCTACTGAGGGTAAGATCCACCAGAGACCAGATGTGCTGTTCCTGACAGCAAAATGCTCACAGCTCTTGGCTGCTGTTTTGTGCATGTGTGAAGGAGACATTCTGCCCTCATGGACAATCCCTCCACAGACATCCCCCAGGTAAAAAGTAAGCTGCTTCCAGATGCTAGAACAACTATGGTATTAGGCAGGACTGTTGTGAATTTCTTGAGAAGATTTGGAAACCTGAGAACATGAAAATCCTCCAGGGATCTCACCCATCTCATAAGTCCTGTACCAGGCTTAACTGCAGTCCTACACTATCTTCATCTAAGCCTGGACGGAGATCCTATGAAAATGCAGGCAGAGGAGGTGTTGGGAATCAGACAACCATTCTAAAAAACCTCTGTAAATGACATACAGAATATTAATCAGGAAGTAAAATTTTTAAAGGGCCATAGAGACACTGCTTATCCTGCTTCCACCTTTGCAATTCTGCTCCAAGGAACATATATACGCACTTTTAGATGTATATATTTACTTGTTCATGATACTTCTTTGGTTATTTATATAGCTAGATGGACGGTTATCCTGCTGTGCCTATTGGTAGGAATTCAACAGGCTACCAGCACTAAATGTCTTTCTAAATCTGCTCTTCCAATTGAAGAGGTTTCAGAGAATGCCTTGCCTGATGCATGCATGTTTGCATCTGTTTCTCATGCCTTTCCAAACGCAATTCCATTCATTTCTGCCTTTGTTACGGAGGGGGATACAAAGAGAGAAAAAGCAATAAAATAAAAATAAGTGTAGAAACCCATTCAAAAATAGCACTTCAGCCTTTGACTTGTCCTTAGAGCTGCATGTGTATTTTAGAAAGGAAAAGAAACAATTGTGGAGGCTTTGGAAAATGTCAATAGTGAAAAAATAAATCCTGCAGATCCCATCAGCTGCCAATTTCTGCCTCCTCCATGGAAAGAAAAAGGGGAAGGAGGAAGGACTGCAAATCAGCTCTCAGCTTTGGGAGGAATAACAATAATCAGAATATTGTCCAGCTTTTATGCAGTGCATTGTGTCAGCAGATCTCACAACAGACTTGCAAAGGAGATTCAAAATTAATTACATTTGTTTATTTTCCAGAGGAAACATCTTGGCACAACATCACCAGCTTGGTGGCAGAGGTAGGAATAAAATTCCAATCTTTGAAGGCTGAAAGCACGTCCAAGCCAGGAGGGCACAGTGTCATATTTGCCATTTCTAACCCTGGTAGGTTATAGGAAAATTACTGAAAAGGAGGTAAAATCAGTGGAAAAAAGCATCCTTTATAAGCATTTTAACTGTTTGCGGGGAAGGGCTGAGACATTGATAAGAAACGTAATGGCAGGGGCATTACTATTGCAGAAAAGCAATGCGACTGTCCCTTCTTTCTTTTATCCTTTCTCCAAAAGTACCCTACGCGAGCTCTTTCTATGACAGCTGTAACATCCTCCTGTAAAACATCTTTTCCTCATATTTTAAAATCAAGAACCTACCGGGTTAGGCTCTGTGCAAATCAATACCAAACAAGGCAGTTAATTCCAGAATTTGAATGTCTGCAGAAAGTATGTCAGTATGAGGAAGCAACACAATGAAGGGTAAGCAGAACAATTTGTACTTAATTCAATATCCGGTCCTACAGAGGAATGTTTCGCAGCCATGTGGTGATCTACATTTTCAGAAGAAAGTTTAGAGGAGCTGATGATTTCATCACTGTGTCCATGTGTTTAAAACAGGCATCAGAAAAGGGAAGAGGCTAAAGAGAAAAGGAGACAGAAAAGAACTGATGCCACTGTGAAATGGCAGAATGAAGGCTCCCATCGATGTATTGACAAACGCAAAGACCTTCTGCACTTTCTAAATCTTGAGTTGTCCAGGAAATGCACCGCTGCTAGGAAGAAGACTGGAAGATAGATTTTCCTGGCAATTTCAACCCTTTTCCTTTTTTGAGCAGACTGTCCAGGTTACCAGGGCCGTGCTGCTCCCATCTGGACATGAAGTTGGCCTTGGTCCAGCTGTAAACCATCTACGTTATGCTACGACATGCCTGGCAAATAAGTGCCTGATTCAAATTAAAGCAGAGGTGAAAAATTACCGTGGCCAGACATGTAAAATGCAGTTATAGACTGCTACGTGAATGAATATCAATGAACCTCTGATCTGTTCAGGTGACAGCAGTCCTGGCTGGGGTTAAATTGGTTCTCCATCACCAGCTGAGCTGCTTCTCTGCTGTTAAGTTACTAATGAAACGGAGTGATCAGGGATTTCAATTCCATAAATAACAATTTTGATGAATGCACAGTAACGCACATGGGGGTGAGGGGAGAATCGCTATCCGGATGATCTACAATACAATTATTTCTATTTGCAAAGACATATTGGAGCCACGACGGTCGGTTATCTAAGAACGTCATCTCCGTGCCCACTGGCAGTCACAGGTTCACAGAATATCAGGAATGCAACTGAGACCAAAGCAGAGACTATAGTTTCACCATGGTATAGACCGAGGGGGTGTGAGTGGACTTCTGGTCTGCAAGCCACTAAAAAAAGATACTATAAAGCTATAAAAGATGCGGTAACGCCAGGAGGCATTGAACAGGCTGGAGAGCTTCTATTTAGAAAAGAGGTAGCTGAGAGGAGTATCCTAGAAGCCTATAGAATTATGAGCAATGAAAAGCAAGTAACTAGGGCACAATTAGCAACTAATTCTTAATTATAACAAAGTTAGCAGAACACCAGTGAGGCTAACAGGCGATGGATTGCCATTGAACTCATAGAAGTGCCTTTGTATTTAAATCAAAGGACGTGTTCCCACAGGGTATTATGGAACTTAGCTTACACAACTACTCAAAATGTGATTAGTCCATCAGCTATACGTCTTGGTGGCCACTAATCCCACTTGAAAAATAACCTTTAGTTCAGGACGACTTTAAATCACACAGAAGCCGTGAGAGGACTGCTCAGAGGAAGATCATGCTCTCTTTGCCTTGTATCCTATGCTTCTTCCCCAATAATCTCCTATGTCCCTTTGCTGGACAGGGTCTTGTGATTTAATTTTATATGACTGTTGCTCTGTGTTGTGTTAAATGTACGCTGTCGGTTCCAGGTGGCACCTTTGCAAGAACTCAAGGCCTGTGCCAAAGTTATGTCAGTGCAAAAATATTAACGCACATGACCCATGTTATTTGCTGCCTCTCCAGGAAGAGAAGCCAGTGGGGTTTTTTAGAGTTCATCAGCAAAGGGTGCTTACAATTAGTTAACTTTATCTTTTTGTCAGAAAGCACAATTGCTGATGGCATTTCAGAGACCGCTTGGCAGGAGTTATACTTGGTATCCAAGTGGAAGAGTGCTTTAGAAGAAGAGATCATATAATTAACATGGCAGCCACTCAGCAGTGCCCATGGTATGGAAATGCTTTCAATTATAACTCCCTTTTGCTTACAGCTTACTGTAAAAGCAACTTGTGGCTTGATGTTTCCTATCCATCATCTATTCTTGAAGGTGGCAACTAGTGGGAAATGTGTAGAGAGCCTATTTTGTCAGGTTCAAATCTGGCAAAGAAATGAAAGTAAATTTAGCCTAATTTTAAATGCTTAACTCATCATTTCTACTTCTAATCTGTCCAGTTGTTAAGTATTCTCTAATCACACAGAGTGAATTGAGCGTGGCTGCATCTTTGTTATTTCTGCTTAAAGTTAGGTGTGAAATGGCCATTCAGAATCAGGTTCCATTGCTTGCTCTGACCATTTTTAAAAACTGTCTTTGAATTACTGTGGCTGTGGCTGCTTAAAGAATGAATAATGTACGAGCACAGTGGAATGTTTTTTTGCAGTCACATTATAAAGGGGCTTTGGGGACACTTATGTCTATTTAAGATTGCACTTTCTGGGGAGGCAAATGCTTTGCAGATCTTTTGGGTCCCTGCTTTTGCAGGCAAAGGTGACCAGGACTGCATTACTGGAACTGTGAAGCAGCGCTTGTTTATGATCTAACCCATAGCATCTGGAAACCCATGCAAAGATTCTCCTCGCATGCATGAGGTTTTGAATTAAGTCCTCGTACTAGTTCAAGGAACTCAGTCGCTAGAGATACCACCTAGACAGAGGTGAAGAAAGGAACTTGTTAGCCTCAGGTAAACGGAGCAAGATGAATAGTTGTTCTAAGGCAAAAATCCAGCAAAGAATTTTGTTTCCTCTTATCTGCTTAAATGCCTACAAAATTAAAAACAAATGATTAGGATTCCAGCAATCAAGAATGCGATCTCCTTTATTGCTGGAGGTGCTTCCCTGCATGTTAATTGATAATTACACGTTGATGTAATTCGCAAGGTCAATGTGAGCTTTTGGCTTTGGAAGTCTCACATATTCGTAACGGTGACAACTAAGGGGACAGCTGTGCCACGAGTTTTCCCTGACTGAACGTGCTTCATTTTTCTCACGTTTTTCTTTAACCCACTTTTTTTTGCAATTGCCAACAGCAAATGGGAGATGCGATGCACAATGGTTCGCATTATCAGAAGAACCTTTTGTTTGGGAGTTGGACTTTGGAGCCAATGACCTCGTAAAGCTGACATTGCATTAAATATGGTTCGAACTCATATTGCGAGCAAAAAAAAAAAAGAGAAATACACATCTCAGACTTTCCAGTCCCAAGTTTTGGAACCTCTCTCCTTCTTCTCCATTCCTGGACATTCCCCTCATGGAGCAGCTGAACTAGTAATCTGAGAATGACAAGACCAATTCTACTAAATCTGAACGTGAACCAGGAAGATTCTGTCCAGCAAGAAAAGATCAGCCAAGAATAATCAATCTTTTGCTCTCTCTGGCCAAGGGTAGCTTCTGTGATAGATGATGAGGAAATAGCACATGCTGTTTATGATTGTACTGGTTATAGGGCAGAAGCCATCTGTGCAAGTTCTCTCAAAACCACATGGTCTTTACACCCAATGGCTCCGTGCCATTATCTTAATGCCAGGCAGTCATGTCTGGGTTCCAGGCTGTCCTCTGAGCAATGTGTCTCATGGCTCTGTACGAGATATGTTGTTCTTTGCTGTGCTTAATGGTAGCTTAGCAGCTGTTACTCTTATCAGTTATACTTGGATGCTATACATCAGCTAGTGTATTGTTTCCAAACTCAATCCTCCCTTCTCCATGCTGTCTCTCCGGCACTTCTTGGAGTAGTTCACCTCATGAAAGCAAGGGTTGCCTGCCTTGGTGCGTGCAGTGGGATGCATTCCCTCCTAGATGAATCACTGAAATCTAGCCTAGCTAATTAATAAATGCAATCAGATAAGGCTTTTGCAGTGGCTTCCCAAGAGGGGCCTCCTTTGCTGGCACTATCAGTGAGATCAAAGAATGAACAATGCCATTCAAAATTAACTCCCTGGTAGACCCTCCAGGATGGGGCAGAAGTACATTTGTAAGTGACTATGAGCGCGTTTCACTAGGTAATGTTGCTGTTCTAGCTATGAGGACAGAGAGGCCTCTAGGCTCCATATCAGCAGGAATGCAGATAGCAAGACAGATAAAAAGCTCACAATCTTTCCATATTCCTACAGAAGGAACTTCTTGATCAAGGTTCTGCCAGGAGTTACTGACTATAACCTATCTAATTTGGCATTGGGAAAGGATTGTTAAAGGAAAGTGGCTTGCTAGACTAAGTTCATTTGAAGTGTAAACTATTGACAGCACACCAGGGAAGGAGTTGGGCTCATTTTTGCTTCCGTAGCTTCAGCAGATAACAATGGAGGACTCATGCTGAGGGCACTGTGAATATGATCTCTGATGCCCTCCTGAGGGACAATCCGCTGATAAGGAAGCTGACCAATTAAGGTGAATTAGAGAGTGCAGCAATAGAATATAAACATTTTGGCAGAGTTTGAACCATATCTTCAGAACATCCCCTACCCTTGCAGGAAATCCTTCCAGCCCTAGTTTCTGTTAACATTTACCTCTCATGGAGTCAAAGTTTGCAGGGGATTGACATTCTGTCTGTCCCAGCAGAAATTGCCCTTTCTAAAAAGGAGTTTGGCTTGGTCAGTTCTCGCTGAAAAGGTTTCACTCTAGAAGAATGTTTCTGTCTCCCAAGGCAAAAGCTATCCGTTGTGGATCACTGGCGAACAGCACTTCCAGCTACACAAGTACAACCCCTGAAGTCAGAACCTTAAAAAACCTCCCCTAATTTTCTTCATGATATTTCACCAGCGACAATTCTCATCACTAACAGATTAACTTCAGCACCCTTTCCAAAGCTCTTTGGTTGCTCTTTCAGAGCTTTGGAGTAATGGCACAACACCTGCTTCATTCTGCATGCCTCCCGATGCAGTGATGGAGATCCCCAATTGAATTACTCTTTGCCAAACCATCTCCTGGCTCCCTTCTATTAAAGGCAGGATTGTTCCCAGTAACAGCTGTTGCAATAACGTCTGGGCAAGACAAACCCTAGTTTAGTGCAAGAAGTGTCTCAAGGCCCTTTACAACAGCCAGATACTCGCTTTTATCTATAGCACAGTGGTCTGTGACTGCTGGTACATGCACATACAAAATATTACCTAATTATTCCAAACTGCCCAGTTTCACTCCATGAAAGCTTTTGGTCCCCATGAAAACTTCCTTATCCCTGGGAGTGGCTACTGAAAAGGAAATTAATTCTGTTGGACAAAGCCAGTCTGATGCAGCAGATCTTATTTGCTGATCTAGATACAGCTTCTCAGGGTTCACAGGCTGTGCTCTAGACTTTCTCCCTCAGCCGGTCCCATACTTTAGGGTACTGGCTTATTTGAGCCTACTCTCATGGCACCTCTCCCAGCTCTGCCCTCCAGGTCAGACAACCACCCTGACGCCAACCAAATGGCCTGAAATCCCTCCAGTCTGGATTCCTGTCTGGAGCTACACTCTTCTACTACATCAATCTTTAAGGACATTCACCATGCCCGGCCCAGCTGCCTCCGCATTTCCCAGCTGCTTTCTTGGCAACTAACGTTGGACAAATAAGCCCACCCCAGAATCCACTTTAGAAGAGGCTCAAGATCATGTGCCCCAGAGGCAGGTGGGATTTGCGGGCTGTATGAGCTCAGACTACACTTCTGCAGTCACAGGCTATCTATCAGAGAGAGGATGGATATCTAGACAAGATCAGAGGAGAGCACCAGAACTCAACCCACTCCTTGGCTTAGTCTCCCTAAAGAAAGTGTTGATGCAACTTCACTTCTTCCAGTGGCATTTTGTGATCCTCCTCCATTTTACATCTGCTCTTTGCCAGCTGGGAAGGCACCACGCGACAGCCAAATTATCCACTATGACTCTGCCAGCATGGCACAAGGGGGACCAGGTAAAACCAACCTTCCTGTCCCATTCTGGACAGTGGTATGACAACAGGTATGTATGCCAAAACTTAAGAAAAAAGTGTGCATGTTTTCTCTGTAAGGTTTACATTTGCACAGCTGAACTGTCAATGGAATATGAGCTTCAAATCCCATCTTTTCCTTCTTTCTCTGCAAACTTTATTTCTTCTACTTTTCCTCCTATATTTTTTTTTTCCCCTCTATGTCCTCTTTAACAACCTAAATCAAGGTTTGGGTTTAACACGAAGGTGTGGATGTGGCTGGTGCCTTTGATCCCCTACCCACCCTTTCCTTTCCCCTCCCCAGAAATCAAAGCTGGAGAATATCAAGTGAAAAACTGCACAGCACAGGCCCTGATCTGTCAGTGTTTGGGTTCAGATCAAACTTGTCCAAAGCCATAGATGCAGCTGGAGATTGCTGGTGGTTTCGGCCACTTTTTCTCTTCCCCTCTGAGATTATTGGGTCGAAGCTGTTTAGAGGATATAGTTCAGCTCTGAAACATCCTTGCCTGGCAACCATTTAACAAAATACTAATCAAAGCAATTTTTTTAAAATTGAGAAGAAACAACAGAGGGGAGTGTAAAAACTCTTCCTGAACTGTACTTTAACCCGTTTGTTTTACTTTTGTTGAGATTTTGTGCTCAGTTCACGCAAACAGTAGGCCACGAGAGTCTGCTGTTTCAAATGAGTTAACATTTGTTAGTACAATAAAAAGCAATGTGAAACTGGAAATCTTGGGAGTACAGTTTTCATGTCAGTGGAAGATAAAACTCGAAGGGCACCCAGGTCAATGGTTAAACAGACAACAAGAAACAGGAGACAGGAGAAAGGCTTTATTATGCCAGACTCTATTCCGTATGAAAATTAAGTCAGTCCCTTGGTCAGCACCATTTTTCAATAACCATCTGTGTTAATAGAGGCCTTCAAGTTAAGGGGACCATTCCTGAAGTCTTCTGGCATCACCCTGTCCAAGACTTCATGGATGCATGCCCATGTAAATACCCACTACACACAGAGGTTCCCCATCCATGGGGCACTAAATGGAGGTCTATTTTACTGGCAGGGAGTGAGGGGAAGCAAGCCCTCAAGGGGATCTCAAACCCCTGAGGCCTGAGAAGATTTGTAACCTGGGCTCCCACGTGGCGTTCAAATTGGAAAAGGCCTCTGAACTGGAGCATGGGAGCTGGCCTCCACACTGGAGCTCACCTCTGAGGGTGTGTTCAAAGCCCTGCACCAGCCCAGCAACCTCACTCCTCTCACTCCTGCTCTATTTTCATTCATTATTTCAGGTGTGCAAATTAAACCACAAGAGGAGGGAGAGAGGTCCCTGCCAGTAGGGAAATTAATTAGGATTTCAGAGATAGTGCTTCAAATCACAGCTTTCTTCAGTGATCTTCCTCACAACCTCATGCAAAACACTTTGGACTCCATCCAGGCTCTACACCGCAGTGATTACGGCAGGCTTAGGTAGTTGCAAATGGTGTATGCATTGAAAAGAACAGTGGACAGGGGAGCCCAAGACTGCCAGATGAGGACACTGGACAGAGACAGGCATGGAGCTTCAGGTAAACACCTACAGAAGGTGGTCTAGACCCAGCCCCCTCCTCTCCATTATTGCTTATTGACCAGTCAGTAACCGAGACACACCGGGCTTGGAAGATCACATTTGCAACCCAGATGCAGGTGTGAGTCTGAAATGTGGCAAGCCTCAGTTGCTTTGCGTGCCCCAGGCCATGCAGTCGGCACTTAATAAACAAACAAAAACATGTGGGGGTGTGATTAAAGGAACTGCTGGCATGAATATGGGAAATGCGACTGCACAGCAACAAATACAGGGGAAGGCTTGAGGATCATATGAAGGGAGCTCTGGATAAAGTTCACTCTCCCCCTATAGCTCTCACGTGCCCCATCCCAGGCCCACTTGCTGCAAGAGCGAAGAAAAGTGTACACGCGATGTACATGCCCACAGATAGCTGTAAGCGATTCTGTCTGGGAGAGCTTGTTTCAGGAACAGCCATTCTGAATTTCCACCACTGTGGCCGTTACGATGATATTCTCATTTGCTGAAATGAAACGTTGAACGGCTGGAAAGGAAGTTATGAGAAACTACTTGGAAACGAAATGATGAGAAACGGTTTGATTTTGTTCTGTCCTGGATTTTATGCGTTTTCACTGCCATTGTTTCTGAGCCCCTGCCAGCAGGGCAGAAAATAACATAGCTGCCATCTGCCTGGTGTTTGCTTGTGCTTTATCCTTTTCCCTAGGGGAGACGCACATAGAGTAGAAAGCTTTGTCTGGGTGGGTTTGTTTTGCTCTGGGTTTTTTTGGGAGAGGGGGGAAGAGTGCATTGGTTCTTTGGACAGCAATGTCACAAGCAGCCACCATGATGGCAGCGTGGATAGGCAAAGCTCAGATAATTTAATCCAAGAGAGTTGATAATGTAATCTATCCCTTGCTAGGACTACATTGTCTCATGTGATGTCCTAGCTTAAGTGATATGCTAAGCTTTCCAGAAACCAAGTAATACCCACTTGTGTTGCAGAAGGCTGAAGCAGGGGAAGGAAAACCAGCCCCACTTTGGTGTGGCCTTTGACACTCCACATTGACAACACTTGCTGGTGCTGCAACATCACTGAGAAATTGCTCTGAGCAGATGATACATTTTTGGCTGTTCCGAAATTATTCCTGAGATTCTGCTCCAAAACCATTGCGGCTGGCTTAGCTATAAACATTGTCTCGTGGAGACAGATGTGCCTACTTGGATTCTGCAAGAGTCTCATTTAACATCTTCGTTAATCTCTGGAAATGGAAATAATCAGGCACTTGATGAAATTTACAAACAGCAATAATTTGGGAGGAGTCGCGAAAGCAACCACAGCAGAAAAGTAGAAGAAAAGCAATTTGGGGACTATGATTTGGGAGTAAATGGCATAAAGGAAGGATACAGAAGAATTCTATTCATTGGTGTCCATTAGAAAAGAAAACACCACAAGGAACTAATAGGAAAGTAAGATTTAGAAGGCAGATAAAGAAAAAAGAGCTGAGGATTTATGGCAAATGTTGGTTTATGGCATGAGCTAGCGACCAGACAGGTCAGTCGGAATTGTGCAAAGTGATTTAGTCACTGAGCCACAACATCTAGAAAGATCAAAAGCCAGAACAATGAATTTGATTCTTGAAAGGCAGACAATGACAAAATCATGAAATTCAAAGAAAACATCTTTAAATTATGAACGAATGGGAATGTATGATATGTGCAGAAAGGATAAAGATCTTAAAATGAAAAAAAACCCACAGAAAACCAGAAAAAGAGGCATTGAGCAAGCAGGGAGGGGAGATAAAATATCCAGACAGGAGAAAACAGGACGAGATTTGCTAAGAATAATGTAAGAAAACATAAATGAAGGAGAAATTTGGAGCCAGTTTTTCCTGACAGTGAGATTAGCAGCACTGTCACAAAGTCTGATAGGATGGCTTTGGAAAACCCAGCATTTAGGGCTGTCATATTGTGTCCTGAGATGAAGCATGAATAATATCTGTGCATCAAACAGTCCTCTGAAGGCAGGGAAGCTGCCAGACACCCAGTGCTGATTTTCTAACTTCTGTGAGTTCATATTTGCATGGAGCAGCCCCCACCTCTGTCTTTGAACAACTTGGAGGAGATATTTCCTCCTCAATGCATTCCAAAGAAGAGTCATACCTAGGTAGGGACAAACTGGTATTTGTAAACAGTCACCTATTTAGTCCGTGACGGATCTAGCCCTTGTTGGCCTTACCTAAAAATGGCTTGTCCACACTTCCAATCTTTTTGGCCACACCTTTGTCATGGCTCAGTCCACCTTCTAGGATGGCTAACCATACATTAGACCAAAAGCTTTCATTAAAGTTTCAATTAAGACATTTGTACAATTTATGGCTAGAGGAGACCATGGTAATTATCTGTCTGACGTGCTGCACAACAGGGCCCAATTCATTTCTCCCATTAACCCAGGCCTGTAATCCCAGTTTGAGCCAACTTATATTTGTACGTATTAAATAATGACATGGTAGAAGCAACTTTGCTAAGTGCCTGAAAAAGATATTAGGTAGATAGTGTTCAGAACTGCCAGCATCAAGGTATTTATATTTCCCTGAACTCTTCTGTATAAACACTGGGCTTTGTGCTGTCTTTCTGTCAAGGACATACAATAAACTCAAATTTGGCTTGAGAGCTGCTAGATAAATATCAAGTCATTTCCTCCCAAATGTCTCTATTTCTTGATTATGTGTGTGTCATAGTGAGTGTATGAGCATGCATTTTATTTTCTTGGGGCTTTTTATGCTTTAAACATCCAGAGCTCTTCCCCCCTCCCCTTTTTCCTTTTGGATGGAGGCTCAACATTTCAGTTGCTTGTTTTATAAGGCAATGCATCATCTCTTCTCATTGCCATTAATTAGCCAGTGTAATATTTTCCACGTGAAGTCACAGGACGTGAAATGAACATATTTCGGCATCAATTAGGTCTCCGCTCATGTGAGAGCCCAGCTGCACTTTAAATACTATTTATATAATGGTAATGAGCCAGTCATCACCACTGCTGCCTTCCAGCAGGTTTTATACAGTGCCTACTTGAATATGATTAGAAGTGTGTTCCCCNTTTCCTTCCCAGAAACTATGCTGACTAAAACTGACTGTTTTTTTAAAGTCATAAAACGGGCTGGCAGCAGAAAATCAGATTATATTCTTGGTGTCTGTTATATTTTCTTCTATTTTCCTTGGAAAACGCACACATCAAAGGCAGGAGTTTTTCCTTTTAATATTCTTCAGTCTTCCCCGAATGCCACCTCACCTTTTTTGGAGGGTAGGGGTGGTTTGTGTTTGGCATCTTTCCTTTCATACACACATTAATTTAGGGAAAAAAACCTTAAGACTTCTAAACAACCACGACCGGTAGATGCTGTTATCAGAGGGATCCAAAGGAAAAAAAATGAGGTTAGAGAAGCTCTGGCAGTACTCAGTGAGGATTAGGTAAAATCCACAGGGATAGACCAAGACCTGACCCCGATCCCGAGCTCTATACTCAGTTGGACTGGGAGTTCAGAAGAAAAGTTTCTTTTGAAAGAGAAGTCTGTGTTGTGGTGTGCACAGAAACCCTGTCTGGTGCAGTTGGAGGGAAGTGTGATCATTGCTAGGTAATGCAATCAGACTGAACCATGTGGTCTGTGTGTGTCCTGCAGACTCAACAACAACAAATCTTTTGCAGATAGGCTACAACTGTCCTATCTATTCTCTCCCTTGCTCTTTAACAACTAGATTCCCCCTCAGCATGATATTCTCACCCTTCCCAAGCAGTAGTGTTAGCAGCCACTCCATCTGCCCTTTCATGGCGCAGGAGAAATATCTAGTCTACCTCCCTGTGTCGTCATGTGTATGAGCAGCTGATTAGGGGAAAGGCAAGTCATGAACTGTACTTTTCTTTGTTGGCACAGGAAGGTTCTCCATTTCAGCTGTCTAGCAAGGTGCTCCAGAACCTCAGTTCAGTCCCTTTGCCTCCAGGGGCCCTTTCCTGTGAAGTGACAATTCAGATTGTGAACGGCAGCATAGAGGTGGGAAGACCAGTCGTGTTGCAACAGCTCAAGTGCCCTGGGCAACTTTAAATAGTGGGCAAGACAGAAATGGGCTCATGGTCTCAACCATTTCCTCTACTGGCTGGATCCTCAGATTCCTACCATCCTGGCAATCTCTGGTATGTTACTTGGTCTCTGATAAACCACAAAAACTACTTGCTCCTGTGACAGGCAGTATCAAATCCTTTCCTTTATGCAAAGGACAGTGGGGATAGAAGAAGCCTCATCACTTTTTTTGACCAATGTCATCAGAAGTAGATGGTCTAGCCAGATGCTGCACAAGAAACCAGCCCTATCATCCCGTGGTGGGGGTGATGGAAAAGCAGTTTGTGTGCTGTGAGGTTTCCCATGGGAATATTAGCAGGATCCTAGAAAGTCTCCTCTCAAAGGTAAATTCTTGAAGGCTTGCAAACAGGCTGGCCACCATGTCATCATGAAGGATATTCAGGGCATGCTTTTTAGAAGCACGGCAAATCTGTAGCACTGGTCAGGTCTGGAAGTCACTACCAGCTCTGAAGCAGTTGTCAGGACAGGAACAATGTGGTTTTATTCTCCTCTGATTGGAGGCTTTCCCAAGAAAATCTGCTATCCAGTCTCCCAGTCAGCAGCTCTACTTGTGGAGACACAGGCAGGCACTGAGGTCAAGAGGAAATAGTGTCTAAATGTGGCCTCCCAATGTCTTGTCGCTTTTCTCTCCAAGTGTTTCATCTGCCTGTAGTGAAAACAAATAAACAAACAAAAATTACTTCCTAAATCCCAGCCATCAGCCATCAAAATCCATGTGGAAGGGTAGGGTTTAGAGAAGCTAAGGACACTCACACTCAGGTTTTGTCTTTCTTTTTTTCTTTTTTTTTTTTTTCCCCCCCCAATCTCACACGGTTTTATTTTAATTTTCATCCAGCTTCCCTAACAGTGTTTTTTAGCAAGGGAGAGGTTTAAGGCCTGAGATGTGCAAGGAACGTGAGCATTACAGAACAACAAAGGCAGCTGAAAACATGGGAGCTGGGAAGGGAACCTCAGCTTGTTATGTATTAGAAATAGCTGCTGGCTGTGATTCCCACCGGAGGGGGATGAAGGCTACACTATTTTATCAGGTTACATTTCCCAACCTGCAATTTCAGCGTAGTCTGTTCTCAAGGCTTTAATCACCAAATCCACAGCAGCAAGAGTATCAAAGTCCTCTTCCTCATCCTCCTCGTCTCTCAGCCCAATTCCCAGGATAGAAACCACAAAGGCTAATGTGAGATACGGGAAAATAAATCTCTGAGATGGAACAGATCCAGTGCAAATTCTTAGAAAGCATAAAAGAGCTTTAAAAAAAGCAAGAGTTGTTTTATCCAGCTCTAACTGAACAGTTTTCTAGGCAGCTGTTTTGAGCTGGTGAAACCAAGCCACGTCATTGACTAAGAACAACACTAGTGACCATCTCCATACCCCACAAAAGAAGAAAACCAGAGGGTAGCAACAGGAAAGAGGCCAATCTGGCAATCATTTTGTGGCTCTGCTCAGAAGAAAGAACTTGAAAGAAAACCCAGCTTGTTGGGATGGGTTTGACCAATGTCCAAAATATCATGATGTGGACCAAGCTCTATCAACAGCTCATCTGAACGAACCTGTTCTTTTTTCTCTCATTGCTCTCCAATGCTCTCAAGTGTTTCTTTCAGAGAAACACCACAGTTGGGAAGGGCAGGCAGTTTGATTGTCTATTACCAGCTACTGGAAGGAAGATATTTACAGTAGTTTGGCTGTGATACTATTGTCCTTTCCTTTTCCCCCATTCCACAGTCTTGACGGCCACAAACAATACTCTAAACATCTGTAGGTTACAAAGATTTCCGTGCAGTACTCTAGGAGATCTTCAATGCATCAAAAAAGATCCTAAGCAGAAAGCAAAAAAAGGTTTTTACAGACCCCTCTGAAAACCAGGGTAACTCCATCCCATGGTGGTGCGGGTCAGTGGGGTATTAGACCTAGCAGTAGGAACAAAACACAGTGCCTCAGCTTCTCAGCTGTAGGACAAAAACACCCTAACCAGCTAGACTGAAATGATCTGTTTCACACATCCCACCTCCTTTGGACCTCTTTCACACTGTGGTATAATCAATGTTGTTACAAGGAAGATGGTCATACTCCTGAGAGCATAATGTGAATTTGAGGTGGCGAACAGGGAGAGATGACACAGTTCCATTTGGCACCCAAAGGAAAATGAAATGAGCAATAATCATGATTAATTAATCTCAGCTAAAAGGAGACATTTTGCAAGTATAAGACGAGAATGGCAGGAAACGAAGTGCCTCTTTCATTCTGCCAATTCCCTTCTTTCACTAGAAAGAATAAAGGATTCTATCCGAGTAGCTCCATTGCTTAAAGGCTTGGAAAGGAAACACCCCCCAACGTGGCCTTTAAGCAACAAAACCAAAATAAAATGTTCCACATGAAAAAACATATATTGTATGAAAATATAATTTACAGTTCTCGTTTTTCCCGCTATAGGGCTGCTCTATCTATAGTTTATCATAAAGGATAATAATGTGATTTCACTTTATCCTATGCACAATCAAAGCTGTATTTAACTGAGGCGGATGACTTGGTCAGACATTTTGGCTACCACGGGAATTACAAAGTTTGTAGTTTTTCAAGTAGGGTGGAACCATTATAAGCTTCAAGGATTCTTAGCTTGTGACTCTAGGAAGGCTTCTTGGTTATCTTTCTTTTCCATAACGCTAAGTGGAAAAGAGATCCGGAATAGACTGGGGAAAATTCCTAATAACAGGCTGAGCGTGACTGGATTCTCTCACCTGCAGAGTTCTACAGTAAGATTGCATGTGTGTGTGGCGTGTACACATGCATGTGTGGTTATGTGCTCATATATATAGAGGCCGTGTCTGTGTGAGTATTATATTTTATATATTGATGGTGCAAATGGGCCAGTTCCACCAAGCCAAAACTCATTATTAGTCAGGGCAGTAAAGACAGAGAACTTAGAGCAGTGGCAAAACTATGAGTGGTAATCAGGAACTTCTAAAACACATCTTATTATATTCCACCAAATGGTAATGATGTAACTCTAGAAAGAGGACATGCTTGTTATAAAACCATGCTGGCTTTGCAGGGACTTTGAAGATCTCATGCAGTCCCTTACAGACACGGAGACACACAGCTGTACACACTGGCATGTCTGTATTATATAAAGAAAATAAAAGAATGGAGAAGCTAACAGTAACTGACATAAATCAGAAGCTATGAGGAAGGGGAGTAGAAAGCTGCAAGGAGAAACGTGTAGCGATGAGCACTATGGACAACACAGAGCTTGTTTTAAAATCAACAGCAGCAAAGGAAAAGTATCAAAGGATCTGGTACCGGTAGGATGTGATCAGGGTAAGAAAAAGTTTTCAGCAAATAGGTCTCTCCAGTACTTGAAAAAGACTGTGTTGTATGAGGTCTGTACACTACATTACAGCAAGAATGAGAAGGATACTCATTAGCAAGGGTAAAAGGTAGGTGCTATGATTAGACAACTTACACCCATGAGATTTGAAGGAGTTAGCCAGGGCACGCACTCTTTTGGTGGGATTATTCTTACCTCATTTCAGGTCTCCAGAAGTTAGTCTTTCTGTTCAAACCAGTCTTTGAGACTCTCTCTGTGGCAATGAATGGTACAGCTAAAGTGATTTATCCCTTATTTATAATAAGCCTCCCTCAAAGGTGTTTGTCCGTCTTCATTTAGAGTAGGGAGTGTAGGAGATGTAGCCTGGTATGAATTCCCAGTCCTTAAAGTACTGAGGTACGTGACACAATCAACAACAAATTTTACTGTTGCAGTTTTGCAGTTCTCAGTGAGCTTGGTGCTTCAGTGAGCTTTCAGGGGCTGGAACACATAATGTACAGTGGGAAGCTGAGCAAGATGGATTTGTTCATCCTGGAGAGGGGAAGGCAAAGGGGGGAACATATTTCTGTCTTCAGCTGTCTAATGGAATCTTATAGGAAGATGGATCTAGAAAACTCTCAGAGATGTACAGTAAAAGGATGAGAAGCAATAGGCCCAGTTCACCTCTTAGGAAATCAGGATTGCAAATCAAGAGCAAAATCTGTACATCTGTATTAAAGCACCGGGAGCAGTTCCCAGAGAGGTTGTGGAATCTCTGTCCTCATAGAGATGCAAAATTGGACTGGACAAGGCCCTGAGCAGGCTTTGAAGCTGGCCCTCCTTTGAGTTGTGGGTATTGGAGAAGATGACATCTAGAGGTCCCTTCCAAACAAAATGTCATGATTGTGTGATTTCCCATTATAGCTGTAAATCTCACAGCTTGATATACATCCCAAGAGAAATCATGACATGATGTGGGCTCAGCTAATAAACAATTACGTTAGGAAATATAAATTAGGCCAATCAACAGGGTTTTATGGGAAACAGACCCTGTCAAACTGACTTGATATCTTCATTTGATAAAATTACTAGTTTGGTGGCTAAAGATAATCTTGTTGATGTAACAGACTTCTGTAAGGCATCTGACTTTGCCCTGCAGGATGTTTTAATTAAGAAACTAGAAAGACACAAAACGCATTTGGCCTTCACTCAGTAACTCAGAAATGGCTGACTTGTGGGACTCAAATGAAACTGTAAAAGAGAGAACTCTTACGAAGCAAAAGCATCTGTGGAAAGGCCCAGCTGGCATCCATTCCTGTCCCACTGCTCTTCAGGGATCTCAGCGACCTGCGAGGAACTGCAATACCACTACCTACAAAGTTTTCTTAGTGTACAAAGGCTTAATAAGAAGAGAATGGGCTGGGGAAGAGAAGACAGTAAACAGTGAAGGTTGGTCACTGTTACAGATTGCCTCAGGTCAACCAAGCAAGCTCAATGCAAGACAACACAATGCAGCACAGGTCAGATGCGTCCAGGTGTGAAGTCATCCATCTAGGCACAAAAAGTGTAATGTAGCTCATGCATTTGAGGGCTTCTGTGGTGTCGAGAAAGGAAAATGTGACTCCTGGAAGTATAAAAAAGATGCACTGAAAAGAAATAGAAGAGGTGACAGACAACTGTCTTTGTCATTGGTGGGACCACTACTGAAGTACAGTGTTCCTATCTAGCATTTGCTGTTCAGGCAGCAGATAGATAAATTGCAGCGGGCTAATGGTGGAGTTGCTTGATTATTTACATTCTTGGAAAACATTCCTCAGAAGGAAATAATTAAAATAAGCACACCAAGAGACATCCAGAATCCCATCGGAGAGGTGGCATGATCCTTCAGAGACATCCTCATCTGTTCCCTGCCCACTGTGGGATCAACAACAGCCATGTCACTTCTGACAGATGCTATATAATCTGCTCTTCAAAACCTTGCATCTATCACGTTACAATATTAATACATAAAAGGCAACTGCAGTGAAGAAAGAAATAATCTATGTTATTTATTTGCTGAGGGAAAACAAGAAAACTTGGTTTAAAGACAGTTATGCAGCCTCTCCTCAGACTTCTCTTCTTAAGACTGAAAAACCCATTTTTTTCATTCTTTTCCCCATAACTTTTGAAGATCCTGACAGCCCTCAGCACTCATCTCTGGACTCTCTGAACATTATTCACTTCTTAGAAGTGTGATACCTCAGAGGCGACAAAGACCTCTGTGCAGCTTTACCACTTAAACAGAGCAGACTTTTTTATTCCGCACATTTTGAAGGTAATAACCCTCTCTACACAGCACAGTATGGTGCTTGCACTTTTCTTAGTGACCTGCCATTGACTTGTGATGACTAAAGACTGTGGTGTCATCTCTATCAGGGAAAAAGGTCAAGAATGAACTCTTTTTTCTCCTGTCTTCCTTCCTTCCTTCCTTTCTTCCTTCCTTTCTTCCTTTCTTCCTTTTTCTTTCTCTTTCTTTTCTTTCTTTCTTTCTTTCTCTTTCTTTCTTTTTCTTTCATTCTTCCTTCCTTCCTTTCTTCCTTTCTTCCTTCCTTCCTTCCTTCCTTTCTTCCTTTGTCTTTCTTTCTTCCTTCCTTCCTTTCTTCCTTTCTTTCATCCTTTCTTTTTCTTTCTGTCTTTCTTCCTTTCTTTCTTTTTTCCTCAGTTATATTATTTAGTACAAATGCGAATTAACTCAGAGGACTCAAGGACACATATCAAATAACAGTGTGGATAACAACATGAGAGGCTAACAGTGACCAGTCATGACCACAAAAAGGAGAAGTCTCTTTACACCCATGAATGGATAGCACAATCTCTCATTACTCCAAGAGCTTGGGCACACAAGGTAACACCCATTTGCTTGACCAGTGACAATACTTAAAACCTCAGGGCTAGTGTATCTCTAAGCCATGACCAGGAGGAGCGGCACCTAAGGATCATGACCTAGTTTATCTTGCTCCTGAGCAGTCAGATAAAGAAGCAAAGGCCACACAGTCAGCCCTTCACTAAGCTGTTCTTCTTCCATGCACTTTTCACTAGGGAATAGTTTTCTCTATAGTTCCTGTGCTCTCTTGGCCCTAGGTGTGTTACAAAGCAGAATGGAAAATTCATATGATGAGGAGAAGATATACAGGGTTTTCTGCTTCCAGCGGTCCACCCAAAATTACAACTCAGGGACAGGAAAGGGATGATATCACAAAAATGAAAGACTGATACTTCTAAAGTCATGGAAAAAGAGAAAAAAATTATTTTATCTGATCCAAATGCACAGTGTAGGCTCAAAAGCCAGAAAGCAAACAAGAAGAAAAAAAAAATCGCATTTCTAACTAAGTATATATATTTCCTTCTCTTTTTTTTTCTCCCTTTCTCTTAATCCTGTCAGGAAATTGGGACAAGCTGGAGCCACTCTCTCCTCTCCTGCTTCTCCACCACTTTTATCTGCCTGATACAATCTGTGTCAGATCTGCTTAGCCTGTGACGTTGCTTCCGAGGGGCACAGTCACCCCTCTTTCTTCAAGTGCAGAAGAGGGGGTTTGCTCCTCATCTTACCATTCGATGTGCAGTTATGTATCCCCACACAATGGTACGCACGTACTTGCTTCCTTCAGCAGATTCTGCCTCCTCCTTGTACGTGTCTAACGTGGGAGAGCTAACGCAACGGCTCTAACGCACACCTCGCTTCTTCCCCTCCTGCAGCCCCACCGGCACCGGTGTGGAAATCAGGAGGGAACGAGGATTATTTTGGATGTGAATTCGATGTGGAGGAAACGTGGTCAAGGTGATTCAGGAGAGGAGGAAGTCACGATGAAGCGTCTGACTGTCTGTGTGACTGATCCTGAAGAGACCTGCGGACATCAGGAAGGTTGTTCAGCACTTCTCACTGCGGAAATCTGCTTGCAACTTTGCCAAGCTGTCGTCATTGGTGTTGTATTTGCAATGGATATCTTGCTTCAGGCTATTACCTGTATATCTGTGTAGATGTGTATGTATGTCCACGCTTATTTGTGCATGCGTTGATCAAAACATCTTACTTATTTGCAAGTCAGGGACTTGGTGAACGAAACACTTAGACTCACAGCATCGATTGGCAACATGCCATTTCTTCTAAGTTACATGACGATGCTGTTCTAAGAGTCTCCCTTAAAACGATTCAAGGCACTACTGGCAATAACTAATGACAGAAAGGTGCTGATATATAACACCCTATCACTGACAACTTTAGTGTCAAAGACAAAATGGCAATTGTTCTTTTGAAAGGCCTCACTTTCCATGCTACATCATGCATTTGATGTGTAGAAGCAGAGATGACTGTTATCATTTTTTCATCTCAATGCCACTTTTTATACCTTTGTATCCACACTATTTTAACAGAAAACCTGAATTTCACCCACGCTCTGTCAACTTCCTAGATTTTATCACCTAAAATCTAGACAGAGTCATTCCTCCCCAAGCTCAGGTCTCTCACAGCTCCTAGGACGACCGTGCTTTTCACATCCCATCCCTACCAATCAGGGATACGTCTCACATCCCTCCCACACGCTCCTCATCCATAGCTGGACTGCACATGTGCTGTCTTCACGGAGAGCACAGACTCAGTAAGACATTCCTGGAAGACCACCGCTCAAATACAGCTGTTACAGGGAAAAAATCAGGAAGCAACTAAGAGAGAGTTTGGATGGCATGCAGTCAATAATGACTAATAAAGTAAAAAAGGATAAGGATAAACCCAATATTGAGCTGCTCTCTGTATATAAACATGGTGCACCAGAAGGCAAGGATTATACTATAAAAGACCATGCTGTAAGGCAAGTCCATAAAAGGAGGTCTGAAGCTGCTTGTCCACTCCTCAGATGTCAAGTGGTGACCCTTAAAGACCCCTCACAATAGCTGGTATGCTCATATAGAACAAGGAGTGTCGCTTGTCCTAGAAGCTTCAAGGACAGTTCCCCCTGGCTCTAGTTCCTGCTTGTCTCAAGTAGTAAAATCTTAGATCTCCTAGGCTTAGTGGAAATAAAAAATGTACTCCTAGGGTATGAATTAAGCAGTTATTAAACAGCTTGGATAACTCTTTCAAAGCACTGATTTATATTTATAAAATCCAGACTCACGACTGGAATCCTGCATTGGATTATTGCCCTTGGCCTAAAACCTCCCCCGATGGTGCATGTTTTGAGCCCTCTGCATTTGTACTGGTGAGAAAGGAACCTTGCAACCCACCATCTGCAGGCATTTAGAAAAGGTCTAATAGTCCAGTAGGGCACAGAGAAGGTGCACTCTTGACTTACCTCCCCTAAGTCACAAGTGAAAGCATCATCTACGTTAGGATTTAAGGCTTGGATCTCACCTTGCTTGGGTTTGGAGACTGCTCAGATCTGAGCAGCTGCAGAGCAGAGAAAGGGGAATGCTGCCCACCAAAAGCAGTACACAAGGAGAACGGTTTCATTTAACAGTAGAAACAGTAGCACAGGATTGCACAGGACATGGAGCAGACCCCAACAGCTACTTTGACCAAATCACCCTCAGACGAGTCCAGGTTTTAATGTATTTCTTTAAAATATGACCAATAAGCATCTGAAATCCATTAGGACAGAAAAACTGTATTTTTTATTCACTTAAATCTATTTTTGCAAGATTTCTGCAAGCTACAATTCCCTCTGTACTAACCTGAGAGGCTAAAACTCTGATCACTCTCTCTAAACAGACATTGACTTCTCCAGCGCTCAGCTGTATCTTAACTAAATTACTCTATCTTAACTAAATTACTCTATCTTAACTAGATTACTCTGAGTTTCCCATGGCCTCCAGGGAGAAGGCAAGAAGCACAAACCCTCTCAGAAGCTGGGTTGTGTTTGGGGTGTAGATAACCCTGCCATCGCTGGTCGCAGTCACCTAGCTCAGACTACTTCAGGTGACACATCTCCTTCCCAGGACCTGCTGCAGAAGAGGGCCATGTGTTCATGACTTTCTCGTCATCTACAAAGAACGAATTGCCCTGTGACAAGCCACCCCGATTGTTTGTTCCAGGTCACAGATTTTTGTGACTGACTCTATGCTACCATCTTAACTTCACCAGAAAATATCTCGGTTGCTGGAAATCACAAATACTTCTTTTACAAACCTCATTGCCTGCAGACCGCACCAGAGATATCAACCATTGCTTAAACAATGCACAAAGGATTTAAGTTCCTTGCTAAGCAATCCACAACCTCCCTCCCTCAAAAAAGTCATACCTTTTCCATATGTGTGTTATGTGTTTCATATAATTTATTGCACACATGGTAAAAATATATCTGACAATACATAAAATGCAATTTTTGAAAGAAGAAGAAAAAAGAATTGGCCCATTGTTCTGCTGCTTAAAATATGGGACACCACACGATATAGGTTAAAATTATAAGAATATGTTGAAAATATTTTATGTCATTCCATGTAATATATTTGAAATATCATGACAGCTGCTATAGGCTGTAATATGTTCCATATTGTCTGATATATTCTAAATGTCTGTGTAATACATTTCATGAAATACATGGCAAATGAAAAAAAAAGTACAAAAACTTTCCTTTTGCTTAAGCTAAGTGTGTATAATAAATAAATATACTTGTACATTCATGAAAGAAATAAAGAAAAAAACTTGTTTATTCCTAACACCTTTTATGGACTTATTCATCAACATATGGGTAAACAAGTGTTTACTTATAACAAGAAAGAATTTCAGAGAAACCATGAATTTATCCCGGTACTCAAATTCTTCAATTAGAGGTTTGAAATGACCAAATGCAGAGTGTACATAATACCTAGTGATTAACGTAATCCAATGAAAACAGAAAATGGAATGAAACTAGACAAGCAGCCACACTTGCAGAAGTCACTTTACAAATATTTCACTGCGGCCAGAAAACTGTTTGATGAAAATCATCCTTCACACAGATGCCACAAAGGAGCATCCCCCGCCCGAAAGCCCAAAGTATTGTTACCAATTGCCTGACATATTGTTGTGCTGAAGAACTTAGAATATTATGTTCCGTTCCAATGCAAAAATAGAAAACCATAGGATTGAGAGACGGAAAAGATTTATTAGCTTCCCTTTCTTCTCTTTCCTAGCAGCCCAATCAGAATGATTTCCCATTGTATAAGACACTGAAAAAAAAAAAAATACCCTGTGTTCTTATGCTTGCAATGCTACACAGTGTGAGGGGAGAGGGGAGGACCAACTCCAGGCATGGAGAAGGCAGCATCAAAGGAAAGCGGCAATGTCTTCTCTGTGTCCACTGGTGACAGGAGCTTACACTGCCACGGAGGAGGTATAAGCTAGACATAAGGAAAACTTAAAAGGGGCAGGATATCAAACCTCACGGTCAGACTACCTGGGGGGGTTGAGGCACTCCTTTTCTTGGAGGTTTCTCCTGCCAAGTAGAAAAAGACCCATCGGAGGAAGCGGTGGAATGTAATGGGCTGTGGTATCACTGAAGCCCCTTCTTCCCTCTGGCCCATTCAGTGACGAGGTGATTATCAAAACGCAATAATTGCTATGTCAAGAAAGTGTCTCAGGCAGCTTAAAAGGCAGAAATTCATTTTGCACAGCCATGGTCTTAGGGTAGGTATGTTATCAACACTGCTGCAGCCAGACATGATGCAGAAAAAACCTCTGGACGCGAAAGGAAATAACCACTCCAACTGAGAGGAAAGATCATTCTAAGGCTTATACATTTGGCCAAAATTCAAGTGATCTTGGCCCACTCCACCCATTTGCTCACTGCTTCCTGGCTTACTCGATCTTTAAAATGCAGTTCCAGTGTTGCACTACCCTCATCCTCTACCTAGCTTAACTATCAGCGCCGGGATCTTTCTTTACATTGTGCCAACATGCACCAGTGGGCAACAGGGCTATGGACCTGACCGGTTGTTCTCACACCCCATCGCAACACTGTTGTCCGTTTGACCATTCCTCTAGTCCAGCTTTCTCCCAGCCCCTAAACTTCCTGGGTGTTTTTTAGGAACGTCTGTTAGGTTAAAATTCTGCTACTCCTGTATCTACAGGTCAGTAGTTAAACTCACGTGAATGCTCCTGAGCAAATAGGCCTTTGTTGATGTTGGAATTGGGTTGCTGTGGGGCTATTGGAACCTACATCTCTGCGACCACAGTTTGAACGAGTGGCCCACAATGTCCTTGCGCCTCAGTTTCCCCGCGCTTGCCAGAAAATAAGAACGTTATTCATTCGAGAGGTGAGGTGAAATTGTAGGATCAGTTGTTATTTTACGGTCCGAGACAGAAACACCACTAGTTAGGCGCTTACATGCAAAATACATGTCTGAAAAAGGCCAATATCCCAATTCTTTTGACAACGCAGGCAAAATCCAGCGCTGAATCTTGTCCAGATTTAACACACTTTTATGCGCTTACAGCTCATGAAAAGTAACAGGGTTTATGCATGGGTTTAAGCGCTTTGCAAGATAGAGATGGGTTTACGTGCACGTGGAGATACTTGGGTGACAGCCCTTCCCTGTGTGTGTTATGATAGAACAGTCAGGGTTAAGCAACTCTGAACCAAGTCAGATTTTAGGGGCTGAGATACACTTATCTGCCCAGTGAGTCACGATTTCCTTGCTGTTAGTTATTAATAACCCTTGGAGGAACTTTTCAAGCTGATAACCATTTCCTACCATTTTTGGCATTTTGAGCATGTTTTTATTTTATTTTCCCATTTCTCCCAGTCCCCCAAAGGCAGCCGGATTGCCAGAACCCTTGCGGAGTACAGAGATCACTTCCTGCCCTTCCTGTCCTTCTGCTTCCTCCACCCTTTCAAGGCCAATAAAAGGACTTAAAATTATTGAGGTCATCTTTTTCTTTTTTGGTTCTGTTTTGTTATTTTTTAATGTGGTCAGTTACTTAGTACTTTCTCATTTTCTGGCCCAGACCTCCATCTTCTTAGCAGAGTGGATGTTAACACAAACCAGTGAACTTTAAATATTTGAGGCCAGCAATATCCCTTAAAACAATGTATATTTAATGAAGCAATCTATATTTAATTATACTTAACCCCCCCCAAGGGTTAGAGTTCAAGCACTGGTTAAGAAAGTTGCCCCTCTAGCTTACTCAAGCGCTGACTTTGTTAAGTCTTGTGACTCTCTTGCCTCTTTAGATCAGGAAGGGAGTATCTGCAGCAACTGGAAGGACCAGTCCACGAATGAAGAGTGTAGAACGAAGAGTAATTTCACTTTGCAATTCCACTTGTAAACTAAGCGTGAAAGACGGGAACTAGGATAATCCTCAATACACTTTGTTCCTGCCCAGGATAAGCTTGCTTCCTGGAGCTAACGGTCTTTTTTACAGAGGGGAATTTCAGCTTGTGGACATGTTCAGACTAAGGAAAAATCTCCACTATTTCATGCAGCCTTTGAGAAAACCAGTGATGTCTCATTTGTCTAGAGCAAAAGTGAGACACATGTTAGCGCAGATGCCCCCTGAAAGACGCAAATCGGGGAGAAGAAGATCTAGAGGGATTATCAGGATTGTGCTTTAAACACATTCCACCTCACAGATGTACGAGAGAGAGAACGAAGGAAAAGACAGGGAAAACCCAAGATGAAATAACTTCCAGATGCAGCCCTTGCCCTGATGCAGCCAGATCCCCGCTGCCTCTCCAACAGAACATCTCAGTCTCTCAGAGCTCATTAGGATCTAAAAGAGGGTCATAGACAATAACTGTGTGCCTTAAATCTTGTCCATCTTACAGGCATCTTGTCTCAAGCAATCAAAAGCAGCCTATGCTGGCACAGCCCAGTAATTAGCCGGCTGTGCTTCCAGCTGGTTTGCAGGCACATGGCAGGTTAAACAATAAATAAATCAGATTAGGCTGAAATCTGTTAAGCAAGAGCGGTCCTGGCATTCAAAGCCATTTCTTCAAAGCATTGCAGATCAGTGCTCAGGTTTTATTTTTCCAAAGCCTGTTATCGTGGGTATGGCTACATGGTACTTTACAGACAGACACAAGATCATTTTGGCCGAGCCTCAAGTAGGAGCCATGGGTTTAGACCAGAAGGAATATAACCCCCTGAGAAGGCAGGTATGAGAGCTCTGGTTGGCTCGTGGCTGATCCAAGACCTAAATAGAGCAACCCCCTACCTTGTGTGGAAGGAATTTTCCTTGCATGACCTGAGGAAATACTTGTGCTCACTTGCAAAGCCCATAGCCTCCATCCAAATGAGCGTTACCAGTTCTAGGTGCCCCATGGACTTTCCTGTGTGCTGCAAATTGTTTCCTTAGGAGCTCAAGGTCTGTGCATGAAAAAATATGGGTTATTTCTTTGTTAAAGTTAAAGAATCATTGCAATTTATGTGTAATAAGGAGAGGGAAGGTAAGATAAAATGGATCTTCTTAAAAAGAACACAAATGTTGCCTATTTTTCTGAGATCTAGGGATTTAGGAGCAAGTGGATGGGAAGCTTTGTCTGCCTTCCAATGGAGCTGACTCTGCTCTCAGCTCTTTGACATGTCCCTACCCTTCCTGGAGCAAATACTTCATGCTGGAGAAGAGCCCTAAACCACCTTCACCCTCTCTCTCCAACAGTTCCTCCAGAAGTCTCTGCCCATGGTTCCTTATGTCTACATCTTCCACCAAGGTGAGGAAGGAGTCTGAGATGTCCCAGGTGGGCACATCAATGAGCAACAAAGGGCAGGGCAAATTCTTATCAAGTCACTGGAGCTTCTGGAGAAAACCACTGTGTACAAAGAAGCTCTTGGGGAAATCCAGGGGTTACATTAGGTGGAAAAAGAACACTTTATCTCTGGAAACACTGAGGAAAGTCTAAGTCACAGCAAATGCCTTGTTTACTCTGCTTCTACATAGTTTTCACCGTGGTAACATCTACCAGTCCCAGAACTTGAACTCTTGTGTTCAGTGCTGTAACAACATAGCTGAGAAAGCTGGTCCCTGGCCACAGAGCGTGCAATGCAATGACACCACAGAACAAGGGACAAGCAACACTGAAGTGAAAGGGATCACAGGCAACCCAGCTGACATCTTGATCCTGCTTCCCTTCTAAGCCTGATAGGAGAAGCGAAAAAAAAAAAATCTAGAAAGGGAATCTGACGAAAATTGCTTGACTTTGCTGACACATTCCATGAAGGATGGCTTCTGTAGTAGTCAAGATGCTATTGGTCTTAGCTCATATTTCTCATTTTCCTCACGTTTCCTCACGTTTTTTTCCATGCAGACGCTAACAAAACTCTCACCAAAAATTACTAATTCTCAGCCAGGCTGAATGACAGTGTTATAAAGCAAAGATTTTTCAATGCCCAAGCTGCAAGCAGCTTCCAAGCCGTTCCATTTCTTTCCCCATACATCCTGGCTGCCTCTTTGCTTTGGGGAAGAAATCAAGAATTTGACCAAATCAAAATGTGCAGTGCACTTTCCCCAGAGAAAATACATACATCACAGTTAGTGGGTTGCTTATAGAAGCACTTTTCAATCTTTTCAGGCTGTGTTTTGCCTCCCGGAGTGGAGGGATCTTCTTTCCCTCTTCATAGTACCTCACTGGCCAGGCACATTGCTTTAGTTAAGAGTTGCTCTACCCAGTGGGATAAATATCCCTCTAAAATTATTTTCAGATGGAAATAATGTGTTCTCTCTCACTCTCCCTTCTCCCTCCCCCAGCACCTCTGAGGAATATTCACCATAGGCTGCATCTAGAGATGGTGAAAATTTGTCATGTTTTTATCTTGTTGGAAATCTGTCAGAAATCCCAACTCCAAGACCTCTTTTTTTTTTTTCCCATAAAAAGCCACCACATTTCTTTTTTTTTCCCCTTCAAAAAACAAACAAACTAGTTTCCTTGGAGGAGGGAAGGTCGGAGCTCAGCTGCTTTGAGAGCTCATCCTCTGTCTGTGCCAGGGGGGCTGTAGTCTTCTCCCTTTCTTCCCCAACAAGTGCAGGAAAGATTTGCTATCAGCAGGGACGTGCTCAAAGGCACCAGGCCATCCTGACATCGCTGGTACTTGGCAGCTGGGGAGCTGGTGCCTTACTTGGTCTTGCCACTCTTGATAACTGGTGACAGTTTGGGATCCCACCCTTCCTTCTTATCACCACCCGATTCTGCACTTATCTGGCTGCGCTCAGGATGGCTCCTTAAACCACCTTTATCGATGGCAGATCTAGCAGGGCTTCATGGAGATATTTTACTGGTTTGGCAGTGAGAGCTGGGGTGGTGCTAAATATCCTCTCACTCAACTGACCCCAAAAATAAAACTGGTGAAGCACACACTCACAAATCCCTTAATTAGCCAATGCTGACATATCACATTGCAAGTGTTAAGAGGAAGATGTTAAATAAGGTTATTTTTCATCCGCTGAAGCAAAAGAGACAATGCTCAAATTTTCAGTTTACCCTGGCTCTTAGGCATGAAGTTAAATTCCCAGAGATACGTGAAAACATGCATTTAGCCATATAACCTTCTCTGTTTATCTTTATAGATTAAAATCTGGGACATAATCCTATATCGCTCTGATTTCCTTTTGTTTCCCCAAGTCCTTCAAGCGAATGGACTAACTTTGGATTGCTTTTGGCTAGAAGCTGTACTTGCAAGAAGCCAGATCTGCTGTCCAAATAATTGAGCCAAAGATTAAGGACCGATAACTTAGTTATGTCCTATCAGATCTATTCTTTCTCATTTCCCACTTCACCTTCTTCTATCATTTCCCAATCCAAGATGAAAATTAACCTCTAATCCTGACTTCTTGTAGGCAAGAATGAGATGGATTCCTTTCTTGACACCAAACCACTTTTGTGCCTTAGCCATCGGCAGTGGTAAATGATGTATCTCCCTGTTCTGGCTCTTTTCTCTGCCATTGTCTCCAAATGCTGCCGGCTTTTGGGAGGACTCAAGAAGGGAGGTGACATACTCCTCATCAGAGGTAGTACTTCACTATGACATCATTACTGTGTCATACTAAGAAACAGGATGTTACCCCATAAATATCCCCAGCATTATTGCCAGGAGTTAGGGCCTGCTAAGGCCTCTTTCCCCGCTAAGTTTTCTGTCAGCTTTTGCTTTGACCACGGTCCTACATTCCCAATAGAGAGAGTTGCCACGAAGCCTGGCCGGAATGGGAATGAGGAGACAGTTTCCAATTTATTTCCTTGCTCAGAGAGCTTCAGGATAAAACTCCAAGCTCTGTTGCTTGTGATCACGGCTTGTGATTTGGGTTTTCTAACCCCCCCCAGCATGAAGCAAAACCCGGCACCTCAGCACAGCATGTGTGGCAAGAAATTTTAAGGGGTTTCATGTCAGAATTCATCAACCAGAGACAATTTAAACCCCTAGCCATTGTTGACAGCCACAGCCAGAGCACATTTCTAGGATGTAGAAGCAGTGGCTGGTTCTGCACGAGCTTTGTGTTTCTTTGGCAACTTGGAATATTGCAATAGCTGCTAGAAATAAATGAACCTCTCCTTTTCTTTTCCATTTTTTCTTCTAATTATTTTAAAGATAATATCTGAAGATTTTGCCAATGACAAAACACTTCTTCTCAGGGGCTTTTTGCAGCTCCCCAGCCTGCAAGTGAATAGCACGCCATTGTTTAGAGCTGGTTAGTGATGAAAATAAATAAATAATCATCACCACAAGCATGTATCTTGTGCTGCTCCAGTGACCCATCACTGGGAACAAAACCTTAGTTGTTCTGTGTCATCTGACTGATCCTTTCCTTTTCCCTCCATCTCTCTTGAATGCACATGTAACATGGGTCCACTGGAAACCTCGTCAGACTAAGGAAGATTAATGTTTGAACGGGGGTAGAAAACTGAACAATCTCAGCTTTGAGAGCCCAGCCTTGTTCCCACTCTAGAGATGGGTACAGGAGCTACTTGGTGCATTATTCCTTCATTTATTTATTTATTTTTATTTGAATGTCTCTTCTGAAGCAAGTGTTGGCTGCAGGCCCACAGCCAGATGGAACTGAACTGCTTTCTAAGAAAAACATGAACAAGGGAATTGTATTTTGCTTTTTTAATTTCTTCATAGCTGTATTCATTTCCAGTGATCTTTTCCCCCCTCTTGCTCCTTCCCCACTTCTGGCATTTGGTGTACAAAAGTCAAAGAAGCGATCGAACTTCTGTTGTTGTTGCCAGTTTGGTTTGCATCTGGTTTTAATATTGAAAGATTTGTGGCAGACAGCTCCAGAAAGGGAAATCCACAGATTGGGCAGTGATAGCAGTGGCAGATTGCATCATGGTGTTCTGGTCCAGTGAGGAAATGGAGAAATATGGCTTTTGAGTGGCTCTGTTCTCACAGCTTCAGAGTCCTTTCGCTTCTGGTAAGTTTGCAGATGAGCTCTGCGTGCTCTGCGAAGGACCAGTCGGGATCCATTAACTCATTTCATTCATCTAAACTAATAAAGAGCCATCAAGTGGTAACTTTCTGTCATTACAACGTGAGCTAAATTAAAAGTGGATATTGAAGGCTCTGTACGAAGTTCTTACATCCTAAAGAACTAATTTCATTTTAGTACAGGGATTGGGTCTATTCAGCTGACAGTTCCAGCCCGAGTTACATCCTCTAAAGATTCCACCCAATGTATCTGTTCTTCTTGGTCAGTAAACACACTTCAAAAGCCTGGTCAGATCAACTCTCTTTTCTCAGAGTCAACTGTTCCTCTGTCTGGTTGAAAAATCTTGGAACATTCTACCTGCTACTCAGTTCCCTTAGCATAAAAGCTGGCTGAGGAAGGATGCAGTTATTTTAGTATTTTGCCCTTCCAGAGCATGAACACAGATGTATTTTGTTCACAATCAGCGTGAAGACGTGTCTTCATTCAGATAACTACAGAAAAAACCCAGGAAGACTAAACGCCTCTGGTTTTGCCACTTTTTTGCAACAAAGGATAATTATTAAATACACCTTTTCATTCTTTAGTACTGCTTGAAAAGCCATTATTGGTGAAACAAACCACTTTCCCTTTAAGGTGTACTTTAGCAAAATATACTGCATGAGTAGGTGTTTACTCAGAATTTCCATGTGTGTCCTGACTTTGTAGGACCAATCAATGTTGAGCATTAAAAAATCATTCTATGACTCATTTTTGCGTCTCGTTGGATAGCGAGGAGGAAAGATTAAACAAGCATTATGGGTTGATTTATCTGATTTTCATGACGGTCAACAGCGAATGAGGAGTACTAACTTTGCCTCTAAAAGCAACACGGTGTATTTATGACCACTACAAAGCGATTTCTGACTGTCTCAGGGAGGAGGAGCAAAGACATCATGGAGCAGCAAATTTCTTTGCAAAAAGATGAAACAAACTTAACTGGGTATTTTTCTGTAGTTCTTTCCAGAACTGAGATGGACAAAGCCACCAGCTGAGCTGAAGAGGTAATGGATCACCACAGCTTACAAAATATTACAAGTAGAATGAAGACATTGATGCATCAACATCATGCTCACACGTATTAGCTGGCTGATCCCTAATTACCCATAGATTGTACAAGATAGAGTTGATAGTGTCCTATTTATTTGCAGCTTCAGGGGCACTGACTTTCAAAACTCATCCCCTGCTGATGTTGAGAGAGTTCAGAGGCTGCAGCGCACTCGACGCTGCACTCCCGGCTTGTTCTCCTTCCTGTCATCAGGTTGCAGGAATAAAAGTACAAGAGATGTTTTTAGGATTTATTTTGGTTTTGTTTCAGGCATGAGGTATTTGTTCTTGCAAAGTGCATGACCCCAAGGAATGCTTTCCGCCACTGCTGTCAACTTCTGTGCTAGAGAGTGCCAATACAGTCTGTAAACACGTTGGAAGGTAGATGCCTTGTCAGAAGAGAACTGGAGGTATTCATTTTGTAACTGTTCTTCACTTCCAAAGGTCACCTTTTGCATACTATTTGCTTCTAATCTCTTGGTTGCGGGTTTAGAAACAAACAAGTGCCAGGAAAGAACAAGGAGATGGAGCGATGTGAAGGTAAAAGGGCAGAATGACCTCATGCACCTGGAGTTGATAATGCTTTCTGGTGCTGAGCAGTTAATTTTGGGGTTGGAGTTCATCCAAGTGGTTTATGTAGAGAGACATACGGTATATTTGTGTTCTGTCCGAGCACCCTATACATTTAGGGCAAATGTAGTTGAGAAGGCAGTTTCTCACAGATCTGCATTGAATGTAGCTTTTGTGACGTTCTCCATGCCCCCCTAATTTAACCTGGAGGAGCCGTTTTTCAAAGACAGTGACGTGTTTCTCATGAAGATGCAAAGTCTCGTTTTCTTACTAAGGTGGGAGGAGCCTTTCTCCACCTTCTGAGAACTCCATGACACAAGTGAGTCTGTCTGCAAATTCCCCACCCACCTCTGCACTCACCAAAAAATAAAACAGTGAACGTGAATACCTTCTCTCGCACTTAGAGGAAATGTACTTTCTGGATATGCTCACAGTCACAGCTCTAATATTAATTTCCCGGTACCAAGGACACTCTGGTGGATTAGATAGTGCCTCCAAGCCTTATTTTTCATGGTCATTTTACATTTTTGTAGGAACCTTCAATTTTGAGGTAGTTGATACTCCTTCTCTTCTTGTGTCCGTAGCCACAAGATGCCATATTCATTCCTTTCCTGCGATCTGTCTGCACTTCACATCCAGGAAACAGCTTCCAGCATCTTGGTGTGATAGAGATAAGCAAGGTCTGAGTGTACATACCCCATTTCTTTAGGTTTCCCACGTCTTCCTGGTAAGGAGAAAGCTCCCTGGATTCAAGTCACTATATTGATTTATCGCCCTTAAGATGAGAAGTGGCGAAAGAGCTACGGCTGAAAATTACTCTGTGGTGAATTGACAGTTGTAGCTTTATACTCGCAAGTTACCTCAGCCTGTGAATAAAGGTGTTTCACACTTGTCCTGGTTTGAGTTAGAACTAATTCTGTTCATTGATTTTACTTTTCAGCTACGTCTCTTCTAACTAACTGCACTTTCTGAAGTTAATGGCACGCTTTTGCAGACAATGTCTGCTTCTAGAAATGATAGTGCTTGATGTTTATAGTGCTTACACTTGCTCCTATGGAGATCAAGGTCACTGCTAATGTTGTGTGCCATGTTGGGGGTCCAGAAAGTAAAAGGCTGCATTCATAGGGAGGAGCAGATAGGACAGGTGACACTAAACTGACCAGCAAGTTGTTCCATTCCACGTACACCATATGCAGTACAAAGCTGAGGGATCACAGGGGTCAAGCTCTCTCTAATGGCCAGCGTTCGAGAAGGACTCTGTCCATTCTGCCTTCAATCTCAATCCATGTGTTCCTGAATTCAGCTCTAGAATCCAGCTCCCGAACCCAGTTCCCATCTGCCTCTGAGTCCAGCCTGGGACTTCCCCAGTGCCTGCTCCACAGCATCAGCAGCGAGGGGATGTAATTGCCATCAGGCAGGTTGGCTTCAATATTGAGTTTGTATATATTTGTATATATTTCATTTTATTGTGATTATTTTCATTAAAGCTGTTTTCGTTTTCTGTTCCAATCCGTAAGTCTCTCCCCTTTATTCCCTTTCTCTTCCCCTTCTGGGAAGGGAGAGGGGTTAATAGAGAGCATCTGTTATTTGTTTAGTGGCCAGCCCAGCCCTAGCCCTTGACAACACTCATGTTGCATTTTTTCAGCCAGTTCAGAAGGAGAGGAATCTGACCTTGCAGTTGAGTATGTCATTTACTACCTATGGCAGAAGAAGCTGTGGGAAGCATAGGCTGGAGGGAGGAGCTGTAGGAAAGTCTAAGCCCTGCAGGAAAAGGCAGAGAATGAGCAGGAGAAGTTCAGGGACAAAGGGAAGAATAATCTCTGCCATCTGGAGAAGAACCCAAGAAACAGCCACCCTTGGGGCCATGTCACTATGCTGTAATTTCTTTTTCTCTGCAAGGTAACACAAGTTACTCCTCTAGTTTATGGATGACAATGTTCTTTCAATGATGGTATATATTGAAGTCGACCCTTCTCAAGCTTTCTATTACATAGAGGATCTTTCAGATAAATTCTGCCAGCTGTATTAGGCCCTATATATAATTTGCAATAAATAAAAGAATTTGTGTGTTTCCTTAAGAAAAAAAGAACAACACTTTGATGTTAAAGTGAGGGAGTATGTGGTGTTACCGTATTCAGAAAGAGGTTCCACATGCTGGCTTTCTGAAGACACAAAGGGAAAACGCCAAACGAGAACTCTCAAAAATACCACTCACCCTCATAAGAGTGAGGGATACATACACTGAAAGCAAAGTCAGTGTTATAAATTGTCACTCCTTCATGACTACTTGCAATATTGACACCTTGTTAAGAAAAAAAAAAGGAAAAGTTTTTTCCTGGAAACAATCAATTAAGAGAGAAACACAAGTGAAAGAACCCCCTATATCTCTGTTCTTGTAGTCACAGAGAAACTCTTGCAAGTGTGTGACCTCAGGACAACTTAACGATTCCAAATTCAGGTTATATACCAAAAAAGCCCTTCATTATTATTATTTTCAATATTAAGATGTTGTTCATTTCAATCAAAGTCATTATTTCAGGGCGATGCTGCATGGTTTTTGAATGTTTGAGGCCGCCAGAGCTTTATTCTCTATGGAATGCATTGTTTGGAGACAGAGAATAAAAACTTGTATGTTTATAATCTAAAGTAGACAGCATATTAGTCTTCTGGCTATTGAACATGACCTATAAATCAGGAACGAAATGTACCACATGAAGTGTTCTAGTTTAATCCGCTAGAGCAGGTAAGATATAAAGGCCTGTAGTAATAGGATGAGGGGTAATGGGTTCAAATGGAAGAGGGTAGATTTAGATTGGAAATTAGAAGGAAATTTTTTACCCTGAGGGTGGTGAGACACTGGCACCGGTTGCCCAGGGGGGCTGTGGATGCTCCATCCCTGGAGGTGTTCAAGGCCAGGTTGGATGGGGCTTTGAGCAACCTGGTCTAGTGGGAGGTGTCCCTGCCATGGCAGGGGGTTGGAACTAGATGATCTTTGAGGTCCCTTCCAAGTCAAACCATTCTATGATTCTATGATACACAAGAGAAACCCCATTTTGCAAAAAGCCTATACCAATGCAAGAGGTGCTGTAAATTGCTTCCTTATTGCTCTTTCAGAATTGTTACTAAAACAGGAAACGATTTTTCAGTGCAGGATGTTCATCCAGAGTGTCCTTTTAAATCTCATTCACAAATAAATACTCATAGCTCTCAACTCCAACCAAGCTCACCCATATGGTTATTTCAGTTTTAGTGCTCTTTAGGGAAATGTCTTTTGCTCCCAGCGCCACAGCCACCAATAAAATTGGGAATCCAACTTTACATTCAATAGGGGGGAAAAAAATCAGTTGGGAATAATTTTTTTTTTATAAATGTACTCTGGATTCCAATGCCAGGTCTAAGCTCTGGAACCACTTGTAAAAGAATAAAATAAGAGGGAGAAATTAAAATGAAACATCTTTGCTGCTGTTGACTGGTGCCATTCACCATGTTCCAGATGTGAGCTGTCCATGAGTACAGCCCTCGAGAGAAAAGAAATGAAAAGTCACCGTGAAGTTGCTGCATCTGCTCAAGTGGCTCGTCTTCAGTTTTCAGGTATGTTACTGTCATCTCATGTCAGTTGTCTTTTGAGAGTAAACTTCTGGAACTGACTTGAGTTCTTTTGAGAAAGGTTTAGAAGAACTGGCAGAACCGGTTGCACTTAGTTTTCTTTAAGAACACAAAAGAAGACAAATCTATCATTTAGCACAATGGATCATTTCAGTGCCTACAAAGAGGAAAGAACGGTGGTTTGCAGTTGTCTGTCAGTTCCATGCAACTCTCCTATCAATATATTTGCTTTCTGTTCCTGCAGGTGAAGTGCTGGGCATTTAGTACCGTGATAACTGCAACTTTCTGACCACGTATTGCATGAAAACGCAACGTTGGGAGCTATCGCCCAGAGGCAGTCAGGCCATTTTGACGGGCATAAATTCACAATATCAGACAGAAACTAAATTGAAGGCAGATATTTGCCAGCCCTTCCCTCTTCGCCACTGTTTTTGACCAGCTGTGCTATTGATCCAGCCTCCCTGGAGCTGTCCACAGCTGGATTTTCCACATAGCCTTTACCCGAGTGGTGTTCATGGTATGCCTTGCAACCATCGCTTACCAGAGGGAGTGATCTGGCTGACTGGGTATGGCAGGTCTCTAGACCATGACAGGTGCATTCAACACAAGGTAGCTTTCTTACCAGGACTGATTTACTACTAAATTTTTGTTCCTGAATGTTTAATAAGTTAATTTGAAGGTCTCTTTTGTTTTTGCGCAAGGGCAGCCTTGTGGACAGAGAAGCTGATGACTGAAACCTCTCTGAGGGAGCATTTCTTGTCATGTGTAAGGCAAAGCTGGCATCGTGGGCTTTGGCCTCTGCCCTTAGAATTGTTCCTTGCAAATGTTCAGTAATACCCTTCTGTCTGGGCTGCACTTCTGGTGTTTCTGACAGCCATTCTCAGGTCAAAAACCATCTATTTGTCTCTGGATACTTCCCAGACAGCAAGCCCACCTTGAAAATGGCAGCCTAGAAATAACCTTATGGATACAAAAAAAAGCAAGGACCAGCACACCTGCCTCCAGAAACATAGCAGCCATCCAAAACACTCACAGAAATATGTAATATGCAGCCAAACCTCCAGACACTATCAGATTGGCAGTGAAGAGAATATTCTTGATAACCCCAGTATCAGCCCCAAAACATTCAGCAAATGAGGCTACTCCTCCAGAGACAGAGAACCCAGATGTAAACGAGTCTCCCAAAGAACATGTAAACGCACTGCAATATAAAAAAAAAAACCTATTAACGGCACACGTAGCTATCACATTTCCAGGATTGGAACCTGTCCAGAACATCCTGGAACTACAGCCTTTGCTAGCAGATGATCATTTGAGAGAAATTGTCCTCAAAGTTTCCCTTTGAACTTTCAAAATTGCCCTTGCCTCACCAAATACATTATTAGAAGCAAAAATTCTCATGGCAAACATATTCCAAGCGGAGTGGGGCCATGCCAGAACAATAGATTTAAAACTTGCTGACACATGTGCATACCCCATAGAGTAAGAGCCCCATTCCCATCCAAAAGAAACCATCAAAGCTTTGCATCCTACATGTACTCGTTCCAGAACGTGATCTATTCTATCCAAAGCACCAAATGCCCTCATGGAAAGTATGTGGGTGAAACCCATCAACCACTGTGCACCACAACATTTTCACGCAGACACTCTACGAAAGACAGAAACAGCCGGTGGGAGAACGTTTCTTATAATATAACCGCTCTCTGTTTGACTTCTTAGTCTTGATCTTCAAAGGCATTCCACAAAACATCTTCAAAGATGAGCTTTGGATGTCAAATTCCTAACCCTACTTCATCCTAAAAATCACAGCGCAATGGAGATGCTGGTTTTATGTCACAGTTTTCCATACACCATAGCTGAAGCACTTGCCATCTGTCTCTGTGACACAGAAATTATTGAACGTGCCACTTTTGTTAACATACCTTTCATTTCCGCAGATACCAAATACCTTTTTCTCACCAAATATCAAGCTGATTACCACAACTCAGTTCACGCTGCAAAGCTGGAATGCTGCTCCTTTAGTTTCAAGCCCAAGAAATGCCTTGCCTTTGCTTCTTATCAGTTGCTCTCTCCAGGGATGTCACCTCTCCCTGCAAATCCCTCCTTGCCTATTTAATTAATGATAGTTTATTGTGTAGCTGTGGGGCTAACCCACTACCTACACAAACAAAAACCAGACAGCTAGTAGGCTCAAAGCGCTCTGTTACTTCACAAAGCTCATGTATCACAGACAGCTCATATTCTCACAGAGAGATTGGTTCAATCCTTCATGTCCTTCATGGATCTGCTAGCAAGAATGCCGCTTTCCCCAGAAATCCTCTCCCCCAGTGGGATAACACATCCCATGGGAACGGTCAAGGAGGCATCCTTGATGCTAGATGCCAAAGTTCAGCTTTGAATGAGGGAAGAAGCAAGAACAAGTGCAGTGTCAATCCTAACTTTCAGCGATGTGAAACCATAAAGCAATGCTGCCTGCTGAACACAAGCGTTGGTCAGTGATGAGGCAGCTTTTGTTTCACTGCTGTTTTCAGTCCTTGTTAGTATAGAATCATAGAATGTTAGGGGTTGGAAGGGACCTCTGGAGATCATCGAGTCCAACCCCCCTGCCAAGCAGGACCAGAGAATCTAGGGCAAGCTACACAGGAATGCGACCAGACAGGTCTCGAAAGTCTCCAGAGAAGGAGACTCCACAACCTCCCTGGGGAGCCCGTTCCAGTGCTCTGGAACCCTCACAGTCAAGAAGTTCCTCCTCATGTTGAGGTGGAACTTCCTGTGCTCTCGCTTGCATCCATTGCCCCTTGTCCTATTTCAGGGCACAAGTGAAAAGAGGTTGCCCCTTTCTTCTTGACACCCAGCCCTCATCTATTGATCCACATTAATTAGATCCTCTCAGTCTTCTCTTCTCCAGACTAAACAGCCCCAGGTCTCTCAACTTTTCCTCATAAGGCAGGTGTTCCAGTCCCCTCATCATCCTCATAGCCTCCACTGGACTCTCTCCAGTAGATCTCTGTCCCTCTTGAACTGGGAGCCCAGAACTGAACGCAGGACTCCAGGTGAGGTCTCACCAGGGCAGAGTAGAGGGGGAGGAGGACCTCCCTCGACCTGCTGGACACACTCTTCTTAATGCACCCCAGGATACCAGTAGACGTCAGTTTAACCTTACCACAGTTTTAATAAGACAAAAGAGGGGAACACAACTAACCACGGTGACACTGATCCATCTATCAACACATAGAAGGAGCAAACCAGGCTGAGAGTGATTCTTTTGAACTGCAGTTTGGCTGGCCTCACGGGTGATTACCCGTCTTAGATTGAAAGAACCAATATAACTAGACATATTGGAAAAAGATGGGTTTCATTTCTGTTTATTTAGTCATGTAATCAGAGAGCAGTCTGCATGTGTGTGGGAATTATTATGAGATAATTCTTGGAAGCTTGCTAATCATGTCATTGCTTTTCAGAACTCTGCTTATGCTCTAAACCCTCCTGGAATTTATTAAGATGGACAATTTGATGCTTCAGGTTCCTCCACTCCAAGACAGACATAGGAATTGCTACACCAGGGAATTCTAAGAGCCCACGTCTCCTGATAGCTTTGCTTTAAGAGTGGCTGGATGATTCAAGGGAAGGGATAAACCTCCCTGCACAACACTAACTATAGAAAAGAAAACTTTTTTCCAGCCCATCATACACATTATGTATGCTGCAGTATGGGGCTGCAGCTCCCTTATAATTTTTCTAAAATATACAAAATGTAAAGTCTAAAGTTTTAGACTGTAAAAGCTGTCTGCTTTTCTTCTGTGTAGGTCAGCTGGGACCCCTGGAGCTTTGGCAATGTGAAAAAATAGGTAATTCCAACTCCCTGTGAATGTCACGGATGCAATGTCCTCACTAGGATAAGTGAATGGTTGGCTATTTCAGATACTTCATAAGCCTACAGCATGGGTGGATGCTAAAGAGGGCACCCCGTTTCCAAAAACAGCATCTCAGCAAGTTTGACTAGTCCATGATCTGTCCAGTCGTATACACTGAAAAAGGTTCCTTAGAGTTTCCAGGAATAGTTTTGAATCTACATATATATACGGTTGGCAGGCACAAACTCCTCCTCTCTGTTGTGGGATCATACATCTCTATTCTACATGGATAAGGGGTGTTATTCCCACTTTAAAGCTGGGTGAGAAAGAAGGGATCGTTTGCCCCAGGGAATCCAAAATTTCCAGCTAAACATAATTTGTCCCCTTGAGTTGCAGAACTTCGCTTTTTTTTTCCTCCATGCTTGGCAAAATGACAGAAAGACTCCTACATTCAGCAGAGCAGAGAGAACAACATTTTATTCTTATTCATTGCCTGCAATAAAGATAATCATTCAAGCAGAGGTGTCTGCATATGGAGAGGGATTTTATGGACTCAAGGCCTCTGCTTTAGCAGGTGCAGCCCAGGCTGCTAGGAAGGGTAGGAAGGGTTAAAGCAGCATTTGGTTCTGGAAGATGTACAGGAATCAGAGAAGACAGAGGAATTTGCTGGATTCTGACATGCACAAATTTAATAACTTCAATTATTCCATTCTACCTAGAGAGGACAGGACCTGAACTATGCACGAGAGAAGAGCGAAGAGCCAAGTTACCCCAGGCTCAAGTGGACAAAGGTGCACTAGAGAATTGCAGCTCATCTGGGGAAGTGAACTAAACTTTTCCTAAACCCCAACCCACTCCTGAGAAAGAAAAAAAAATCTTCCACATGGAAACAAAACTTTTTCTCCCTCTGCTGGAAGGAGGAAGAGAAGAGAACAGGAGGGTCTTTTCCGCTGTATCCCTTTCCTTTGCTCTGTGGGTTCATGTGACTTCAGTTTCACCTAGCCCAAAGCCAGAGACTACGCAGAAATAAAGATTATTTTTTTTTCTGTTTCCTGCACAGTTCAATGAGTGACATAATGTTGTAGAGATAAGCCCAGTAAGGCTGTTATAAGAGTCCAAGAAGCAAAAAGATCTTCACGGTATTATTAGTTATCGTTCAGAAGTTTTCACCTGGGAGCAGAAAAAAAAACCCAACAGCAACAGGTCCTCACTTGAAAGAGCCAAGAAAACACAAAGAGATAGATCAGCTGAATAAGCTTTGTGTTTTGTTAATTACTGCCAAAGCTTTTAGGGTTAAAAGAAGTCTAGAGGCCTTTGCATCCAGCCTCTCTCTAAATTCATGTTCAGCTAATCCCTGTCAGCTGCATCTTCCCTTGCCAATGCAGAGGTGAGCGTGAGGAATTTCTGCATGTTACTTATTTAGCTATTCCCTTTTATGGGTCGCTCTGTCTCCCACTGACTTTCTGGCTGCACAAAGGTTGGCAAAAGGAAAACCTCAAACGATCTTCTTTTGAAAGCTTTCAAACTTGGGCAGAAGGAAAGAACAAGGTCTGACAAAAGAAGCAGACACCTGTGAAGTCTGTACTTCAGCCTGGGCTGCCACTTCCATGGCTGCAGCTAGCACGGGCTGTTGTCTCTGATTAAAGCAGCGTCTGCTTATCTCGTTGGAATTTGGGAATCCATCGATCCTTTTGAAATTTTGAATGTGGTTTGTTGTTTTTTTTTTACATGATTTTCAGTCCTCACTTGCATGTTTATTGTAAGGCTTATGTACAGACAACAACAACAACAAAATCTCATTTTTCCAGCTAGCGTTCAAATCCAAAGGCGGAAACAGGCCCTGCTCTTGTAGAGACTAAGGAGTTGAAGAATAGCCATGAACTGGGAGAAAGAGGTTCCCACTTCACAGTGAGCAGTAATCCTTCAGAGAGAAGCATGGAGTAGGGTGGGCAATGATCAACTAAGAGACAATGAAAGCTTGTGGAGGCAAGGCAACAGCTGGGAGGACTGGGCTGAGGTGACTATGCTGTGAGGGAATCAACTGGAGTAGGAGATCCAGTTACCTGACACTAAAAGGGAGAGGGAGAGTCAAAAATCAAATTCTTCAAATGCCTGAAGCACCTGGCTATGGCTGGAGTGTGGGTGGGCTCAGTGTACAGCACACACGCATGGGATAGTCCTCGTGCTGGGCTCCAGGGAACCAACCTGTGCTCATCGATTCCAGTTGTGTTTGTGAAGTTACTACCAAATTGTTGCTGCTGTGCTGTGAATGCGTCTTTGTCAGTGTTTATTAACCTTGGCCAAGAAGCATCCATCAGTTTGGGAACAACGAGGAGCATTTCAATTTAATTCTAACAAGGAACTTGCTAAGGAGGTGATTACAACCAGAAGAGCCTGATTTTTTACTTACTCTCAGAAGAAGGGCAATGGAACAATGGAGAGAGTGAGAGCGGCATCTGGTTATAGGAAAGGTGCACATGGCAGGAAGGGAAGGAGAAATTTCACGGAGGGCCGTGTCAGAAGGAAGAAGTGGTAGACAGGGTTATTTTGTTATGGAAAACCTGGATTAACTATGAGACAAGCCTAGTCCAGAAAAGAAATCACAAGAGATTAAGAACAGATAAATAAGCAGAGGAAGACCTTGAATGGAGTCAGGAACTGCCAGGAAAGACACAGTTCAGGAAGTTCATTCTCATAGAAATATTACGCATTTGATGGTGCTTGAAAGTAAAGAGCAAAGCTCAATTCTGAAACTTTGTGCTCAACAGATTTCCATGAGTCCATTTCTTTGCAATTATCAACAGAGAGGCAAAAACTAAACTTACAACTTCAGTAGCAAGGAGACATTCTGCAAAAATGCATGTTTCAAGGAGAGAGGAAATCTGAAGGCTTCTAATGGGACTGAGAGCACTGACGAAAGGACCTCAAGATAAAAAAAAAACAATGAACAAACCAAAAAACAACAGGATAAACTGAGATGCAGATGATTGATACCTGTTAAGGGCCCTAAAACAGATGAATTGTTAGAAACTGCTCAGACTCCAGGGCATAAACATACTTCTGTGACCCAACGACAGGACACAAAGGACCCTGCAGGAAGCTTCCAGAAAACGAAGACACCTTGATCCTCCCACTCTCTCCTGCCTGGCTGCAATGGATATCTCTGAAAAGTCTTCTCACAGCCCTCCTTGGCAACGTTGACTCCAGAAAAAACACTCCTCACATCAGATCTGGGGCTTTTAAGAGCCATTTCTACAATTTCAACTACTTCAGTGTTTTAGCATGAGTTGTCCAAGGGGTGAAGTTCGTATCCAGCACAATGACTCACGTGGGTTACAACCAACATATCCTTCGTGTGGGCCAGAAAAAGACATGTGTTTTCTTCATTGACAACAGCTTGTCAGCACAACTGATGCCTTGGTTACCAATCCCAGCACAGAGGCACAGAGCAAATAGACCAGAAACGAAAACTGCAGAAGCCTATCTGCATGGATCTGCGATCTGATGTGTGTCCTTGGTGAACAGGTCCACAGCATACTTCTCCAAGGAGGTCACTACACAGTTGTCACTTTTCCCTATGAGCATCATCCTGCTCAACACTTCCACACCTCCTAAAAGGAAAGAGTGTATTAGAAAGTCGAGGATAGAGGATGGTGAAAGAATAAAGATGACTTTCACTGCTGTCTGTTTCTGTGCTAAGAAGTAAGAGCAAGTACTGTAGTTGGTGTCAGTATTCACTGATCTGATACCATGGCTGCGCACAACTAGAGAAGACTGCACTGGTCTTTACTTTGTATTTTGACTGTGTGCTCACAGAAGGACCTGTTGGCTATTTCTATTTTTCCTGGAGGCTCCAAGCAGTGAGGAAATTCAAATGTGTGGAAGCACACGCAAGAACTGATGAGCTCTTGAAGCAGAGATTGGCTACAAAACTGAAGGCTCAGTTTGGCCAAACCTCATCAATCAGACTTTGTTTTTGCCAAACCAAACCCCACACCAGAAATGGATTTGGAGTCAAACTTCCATTTTCTTGAAGCCACTGAAGTTCTGAGGTTATTCAAAGGTCTCCGTAGCACCCATCTGCAATCTAAACCTTTTTTCTAGAACATGTTTTCCACAGATTGCCTTGATATGTCAACAAAGGGTGAGAGGCCAAGGTTCTCTGCAAGTATTTCAGTGTTCCCCGGCTCTGGATGTGCCCCAGATACTTCAGGAATAGCCTTTCAAGTGGTGGTTTGGCCCTCATAGGCACAGGCGGTTCTGGGAGGAAGAGAGTCTCATGTTCGTACAAAATAAGATTAAGAAACAAAAATATTGAGCAAATGGCTTTGAACCTGGAAAAATACGCTCAAGTTGGGGTGAAAATTCCAGTTGTTTTAAAATGAGCTAATTTGTTCTTTCCTGTACATCAAATGTGGGAAGAAAAGGGGAAAAAGAGAATAAAACCAAAACAAAACAACTTTGCTTTTTAATCTGACAGCTGCTCCTTCTGGAAAAAACGATGGGTTTGTGCTTAAGTGCTAGACTAGGACATAAGAGGGCTGGGTTAATTTTGCTAACACACCAAAAAATCCCTGCGAGACCTTGGGCAAGTCACTTAGCCTTTCCCAGTTCCCTTTGCAAATACAGGGGCTAAGAGGACTTCCCTTCTCCTGTGCATCTACTCTCACTGCAAGGTCTTTGGAACAGGCCTGACTCTTCCTATACGTTTGCGCAACACCTAGCAGAAAACGTAGATGATCTTCTAGTTGGAGCTCAGGAGTAAGGCTGTGATTCATCATGTTAACGTCCATTATAAATTCTGCAGTGTCCAATTCTGGACTACAGTTTTCAACTTTCAGGCCGGTCTTAAGGCAGTAGGGGATTAAATCATATAAACAAAGGTGTAGATGTCACTCTCCCCTAAAAGGCTTTCCCTCTCTCTGCCTTGAGCTGTGTTGTTGGTTTAGGCTATTGTCAGAATGCCCTTACTCACGCTTGTGGGATGCTCAGTTTAAGAAAACCCACAGGTGGCCCCAGGTTATTTTGCATTCGGAATATACAAAATCCCAGGGATGTGAAAGGGACTGTCTACTAAGCACCATTGTGAATTCACAGAAGGTTCGGGTCAAGCCTTTACCTGGAATTCAAGATTTACAAAAAGGTTTTTGTCTTGGTTTGTTGGTTTGGTTTTTTTGGGGTTTTTTTTCTGGAAAAACACTTGAGTGTGAATTGAGGAGACCACACGCAGCAGTTTCTCACTGCCCATGATCTGACATGCCACTTAACTCTTGTGGTTTACAGCCGGCGCTCACCACACTGCTCATGGAGAGCACTGAGTCTCTGCTCATGCTGGGGGTGGGGAATCCCCAGGGAATTCCCCAGCTGATGAGATCTTGCCCACCAAAATTCAAGTGAAGGACTGGAGTATGAGGTTTTAGGAATGGCCAGGCTTCAGGTGGGAAAGAGAAGGTCCATCTCCTTCACTGCACTAGAAGCCCTGTGTTTTCCAGGGCTATCTTCCAAACCAAGCACATCCTGAAGCAAGAAGCACAAAGGACTGCAGGGGAAAGCCAGCCAAGCTTCCCAGGCACTGGTGGTTTTGACGATTCAGGAACACAGAACTCAAGACAAGACAAGGTTGCTTCAGCCATCAGAGCCATTCCTTACTGAACACAGACAGCTCAGGAAGGAATTTTTATCCTAGGAGTATCCTCTGGCCATGTACTGTGGACAGACATTTCCCAGTACCCTCTAATAAACTGCAAGGCCAAAAGACACAGAGTGCACCATGCCACCAGCAGACCAAGGGAATCATAGTGAAGATCAACAGCTATTCCTGCAACTGCAGAGATCTTTATGTGTAATTGTTGTAAAAAGCAGATGAATCTGCAACAGGTTCTGTGCGGAGAATTGCCCACTATTGATGCTGACATTATTGAGATCCCCTTTTCCAAAGTCCGTATCAGTGTCTCTTCAGATGGAAGCTGGAATAACCATGGGGAGACTTCCTAGAATCTTGCCCATGAAAGGTCTCTTAGGACTGCTGGTTCAGAAGCTGCTGTTGTTTCCTGAGCTGCTAGGTGTTCACAGCTAGGATTTACACAGTTTTTGGAGGCAAGTGCCTCATGATTGTGACTATAGAGGGACCTTTCATTGGTGTTGTTGGTGACAGCCACACTGGATCTAGATGTGTAAGTGAATATTAACAAAATGTAACACAATTAAATAGCTGTAGGACTCAGCTCACTTTTTGTCAGATCAAGGGGAAGCACAAATATCTGCCCCAGTCTCTTGACAGAAGTTAGCTGGTCCACATCTGCAACACAAGATTGGCTCTCATGCCCTGGAGAAGCTGGAAAGCCTCCTATACAGCTAACAGTCCATAAAAACCAGTTTCTCCTTCTTCTCCTTCAGCCTTACCTCCTCTGCGTGTCTACCCAGCTAAACAAGATTTGAAAGGAGAGGCAATGTATTGAAACCAACTGACATAGCTGGGAAAAAATCCACCATGCTTTCAGGCCTGCCAGCCCTTTGTCAGAGTCTCCAGTGACCTGGACCAGCCTAAGCCTCTTGAGGATGCAAAACAGTGATAACACGGGGAGTGCACTGAGCTCTGTGGAGACACAAGGGTCACATACTGACATCAGCCAGGGGTGTTTGGGGCTGGAATACGATCCCGTTTTCCTCCCTGCCTGGTTTGACGCTGGGTGGCTAAATTAGCAATGGCTCAGGGTTGTTACCATGAGATCACTTAGCAGTTAATCTTTTATTTGCAAAGCTGTTCCTTCCCACAGAAGTAAACACCCACCTTATCAGCCATGCCACAGCAAAGGATGTTGTCCAGTTCCCCACCTGCTGTCCTTCCTCTCATTAGTGGCTTCCCTCCCTTTTGCAGCCATTCCCATCCACCATCTGCCAGAACATGCCTCACACCCACAGCCCCACCCGGGACACTCACGGACACGGTGTGGTCTCACCAGCCCAGACTTTATCAGGAAACAGCCTGTTCCCTCCACGATGGGAACATGCCCAGCAAACATGCAGTGTCTGAATCCTCTCCTCCACAGCAGTGCAGCGCCTGGCCACCCTCCTGAGCCCTTTGAAGCTCTGAAGGGCCATTAATGAAACCATGGGTGATTCCTACCAGTCACAGAAAAAAAAGCAAGGAAAGACAGAGCCTCTAAGCCAGGGAGAGCCTTTTCTTGTCCCAGGGAGACTGTTTTACATGTCCCGGTACACCGCATCTCAAGCTGGTTTTCACCTTCCTCTATTAAATCTTTGAGGGCATCCTCCAAGGAGCCTGCTAAGAGGAATGCACTTGACTTAATTATAATTCCTCTTCCCTGCTGAGAAAAATCTAGGACCTGTTGCTGTTTGTAATATGGTGGTTTCATCAGAGAGCGGACAGATCCACTGGCCGTGTAAAGCCACGTAACTCCCATTGAAATGATTTCCTGTTTAGCTCCAGCAAATGCACAGAACGTGCCGTGATGCTGAGTTTCCTTCCCCGCTGGATCCTGCAGACTACACAGAGGAAAGTTTTATCTGCTAGGAAAAACTCCTTTCTGACACTGAAATCCACAGACATACATTATCCAGGGATCTGCCCCAAAAACTGCAGAACGAAGAGCCTCAGCAGTGCCTTCACTGAAAAATACAGCAGGTATTCTTCCTGCTCAGCAGAGGCAGCGTGTGCTGTTAGACTTAATAGTGGTCACATAATCCTGCGTATAACCTCAAAGAACCTTGCACAACAGCTCCTGTGCTCGTCTCACAGAGGGTCTACCACAACATTAAGCGTAGTGCTCTGTTCCTACTGTGTTTATAGTCAGTGTTCCAGCCATAAAAGAGTCCCCCGCTCTCACTGCTTGGACTATGTTCCATCCCTCTGACCAGGAGATATGGACACAATTAAATGTCTTCCTCCAAAATCTGCCAGAGGCACTCCAACATTTTACTGGTAGAATTCATTCACTTTCCCAACGTTTGCACCCAATTGTTTTATTTTTTTTTTCTAAGGCAGAGGCTGAGGCAGTGAATCTCTGCAAGGGGTTACAGACTCCCTGCCATCATGCATGGTTCCCAAGGTCTTCAGGAGCAGTAAAGCTGGTTTTTTTCAGCCTCATTTCTCTACATAAGCCTCGTGCATCTTTGCAGATTTATTCTCCCCTTCCTCATTTTCACTCTCTTTCTAAAGCTTCACCTTTGCTCTCCTGTTCTCTCTGGGTTAACATGAATCTCTCTTCTTCATGCTGGATTCACCCCAACACAGAGGGAGAAAGCATTCATCTGAGCAGTAGAAAACAGTCCATGGCTCATTCAAAACTTCCGTGGGACTTTCTGGTGCAGTTGATGCCACTGCCATTCCTGACCCATCTGACAAAGAGAACAGCATAACATGTGAACTTACAGCATGTTACTTGCTCCACGTTGCTGTCGGTGGGCCAGCAAAGACTAAGGACCACTGATCTCAGTAGGACATTAGTCAGCTTGTGGTAGCAACACACATACTGCAAGAAGGAGTGTCATAAAGTTTCAGCTCCTTCTTTCCCGGTATATTCCCACCTGGGATTGCTTGGCTAAATTATCATCCACCCTGTTGGATCCCATACTCTGTTCATAACATGTTCCTGCTTCCTAGAAATATTAGGTGCTTTTTTTTTTTTTTTGTACCATCACCATTTTCTGTGATAGAAAAAGCTGCCAGCCTTACAGGCTGCTTCTTCCATCCTTGATAAATTCAGTGCTGCAAATCCTGGACATTTTCTGCAGGTCACTTTTTTATTTAAATGATACATACTATCTGTAAAGCATAGGTGGCTGAAATAGTCCTTTAGGGAAACTGCTTTTTTACAGAACACAACCTTTACCCTTCATCCCCTCCACCCAGCCTTCAAAGAATTAAATTCTTTGGCAAATTCCTAGGAAGCAATTGTCCAAAATTCATCAGCACTTGAAAGATCATTGGAACATCTAATCTGTAAATCCTGCAAATAACAACAAAAAAAAAACCCAAAAAACATGGCATTTCATTTAGTTGTTCCCACAGCAAAACCAACAGCGTATTTCACAAGAGGTTACTGTTCCAGAAGAAATATCAAGAATTTACTTGAATATATGAGGCTAGATAGGTTACAGCACGACACAAATGCTCCCACTATTTGCAAGAGCCCTCTTAAATGCAACTGCCATCAGAAGGCAAACAGCAGTACTCTGCCTGTCTGATTTTATCACGTTTCAAGAGATTACATCTCACTGTGCAATTTAGCAGCTTTCACTGTAAACACTCATCGTCTTTCTACGACTCAGAGAAAGTCTCTCTCAGGTAGCCAGTAGCACGCTACTAGAGCTAGCAGTGTCAAAGCAAACCGCAGCAAACTTTTCCCAAGAACACCTTCATGTCTTACGAACACCAACAACGAGTCTTGGAAAAAGGACCGTCGGGAAAAAACCAACACGCTCCTGTGATCAGAAAAGCTCAGACTGCTTATGGCTGAAATTGCGTCGTCAGCATTTTAAGAATTGGCTGTGACCTGTTGAAATGTTAGGACCTTTGTGCCAGGGTGATCACTCAGAAATAAGGAGGAGAATAGTGTACAATGAAAGGACTTACAACTCTACACCTTTTGTTTTATACAAGTTCTTTGGCTATTTTTAATTTTGCACAGTTATTATGGGTATTTATTGCTTGTAAAGTTGAAGGCCTGGCTCTCAGCAGCCAAGATCAGTAATGGGGATCCTAAACCAGCACGTTGCCTTTGGGACCTCTCTGGTGTCTTCCAGACTCCTCCCTAAGCCACATCAAGGTAGCCCTAGTTCTGTGGGAGAACCTCAAAGATGACCAAAGCACCCACCCCTTTTTCTGTGACACTTCAGTCCCCCCTGACACCACTAACTCAGAGCAACTCTGCAGTGCTGACCTGCATTCCCAGCAATCCCCACACACCACTCCTGCATCCTGTTGATACTGATGTTGTCTTTTATTCTGCTCTTCAGTCTCAGTGGATCCCAAACCCTCACGACTTCATTGCACCAATGCTGAGATTCAATCTGGCACTCTGGATAACACAGGCGCTGAGCTGAACAGTGTTGGTTGGGGACATCTGCAGGCAGAACGCTCTGAACTACAAATTTCACACACACACACAAAAAAAACCTCCTAGATCCTAGATGACAAAGATGCTATTTTTCTAACCTTTAATTAAGCAGACAAATAGAATCACCACGCCCTTCCCCTGATTCCTTCTTCAAAATTTAAAAGCCATCTAGATTTTTGTAATGCAAGTAAACGTATCCCTAAAGAATAATCACAACATGGACTACATCTAAACCAATAATTAATTTACTCAAAATTTCTCAAAAATGCCAGCCTGTCTCGTTTCAATTGGGGAGCAGAGCTGTGTCAATGGATTTATGACGTGATGTCAATCCCAAGGCTCAAGTGGCAACTTCGTATTTTCATCCATGGTTTAATAAGCTGCTCACTTCCCTTCTCTAACCCAAACTTTATTAAAATCAGGAAGATGCACTCGAGTGTTTTTCCAGAGAAGACGGGCTATTTAGACTCGATACTGAAAAGAGATTCCCTGTGGTAAGGAAATGAAGAACTGCAAAGCGCTTAGAAGGACATATATAATGCCTTAAACTCTTATATTGAGTTAACAACTAGCATGGGCTTGGCTTTAGGGAAATAAATCAATTCTCAGGCTCCCTTATTTCAATAATCCCTCAAGAGAAACTCAGCTGCAGCTTTTTTTCTCTCCAGCAGATGATACAGGCAGGGTTGTTTGGTTGAATTATTTATTTTGATGCGATAGTGCAATAGCTACAAGATACCAAAGTGTTTTACAGGGCCATGTGCAGAAGAGTATCCTTGTGCTCAGGAAGGCACATAGGTGTGCACTACACCATGAGGAGGAAGCAAAAGGCTGTAAGGAAGGTTATTGCTCCCATGAGGACAGCAGGTATGATGCTCAGGGAAGGAGAAGTGGCAGAGCAACAGGCAGGCCCAGTGACGTAACAAGGCGATAGGAGTGGGAGAGGGCAGGGGTGCGTATGACTCCTGGGAGCAGGACAGATCGGACACTGGTAATTGGGAAACACCTTTTTCCATTCCAAATGTAAATCCTTCTGTTCCTGGTCCTTTCTTGAATGATCCTGGCTGTGGGGAATGGCAACTAGACCCCAGCCCTGCAGTGATGTGCCCACAGGTGATGTCCGTAAGCATCCTTCTCACCCATATGCCTTACAGCACAACCAGACACCAGCCTTGCGAACAGCCTCTACCAAGCCAATCCCCACGTTGCTGGGGTCAGCTGCTGGGAAGCAAGACGAGGAAGCCAGGGTGCTTGCTTTGTTCCTAGCTCAGTGAAGCAAAGGAAAGGTGTGAGCACACCCTCCACCAGCTATGGATGCTCTGCCCCAGCTGATATGGCCACAGGTTTGGCTTCCAGATGCAGAGAGAAGCAGCCCTTCAGAGCGCACACTGTCACAGCCTCCAAGCAGACACACACGCACTGATGCCTCCAAAGCCTATGCAAGTCTCCCTGCCAGGATTCCCCATGCGGAGCTGAGCCCCTGTCTGAATTGTAGAGAGTCAGAAAAAAAAGTGCATCTGTTTCTGAGAGAAGGGTCTGAGAGTGCAGGGAGAGTGGAACACACGCTGGGTTTTACAGGCATGTCCAGACCAGGTTCTTGGCCAGTGCTAGACAAGCAGTGGGGCTTTGAAGGCTGGACAGCCACCAGAGCTCTTTTTTTAGCATCACTGATAAAGGATAAGTCTCTACCTGTGGGCTCCTCCCCTGACCATGAGTGTTTGCTAACTCATGCAACCATGAGAAGGTGGAGTTATCAGACAGATAGCAAGATTTAGACTGTTCTCCAGAGATGACTGAAGGTCTAGAAAACAAGACCTTCGAAAGCAATGAGCTTACTTTGTCAAAAGAGAGCCTAGAGAAAAGAAAGGACTGTGGGTTGTCATAAAAAGTTGCTGCAAAGAGGAAGTAAAAAGACTTTTCTGCAGGTTCCTGGAAGCATTGTCTACGCTGTTTAGGTATTAAGACAAAAAAAATCTCTTATTGCAGAAGCTCTGAGAAGACATTATTGAAGAGGAAGGTGAAAATTAGGGTGGTATCTGTGAGGAGAAGGTCAGGGAGAGAAAATCTGGCCATAAGCCAGTGAGATACACTGTATGGTTTCTTTAGGTCCCTGTCAGTGCTGTTTCCCATTTTATTCGCGGAGTGTGAAGTTGCTTAGCTGTGCGTGGAACAGGAGGAAGGCATCACAGAGCCTTTTTTTTGGTATCAAACTCCTTCCTGCTTTGGACCATCCATGGACCCGTTCAGGAGCACCAAAGTAAACTAGGCAAAGCACAACCCTAAAGACTATGCTTGTTACAGATGAGGATACTTTGAGAAAGAATTTGTATAATAGGAGGCAAAACCAGTCACCTTTGCCTGAACTGGATTTGGAGAAAGACTCTGGCCCTTCCTTTCTGACTGTTGTTGCTTACTGCAAGTAGAATCCACCCTTCTAGAAAAGGCAGAGACAGAGATAAGACATGGGAGACTTGCTCCAACTTGTTCTATTTACCTTGCTCCGTTTGAGAAAACATTCAGATATCCAAACAGAATATATCAAGGACAGCACTGGCAAAAGCTTCAGAGTTATACTCACCCACAGATATTAATCTAGAAGGTACATGGGGAGTTCATAAATAAATAACAATAGGCTTCATACTCAGCATAGATAGAGATTTCATACTGGGAGTGAAAACATAAGCAAGTAGGCATAGGCTGAAGTCAACAAGGGCTTAGATGAATTGAATAATTGTGATTTTTAAAATCAGAAAGGCACCTCCAAGCTCTTATCTGAACTCCTGTGTATACAGGCCAAAGAATTCAAATGAAGCTTTTAGCATCCAGCGAGTAAGTTCTGTTGAAACTAAGGCAGAGGTTTTAAGAAGACATTCATAAAAGATTCCAGGTTTGGGAAATCCCAACACAAGCCCAGGGAATTTGTTGTAATAATTAATCACCTTCCATTGTTTAAAAAAAGTAGTAATCTGAAATTTATTTCTAGACTAAATTTGTGTCAAATTTACTTCCAGCTGCTAAATCTCACCATGCCTCTTCTGCTAGACCAGGATTATCCTAAGTCAATTGTGGTCAGGAAAGCACTCAACAGCTTAATGGGGCTATACTGTAAAGGGGGAAAAAAAATTATTTCTAAAGAGAAAAAGAACACATCTTATCCAATACACTTACTGTGCTGTCTGTGGCTGCAACCCACTCCTCGGGACTTGACCAGCCGGGTGAAATACCATGTATGGCCAAGGGGGAGTTACCTCAAAATGATTTATAAATGAGATCTGCTTCATCAATACTGCACATAATGAGCTCTAGGCGGGTTGCCACTAGTCTGCACTTACACTGGTCTGGTCTATAGCTCCTCGTGTGCAGCAAGGGCTTTTGGAGGGAAACACCACTGAGGTATTTTATGGCTTTAGAAACGCTATTTCCTGGTGACTTCTTCCCCAACTGCAGCCTAACTCCTAGTCTCCACAGTCTCATTTCTGGGTTGGTCTGATATAAAGCTGATTATCTCCTGCTCTACAAGGCAGCAAGTAGTGGAGGATAGTCTGGGGACAGAGGGTGTCAGAGATTTCTCCAGAAGAAGGACCTGCAGCAACCCCTAAGGCAGAGTGGAGGCATCCCAAGGTGCCAGGTTTGTAGCAAACTGGACTATTTATTAATTTAACCTCTTTTTCTCTTCAGCATTTTCATTTGAATAAAATACAACTGGGAAGGCTGCCTGGGACTGGTTACCCATTGTAGGAGGGGCAGATATCACTTGAATTGGCTCACATTACCACAGTAAACATAACTTAGGCTACAGCCCTTCACCAGGTGACAAGAGGGGTGAAGATGTATGCAGGTCTAAGCCAAGGATGACAAAGGCTTGAAGCTTGTAGCTGGATTGAGCAGAGCAGAAGTGGAAAACAACTCTTCGCTGCAGCAATACCATTATCAGGTGTCCCTTTCCTGTGTCGATGCTGTCATCATCTCTTGAAAGCACTCAGTGATGAAAAAGAGGCAAGAAATGACCATTAGGTGTAGAACACAGTGATGGCAGTGCAACTATAATTAGCACAGTGAGAGCATACATGCTCAGAGCTCTTGTCTTTAGTAATTTAAAGAAAAGCAAATCTACATATTGTCAAAGACAGTGGAGTTAAAAAAGGACAAGTGATAGGTTGTAATCCTCCAGCATGCCCTTCTTGGGACATCTCAGCATTGTTTTCAGTCACTTTTAGAACTGGAGCAGCATTTTCCCAGCACTGGGGATGCCCAGTCCCTGCCTGTGTTCAGCAGCACGCCTGTTCTGAGCTCCCACACAATGCTGTTGCTGCAGCAGCTTCCCTCCAGGGAGATGTCCAGCCAGCCACCCTCTCAAAGAATCAGATGGTTCACTAAGATGGATCATTTCTTTCTCCAACCAGGAAGCAAAGGAAGCAGGAATGGAGCAAGGAGGCTAGGAGAGAAGACTAAGGGTATTGGCTGATGAGTATTTAGAGAGGATCGTACAAGCAACTAAGACAGATTATGTTAATATTTTCATTTAAAAGAAAAGTGCTGGGAAAGAGACGTTTTTCTTTTAGATCGCATGGAAAATTCATTTTCCCTGGGTGCCCCAGGGGATATGAAGCTAGCAGAAGAGATCTATCCTACTCCAGAGCCTGGCGTATATCTGAATACAGCTTTGGACTGCGCCGGTCCCTGCCAATGATGCTTGAGTCAAACCAGACTCAGCTCAATCTCTGCCTCCCAAAGCATAGCTCTCTGCAAAGGCTATGAGTGCTCGTACTCTGACTTGTAAATGGAACAAATTTCCTCTAACGTCGTGAAGAAAGAAGAACTGGGGAGCTGTGCCTGCCTGCATCTCCTTCATGTCATTTTAACAGAGTCACTTTTAAGAGCATAAACACCCACTCAAAATTAGTACAAATGTTTCCTTCATCGGCTCGCTCTGACACTAATGGGTAAAACATATTTCCATGGTGCACATCCAGCATTCTCACCGCACGGCTCTCCTGTCACTAACGGCAGCCGATGCATTCAAATGAACAATTGGCAATAAATAAAAATGACAAGAGCAAATTACAAAAGCGGGAGCTATGGCCTAGGGAATATTCACAGCTAGAGAGGCATTACAGTCCTTTCCCCTTTAGGTCACTAGTATCCACTAACAGCCAGTTTGTCAAGCTAGGCTGACTCTTTCTTGTCCTTGGGCCTGGAGGACTCCTACAGAAATGCAAGGCTTGTAGCCAGCAGGAGATCCCCCTCCCCTTTCCGTGGGCTGGTGTTTATTTCTTTCCTACAAGTCTACTCCCCGCTCACATACTTTTTTCCTCACAGTTTTCTCATCTGACCTGATTTGTAAAAAGTGGAATGATATTCAGCGTAGTCAGCTCTTGAGCTATCTGTATAAACGACTTCACGGTGCAGGGCAGACTAAGCATATCTATATGGTAATATTTCTAACTGGTGATGTTTGGCTTTACACATGAATAAAACTGTAGTATCTTCCAATACTCCAAGCAGCATATTCACCAGGAGAACTTTCACTTCAGTTCTTCTGAGCTTCATGCCAAAGCTATCCAAAGCAGAGATTAATTGAATTTTGTTATAACATTCTAAAAGGTTGTAACATTCTAAAAAAGGTTTGCCACTCTGGGCCTGAGCTCAAGAACCAAGGTATTCCCATTCATCTCTCCATTGTGGCCAACAGTCCCCAGAGAAGCAATTCATCATCCAAAAATAATTGGCTTTCACCTGCATGTCCCAGGGTCTGCTTTCTCTCTAGCTTCTCTTTGGGGAAGGAACTTCCTATTGATACCAGCTGTCTGCCCTTCCATCTCTTTGTACATAGTATATGTGACAACATCCACAGTCATCATGCCAGGGACAAACTCACCACTCCATGTGTGATTCTACAAGACCATCCTTTAATATCCTTCAAGTTCATTATGGTACTTTCCATAATGCATATGCAAACAAGGCAATAGGCAGCTGAAGCCCTAAGATTGTTATCCTTATTAAAAGACCAATGTCATCCTTGTATCCTTTCTCTTTTTGAGAGTCGTAATTGTCTCTTGTAGTAGTTTATAAGGTTGGGAACATATGGACTGATTTGTTTCGTTTTCCTGGAAAAAAAGGCCCCAGGACTCTATGCAGTGCTCAGAGGCTGAAGCTGATCTGCCATTGACAAGGAGAAAAGTAGTGGTAGGTAATAAGAATAAACTACTAAGATCCAGACTCACACAGGCATGTGAGTACCCTTGTTTGGATGCTCATGTCAATGAACAGTGTCTAATGTTAGCCGGGACAGTTTTCAGAAGAAGCACTTTAATGAAACATGATCTCTGGAGGAAGGGTGTTAAATCAGTGCTTGCCATTGTAGAGAAAAAAAAAAAAAAAGAAATCAAGAACCAGCCTTAAGGTTCTCAGTAAGAAACTCATTATAATATTTTGCATGTGTATTGTAAATGCATTTACTTATCAAGATACCAGCAGAGATCAGCTTTTCATTGCTATTTGTCTAAATCACTCGACTGTTGCATTCTATTGAAGCAGTACTGAAGTCATTTTGACTCGTCAAGTTTTGGCACAGCATTTCAGTGACATTAAGCAAGATTCTTCTACGACTAATGAGTCTTATTATGTCTTCAACACCCAGGATTTGTGATTTTTAATGATACCAGATGCAGCCAAATCTTCCAAAAGAAAATGTGAAAATGGACTAATTAATAGGGAGGTGGAGGGAGAAAGATAAACAACTCGTCAGAAGATAACACCTCTATGTACTCAGGGTGAATTAGCTCCTGTTAATGGAGATGTCTCCTATGGGAGATGCCACTGAGGCCTCAACGGACATAGTCAAAGGATGAAGTCGAGAAGCATCCTAAGAGACTAGACTACCCTTCATGTCCTGGAGTTTTGCCCGGCTTGAACAAATCCTCCTTGACTCCTTTCTGGGAAAGGGTTAAAAGGAAAGATTGAGTTTGGACACATTTATTATCATACCTTGAAAGTGAACTCACTAAGCAAGAAGCAGAAAGAAGGGAATACTAATTTGCTCTCAAAGATTCTTGATTTGAACAGATATTTTCAATTACGTGCGATTGTTTTATCTGAATATTATATGGATCAAAGTCTCTTAATCTATCGGTCAGATCAGGTCTTCATCTCACATCTGGAAGAGGAAAAACAAACAAGAGAATGGAAGGTGCTGTTCTCAATTACAGTCCTCTAGGCAAATAATAATTATTGGGTTTGCTATTATTGAGGGATAAACCTCAGAATGGTCCACAGAAATGGTCAATTAGAAACACTGGTGTGTGAATTTAAGTTTAGACATCAGTAAGTTACATTTCCTAAGAGAAACGCCCCAGCAGAACTGCATGTGTTCTTTTTTTATTTTTCAGTTTGTTTTGAACAAAAAAAAAAAGACCAACAAAACAATTTCTCATATTATTCTTTTACCCTCTACCTTTTTATTTTTATTCTTCAGAGAGGAAACAAATGTTTCTACCAGAAATTTACTTTGAGATTGTCAAATTTTTGGCAGTAATTAATTTACAGTTTTTGACTATGCCTAAGAACTCTTGAACTATGGATCTTCAGTGCACCAGAGGAACCAACACAAATATTCTTCGGATTTCTGGGTTGTAGCTTCATTTCAGCTTTGCCCTTCATCAGGCCTTAAGATAATAGGATGTAACTGCTGGCATTTAGAGAAGGTGCCAGCTTATAGAAACTAGCTTCTGCCTTATTGCATAGGAAGAGTGAAATCTGGTGAGAGTTGTAGGCTAGCAAGCATGCAGCAGAGATGAGTTCCAGCCCAGAACTCTAGAGAAGGAGGGGTTTTTAAGTCCCTTTCATATCACTTGAAACTAGCATTTAATGAAATGGGGCTTTGCAGGACACTCACAGTTTTCAACCAACCAGTAGGTTCAATGGTCAACATTTAAGAAATCAGTAAAACATTGGTAAGAAAAACTAGCCATTATCATTAGATTTAAGTAGCTATCTAGAAGCCTGCATGAGCAAGGAAAAATCCGCATGGGTCCACAGATTCATAAGGCTGAGGATCTGAGCAAAAAGCTCTTGTGTCAGAGCAGAAGAAACGGCACAGCCTCCTGGAGCTACATCAGTTGCAGCTTTGCATACCCAAAGCCTCTGTCCTCTCCTCTTCTGTGTTCCCACAGCACAGACTCCTCTGGACTGCTGTCAGAAAGTCAGAGATCTTTCCATGAAATACTTTCCTTCTAGCACGGCAGAGATCTCCTGAGCAACCTCTCCAAGCCATGGGTGTGGCAAAGCAACTGGGACAACCCCATTCAGCTGACCAGGGAGCAGGAATCCCATGGTAAGGCTTTGCTCTGCCTTTATCTCATTGGAATGAACAAACCAGCCCTTGCTTCTGTATAAACTACCAAGGGATTATGCGAGTTCTTGGGTACACCCATTCTTCACATCACACAGTCCTGCTAAGGACAGCAGCCTGGTGGAAAAGAAAACAAAATCCAACGCTACCCCTTTTAATGAAACTCAGAGGTTTCCGTGTGCCCACCCACAACGGGACCAATCCAGACTTGTTTGAGTTCAGGATTGATGTTGGCCTTACACACAATGAGTAGGTAAACTTGGCACCTTGCTGCTTTTCTAAGACTTAGGGCAAGTCAGCTGGATGCTCTTGTTGGGAGACAATGCAGCCTCTTTGAACTCATCTACAGGAGCAGAGGTCACCTTGATGTGTAAATAGCCTTTCGCTGTCTTTCAGAGGTGCTCTGGCCCAACTTAAATAGGAGTGCAAGGTTCTTTTACTGATCATTTACTCTATCCTACAGCAGAACACAGTCTGTTCAGCTTCTCCAGTCTTCTTCTGTCAAGCCCACCAACTTCAAAACTGGGATAGCAGCTACTGAACTTTCTCTACTGATGCCAAGTGATGGAGGATTTACCACATCCTTCAGCTTATAGCTGTTTTATCAAACGTTCTAAGGAAAGAAAATAAAATAAATAAATAATAACCATGAAGAAAAGAAAAAAACAACCAAAAAAACACCCGATCCCAACCCAACAAACAAAAACAACCAACCCCCTCAAAACCTGCAATTTAATATTCACAGATTTCTGGCTTCTGTGTCTGGGACTGAATCCTGCACCTTCTTCAACTCCTCAGTTAATCATCCAATTTTTCTAGCTGCACATCTGTTTATTGGCAGTGCTCAAGTCCCCCCTTAATCTTTTTTTGTCACAAAATAAGTTTAGCTAGCTCCTACATTATCTGGCTGCAAGGCATATTTCCCATATGTGAAACAGAGAACAACTTCCAACTATAGGTACAATGGTCAGTGCCACCAGAAATTAGGCCATTTATATATAAGATGCTTCTAATGGCTTTAAATTGTGCCAGATTTAAATAATGACGCAGAAAAAAAAACCTGCTTAGCCATGTAGATTCCTGCGGCAAAGTCTGTAGGAAGAGGCAAGGTTTTTAATTAGACCAACTGATATAGCTGGAAAATAGCAGGCACGTGCTTCCAGGCACGTGAGCCCTTTGTCAGGTCTGAAATACAAGAAAAACACTTCGGGCTAAATACAGGTTGAGAACAAGCTGCTTTGAGTTTAACTCTATGATGTTAATCAGTCAGGTTGAGAGAAAGGTGTGCTTTGTGTTGTAATTCCTCAGCTCATTACACAGTTCTTAAATTCCAATGTGCTGATACACTTAGGACATATTTTATTGTACAAGTTGCTCATCATTCGGCCTAATAAGGAAAACTTCCAGGAAGTGAAACTGAGCAGAAGCAAAGTTCAGTTGATGCCTATCACAATGCCACAGCGTCTGGTCATTGAATTCGGGAATGTGGACCTCTTTAGTGACTCCAAACACCTCCCTTCTTCCTCCCATAACAAAATAGCATTCATTGGAAATGAAAGAGAGATCAAGGAAACTGTTCCACCAAATACCAGTTCTGTGCTAATCTAAATAGACAAGCCTAAATTCACTTTACTTGGCTTCATTGACAGTAATTTTAAAGCAACAATATCTATCTCAAAGGCAGGGTGACCCATTAGATCATCTGCTCTGACCTCCGGCAGAGCTGCACGTTGCATTGTTTAATAAAAGCCAACTGCAGAGCGCAGGTGCTCCAAGCCAGACTCTTCATTTCTCAGTCAGTTTTGAAGCCTCCTGTACTTTTCCACAGTTACTTAAATCTTTGCATGTTGTAATGCTATACAATACGCAGACAATGTCCTGACCTGAACTCCTTCAGGGTGCCAGTATCAGAAAAGCAAATATTTATACAAACAGTTGTGATAGTTAGTGTAAATAATGAGGCAATAACAGTGGAGCAGAGAGATATTTCCTGGAGGTTTAATGCCTAGCCAGGAGGAGCTGATGCTCTGAATGGATCTTGGTCAGTTATTAAATGTCTTGCTGTTGTCTATAAATAGATCACCATTGCTATTGTTATATAATGAAAATTGAAAATTAAATATACATTTAGAGCCCTGGCTCGAAATTGGTACATGGCTTAATTTCTGGGTCACAATTACCACATATATCACACAGAATAAATGTTTGGAAGACTCTGCCCTGAGCGGTCGAATCATTTCTCCAAACTCCACCATTTCATGTCCAAATCCCTCATTGGCTCACAGGCCTCTTGCTCTGCATGACCTGCTGCTTGTCTGAAAACAGGAAAAGAGACGACTGAAGGAAGGGCTTTGTCTTGAGATCCCATTTCTATCTCTCTGAGTAATGTTACCGCAGGACCTACAGGTCACCTGGCAACATTCTGGGAGTGTTTAATTATCCCTGGGAAATGCTGTGTCCCATTGCTCAGGCACTGATGAGCAAACCACATAAAACTCAAAGATGAATTTGAAAAGCAAACTCTTAAAGGCTTGGACATTTCTCTGAGCATAGTCTGGAGGAATCTTTTGTGCCTCTGCCAGTAAAACTGTTTCACAAATTTTCAGTGTTCTGCCTATTGCTTTGATCTCTTTTTTCCCCACCCCTGCCTAATCTTGCTGGTCAGAGGAAGCAATGAAATAAACAAAACGTTATCTATAAAATGGCCACAAACCACAACATTTATAAATCCCTGTCAGTGCATTCTTACTCTTCATTCAAGAAGCAGTCTTTGAAAGTCTGATAACTTCAGGTTCACTTGGATCAAGACTGACCAGAGCTCTTCCACCTGCTACACCTTGACCTAAACCCATACCCCACCTCACAACTTGGAAGGACCAGAGTCCTTTTTCTATGCAAGACTACCTTTCTTAGGTGTCAGACTGCTGGAGGATCCGTGTCATAACCAGACAACTACGAGACCTCTTGACCTCTGTTTTTCACCAAAATTGGCTGGTCCAACTCCAGACCTCAAGCAAAAAGAAGCAGAAGAGATCTAAAAGATACGCAGACAACACTCGTCTCTCAACATTAAGTCAGCAGTCCTCAGTTTAATTTCAGGATGACACTGAGCTCTTGCAAACATGTACGTACATACCTTGTGGGCACAGAGAGATTTGTCATTTTTATAGAAGGCTGAAATATGTTTGGAAGCTGTAAGACCGTGGTCATCCTATATCAAAGGCCGTTTCATAACAAAAAACTGTAGCGGTCCATTTATAGAAACAGCATTCTGCTCTCTCGCTGCTGTGGCTAAAACCAAACACCCTCCCTGCCTTCCTAAAACAGCACGACCTTCCCCCAGAAGGGCCATTTCCACAAGAGAAATAAAATTAAAGAGGAAAACATTGTCCTGGAGGAAGAAGTTGGGGACACTGAAGCAATGTTTTCAACCCAGAGTTGTCACATGAGGGGGTGGTGGACAGGAGAAGGCAGCAACCAGCGGGAATACTTTGTGGCTATGTAATTTGCTAAACAGAGGCAGATACAAGGAAGAAGGTTGATGGAGGACAGGCATTTATTTTAGAAAGGAAATTTGAATCCCATTGGAATGACCACAGTGGAATGAATCCAGCCAAGAGAACTGGAACAGGGGTCATAAATAACAGGAATCTCAGGTCAAACAGCAAGGGACTGCTGCAAAACCCATCTGAATACTAGAGGAGGCTTCCAAAAGGACATAACTACGAGCCCACAAGGTCCCCAGGCTCCCAGGACCACCAAGGATGTCTGTAACTATCTAACTCACTCTCAAGACAGTACTTGGCATGGCTTCCAGCTCTTTCTTCTGGTCTTCTTGTTTGATCTATGACTGCAGATCTGCCTCTCTAGTGTTTTACAGCTGCTACAACACCTTGCCCATCTCCATAGGACTCAAATTATCCATCGTACCCCTCCTTTCCACCATGGTAATTCTACTGTCTCACTTCCACTCATACTAACACTCCTGTCAGATGGCAATTTTGAGTACATTTAAATATGACAAAGGATAGCCAGAGAGAAACCTTCTTTGTTGCCTGGTTCAATGTCCCCCAATACAGGAAAGCATTTCTTTGTTGGTGAAGAGGACAAGCATTAAAATATCACAACATCATAAGGAAACTTACGACAGAGACAGGATTTTATAACACAGACAAGAGAAAGTATGTTGAGTATCTAAACAAATATGTGAAGTTTGAACTGCAGTTAATTTTCCCAAGTGCAATCACACATGAGTATATTACTTCCACTGATGTAAAACTTCATGGATACACAGTTTACCAATGAATTTCAACAAGACTGATTCTACAAGATGCCTGGTGGCATCTAGCTGCTACACCGTCTTCATGTTTACATGAGTGGGTCTACTTCATTCCCTGTAGGATTGGTCCACTGACGTGTCACTGACAGGAACGACAACCATATGTGTACAAATATGAGCACACATACTATGCAATTCAAGGTTCTTTCTTTATTTCAGATACAAAAATGATGCAAGAAAGCTAGCGCATTCATAATGCTTCCACTACTTCTCCCTTATCCACAGAAAACAAATAACACAATAAATTTATAAATGTTTGATTGTAAAGAACACGGTGATTTGGGGGGCACATCTAAGTGTGACTATCTACCTCCAGATGGTTTTTGGAATGGTCCATTCTTCGTCCATTCCAACGTCATAAGAAATATCACTGAGATCACCTATGTCAATTACAAGACTTGCCAAGAATAAAACACAACATATGATCACAGGTTTGGGATCAGCGGTGCAGTCTAGTTGAAGGCCTGTAGCTTGTGGTGCTTCCCAGGGGTCAGTATTGGGTCCAGTTTTTTCAACATATTCATCAGTGACCTGGAAGAAGAGACAGACTGTAACCGGGAGGAGTGGCTGACACCCCAGAAGGCTGCGCTGCCATTCAGCGTAACCTGGAAAGACCAGAGAGTTGAGCAGAGAGGAACCTAATGAAGTTCAACAAAGACAAGCATCAGAGGGAGGGAGGAATAATCCCATGCACCAGTACAGGTTAGGGGTTGAACTGCTGGAAAGCAGCTCTGCGGAGAAGGACCTGGGAGTCCTGGTAGATAACAAGTTAGCCATGAGCCACCAATGTGCCCTTGTGGCCAAGAAGGCCAATGGAATCCTGGGGTGCATTAAGAAGAGCATGACCAGCAGATAGAGGGAGGTTCTCCTGCCCCTCCACTCTGTCCTAGTAAGGCCTCATCTGGAGTATTGTGTCTGGTTCTAGGCTCCCCAGTTCAAGAGAGACAGGAACTGCTGGAGAGAGTCCAGCAGAGGCTACAAAGAAGATGAGGGGACTGGAGCATCTCTCCTGCAAGGAAAGGCTGAGAGATGTGGGGCTGTTTAGTCTGGAGAAGGGTGAGAGAGGATCTTATCAATGCTTATAAATATCTAAAGGATGAGTGTCAGGAGGATGGGGCCAAACTTTTCAGTGGTGCCGCAACAGGACAAGCGGCAATGGGCACCAACTGGAACACAGGCAGTTCCACCTGAACATAAGGGAAAACTTTACTTTGAGTGTGACAGAGCACTGGAACACACTGCCCAGAGAGTTAGTGGAGTCTCCTTCCCTGGAGATGTTAAAAGGTCATCTGGATGCTGTCCTGTGCAACCTGCTCTAGGTGAATCTGCTTTGGCATGGGGGATGGATGAGATGATCTCCAGAGGTCCCTTCAATCCCTACTTTAATAAGGTAGAAATTCGTAATATGTAGGTCAGTTCACCACATCTACCATCCTGTGATTCCATGATATAGGTTTCCTACAGCATCTTTTACTGAGAGATGCTCCTTTCCGAAGGAAACCTAAACTGCAAAGGGCCCATAAGGCATTATTTTTCTTACAGGAACTTTCAATCTAAGAAGCTATCCTTCATTTGGGGAATTTGTTTCAGATGGGGACCAAGCAATAATTGCCATCCTCCTCCACAGACTTGTCTCATAATAAGAACCATGTGTACAGCTGGAGGAGTGTGAGGTTGGGACAGGACTGGCAGTAGAGATGTGCACGTTCAAGAGCAGATGGAACTCTGCTTTTTATTGAGAGAAGTAGATTCAAAACACCTGGCAGAAAGGTGCTTGCTTTTCAGTCTCATGAAAGCCATTGTGACAGCAGAGGCATTTACGTGCAAAACAATTCCAAAGTAAGGGGGGAAAGTGTAAATAGGAAAAAAAGAACTGAAGAACTTTCCATAATAACTGTGAGGGATTGGATAACCAAGAAGCAGAACTGATGCTTCACAACTACATTGCAAGTATGCAAATTGTGAAATAGAAAAAGTGAAGATTAGCTTTCGTTGGAAAAGATGTACCATATTATTAGCTTAGAAGTAACCTAACATAATTCTAGAAAAATTCATTAGCCACTTTGGGGACTACATCTTACCTATGTCCACACTTACATAATGACCCTGTCTTTCTCACTCTGTATGCCTAGAGATAGACCAAATAAAATAGAGCAAATATAAAACAGCCAGTTGGCCAGGCCTCTGCATACCAGAGGTTTTGAGAAGCTGTGCACCAGTTTCCTGAGGCAGAATACCATTTATCATCAGAAAACAGAACAGACTTTTATCAGCTGTTGGAAATAACTGAGAAGTAGTTGTAATGGAGATAACAAGCTACAATTCCATTGAAGAGGCTGAATCAGAAATTCTCACATTTACAGAAACTTTTGTGACATAAAGATTTCCATAAATTGGCAACCACCACCTTGAAAGGAAGCTCTGAGCAGAATCCTTGGATGAAAAGGGAATTGATAGGAAGAAAAAAAAGTACAGATTCTGAAAATAAGTGTTTTTTTTCCGAGTTTTTCATCAGATTGCCTTGATTTTTTTAAAGATCTATCCAAATCCACTGTACTGAGATGATCCCACTGATGAATGCAAAAGCATTACAAATAGAAAGCAGTCAGCACATTTTGATCTTACTCTTTTTCTGCCCTAGGTGAAAAGATATACACCATGAAGCAGCCATCACCGCAACGACATAAGATTGCTTCAGGGACAGGTGTGAAGAATAGATGGATGTTGCTTCCACATCAATATTCCTGTAACCTCAGAGCTCGTTGCCTGAGCTCGCTCTGGTTCATGCAGTCATAACTCGCTGTGATTGATATTGCACATTTCTTTGTCCTTATTACTGACCGAGGCCATAAATCCCAATTATGGAAGGCAGCCGAGTTCAAGGCCATATTTCACAGCAATGCTAACACAGAGGTTACCAAAGGTCACCTTGGCCAGAAAGCAGGACTACAGCATAGTAAGCCTATATCTTCACTATTCAACTGCAACGTCTTTCAGGCTGAATGAGCTTTAATTACCCCCTATCAGACCCCTAAGCCACATTCCTCTCTCAGAGCCAGGGACGGAACCAAGATACATGATCTCCTGTGTTGTGAGTCGTGAAACCCACCAGCAAAGTGTGTGTCAGCCCCTTCTCCAGAGGTTAAATGAAGTGGCAGCATGTCTACAGCTCAGGCAGCTGTGGCTGAGCTGTGATACAGGGAGAAGGAACCCTCTGAATATATAATTCAGCCCAGCAATTGGCCTGTACAAAAGAATACTACAGATTGTTTGTTCAAAAAATATGAATAATTCCCTTATTTTTTGCAAACTTTGAAGACCTACCCATGCAAATGCACCAAGTCTATACTGAAACCTTGCTGATGTAAAAACTCTAAAGCTCTGCTTAATGATAGATAAAACGGCTTCAAGACACACCTAACAACACACAACTTTTTACTTGTTCTTTCCAAAACACAGAAAGAACGCAGCTTAAAAAAAGAAAAAAATAATAATCTGAATTCTTCTACATCTTTGCTTTTGAGGGCAATATCTACACCATGACATTCTTTCAGAGTTTAGCATCCATCAGAAACAGGTAACAAAAAGTTTAGCGTGCCCCAGCTTCTTCACAGCGGCCTCAGAAGCCAATTTCCCTGATGGCTGTGGGGAGGAGAGACAATCCCTCCGTTTGTGGCATGCGCTCACATAAAGGGGATGTTACCAATTTTTTTACATTTCCTGAACATCCCACCAAAGGTCAGTCACCATGCACAGGAAAGTGGGCACATACATTCTGGAAGGGCTTCTTCCGTTATAACTAGAAACTGAAAGGACCTTCATGCATGCCTTTAATTACAGGCACATTTCCCTTAGCCTGGCTGCAGGATGAATCCAGTCGCTGCCTGGGAATTCTCATCAGGCATGTGTGATATGTAACTTTGGGTTTCACGTTATGGGATGCATTCAGTGGATTTCAAGTGAGAAGAAGTACCTTCTTACTTCTTAGAGCTGAAAGTCTCAGATGAGAAATCCCTATAACAGATTAATAGCAATGCAGTGCAGTAAGGAATCGTCTTCTTCCTGTCCCCAGGCACACAAGGCATATATGATCTAAAAAGGTTTTTTGCCCTTGTAATGAGGAGTCAAAATGCATCCTCAAACAAGCATACAGACATATCACACACCTTGGATGCAGGATGAATAGTTATTTACCGGGTCATCTAAAGCTCCATAAGTATAAGACTATTACAGGACCATGCCCCTGCCTTGTAGATTTGACTGGTATTTAAACTATGTATCCCACCTCATTTCATCCCCTTCGCTCTATTCATACTGCTTGAAGCAGAAGGCTCAGCATGCCCTATAGTCTCTAGAGATCTGGAGACAGGAGGGAATAGTCCCTTAATTATCCTGTATCCTAGTGGTATATGTCACAAGCCACAGTGCATAAAGCTCCTGGCCTGATTATCATTCACATGCTGTGTGGAATTTATTAAATTCCTTACCCCACTGCCATTTAATCAGTGGTATTATTGGAATGAGATATTTACCCCACTGGGTGGTATGGACTGGGGCAGAAAAGCGTGCCAGGAACAGCTTTGCTGATGCCTATTTATAAAGACAGTGTAATTTTCCTCCCCTCTCCCTTTCCTCAGTAGTCAGTTAGAGCTCCAGCAACAGAGGAGGGTTTATTCCATGTCTTATTTTCTGCCATAAATCTCTACTCCTGATGCGTTTTGATCCACAGCCAGTTTAATCTGCCTATTTACTGTTAAATTCTGTTTATTGTTTGCACGGGATCTTTTAAGAATTAAGCCTTTCTTTCTCCCTCTCCCAGATCCAAGTTGGAATTTTTTTAAAGGGATTTGGAGCTAGGCTGAGAAGCCGAGAAAGTCATTTCCTCTGCAGAATAAAGGTCTCATGGCATTACCCCATGAGCACTGCCCCCAGCCTGGCTGGCTGTATCTGCTTTAAACAGAGCATATCATTCAGCTTCCATGCTTGGACAGTCTTCAGATTCCCATTCAGTCTCTTTGCTCAGATGGTCTTCAGATTCCTCTCTGAGATTGCAAATTGCAACCAGCTATTGTTCTTACTCAAAATTCAGCCACGCCCTTAACTGTAATTTGGACTCCAGAGCACTACAAATTCTTTCTATGCATAGTGAGAGACAGTTTCCATTCCTAACACTAAAGAACTGTGTTCAACCCAACCTCCTAAGCACCTAAAATAGAGAGATAAGTCATGTGAATGAGTCTTTCTCCCCACTAATGTGCAGGGAGCCTAAAGAGCTACCTTGCAGTTGACTTTCCAGAAATATGTCCCAGCCTCTGTTCCCATTCGCTGTAGTCTAAATTGAATCTGTAGAAGCATAAAGTATCTTTGCTCTTTTTCCCTGAAGGACTTGCATGACTATTCAGCTTTCTGCAGTATGCCGTGTTAGATATGTCTCGATTCAGGACAGATCTCCCGAGCACAGCTAAGTTGCTGTCCTGAAAGTTCATTTACCTTCATAAAACCATAAGGGAACAGTATGGAGTAACAGAGGGATGAAGAAACATCTGGTTAGCCAACACATGGGCCACAGGAGTAATGAACCCTGTGTTTTAATAGATAAATCTGCACCTGCACAAGATTTCCAGCTTCTGCACCAGCAACAACTCCAGAGAGGGATAAATGATTAAGACAATAAGGCTGAGGCAGAAAATGGCTGTGATATTTGCTTTCCTTAAGAGCACATTAGGGACATGCATAAAATCAGACACGGTTGAGGTTGCACTAACTGAACTTTGATTGACCCCAGAAGCCCTCTCAACTGAACAGACTGGTGAATCTACCCTCTGTAATCTGAAAAAGTACTGATTATTCCTTGGCTGGTCCTAAGGCTTTGTGACTCTTGTCTTATTTGAAACACAAGAACCCTGAAACTCCATCATTCCATGACTTCAAACTCCATAAGCCATGATCCCTGTGCTGCACAACCGTCCCATGAGAGCCTTCTGTGCTTCTATGGTCATTTCCCCACTGAAGCATATGCCACTCTAACATATAAGCATGGTGCAATGATGACTTAGAGCTGGGCTCTGGAAGAGCCTAATTACCGTTGTACCAAACTGTACATATTTCCTGTTGCTGTACTTTAGTTTTAGGGAAGGACTCCGTCAGTGTTCAGTTGAAATGGCCTCTTCCACGTGCAAAATAGTAGGGTTGACATCAGTCAACAGTAAGGTGGGTGACACCTTTAATTTCAAAGGCAGGCAAGTTTGAGGAGAGTCAGGTCTGGGGGAGAAGGTCTTGAAGGGTAGACAGAAACTGCTTGCTGAAATGCACACTAAAATTATTTGACCTTCTCCAAGAACAATATGGTATGTTGTATTCAAGGGGTCTTGGTCAATTTGGAAACCAGCTTATGCTAAAATCATTCTTTGCTTTCTGTGGAGCAAAACGGGACTTAAACTTCTGACCCTTCTGCAGTCAAAGACACCAGCTGAGAAAAAGCACATCAAAAGCCTCCGGTCTTTTCACCATTACTCTACATCTCTTTGTACAGGGACACCAACACTGATCAGGTTTCACACCCATAAGAAACAGGCTGGAAGACATTCGAGAGCTCAGAAAAGCACTTCAAAGAACAACTTATTATAAAGGTGCAGCGTAGCTGGAAAAGCAATGATGATGACCTGTTGAAAACTGTTCACACTATTGTAGCTCCTCGCATGCCTCAGTCTCAGGTCAAAAGCTCCTTGCTCCATGAAAACACAGATCAGAAAGCTTATATACAAGGGAGTTCACCATAAAGAGCAAGAGACACAAATAAACAGGGAAGCAGTAGTAAACATTGCATCAGCCGTCAACTGTAGCTCCACAATTACCAAGAGTGCCAAAAATAAACTTCCATATTTTACCTAGTTGTTTCACAAGCAAGGCATTCCAAGACCTAAGTTTGATATGATCCTCTTCCATAAATATATAACATACTTTCATTTCAGGAGCTCTGGTTCATCCTCAGCTATAATTATACCTGTGATGGTGGACAAGTCCATTGTTCTCTACCTCAGTTTCCCCATCTTTTAAATAGCTTTAGGAGTAAAACTCAGAGCCACATTTGCACATGATCTTTTGCACATGTGCCCTCATCACTGACAGTAATGAAAAACACCCAAAATAAACTAACCAAGCTCTACCCCAAACGGAAGCAGAGAAGACAAAGTGTACCACAGAGTATGAACTTAATTTATGAATCCTGCATTCATGTTTTAAGGAACTCAATGTATGATTAGATCTTTTTTTAAAAAAAAAGAGATACTCAATATAAACTGTGAGATAAAGAAAATAATAATAACAATAGAAATAGTATGCTAAATAACATCTCCAATTTCAAGAAAATCAGAGAATACTTAAAACAAGTACTTATGATATTCTTTCCCCCAATATCCAAGGTATCAAAAAGCGAAATTAATACTCTCCTGAAATTTCAAACTGTGCATAATCTGGTGAAACGTGGCATTACCTTACTCTACTAGGAAGATGTTTACAGTTGAGAAGAAGAGACATGTTATTCATTTTCAGCTTTAAGATTTTCAGGATGGTTACACTGTCCACTCACATTCAAATAGGGGCAGATTCTTTTGGAGGTTTTCACAATACTTTTACCATGTCCAGATAAAATGCATTACAGTGCCTTCCAGGCTTTAACAGACTACTTCAGTGTATGCTAATACAAATCCAGAGGTGTTACAGTGGACACAAATCTATCGTATAAGTGAAGTGACAGATATTTTCTTGCTTGCTCACAAATGACCAAGAAAGTAATTCCCTCCAAATCATGCATGCTTTCATGAAAATTCAAATGGCCAAGTAAGCTTTAACCAACAGTTTCCAAGACTAACGCTGCTGGTCCTGTTACCTCGAATTATAAACTGGGCACAGAAATTATCCCTATTCTTTACTTCAGCTCTTGGCCTCTATTTGCTGAGAAAATAATTGTAAACATCTGTCCTGATGGGTCACTGATTGACGGATCTACAGGAACCCTCAGACATATTTACAGCTAAGGAGGTTTCCAAATGTAAAATGGTGTTCTGGGAGTGAATAGGCTGGCCAATTGCTCATGAGTCACAGCTGAGAAATGCAGTACAGGTATGAGCTCATAAAACCTTTGGCGACCTGCAGAATTTAGACATGGAAACCCTATCACGGAAAAACCCCAGTGCCACATAAATGTTGCCTGAATAGCACCAGCTAATTGCAAATCGGGGCTGGCCACTAAAAGAGGAAGTATCTTTGTACAGTCCCATTGTGTGGAAATGAAATGGAGAACTGCAGGCTTCGAGGCTGAATAACCTGCCTACAGAATCACCGTGGGAGTATTGCTCCTGGCGATAAAGGACAGGAAAGAAAAGGTGGCCGTGTTTTTAGGAGGGAGTTTACAGTTTGGAAACCCATGTTTGGGTCCTAGTTTTGCTGAAAGATTTCCTCTCTAAGCCAGAGCAAGCTCCTCTGTGAGGGCATGTGGGCACAGTAAAATATGGAGCTGTTAGCCCTTTTCTACCTCTCAGATACAACACTATAAAGGTTGGAGAGAGGCTTGAGCATCAGGGCAGTGAGACCAGAGAAACCCCATCACATTCAGGCAATCTATGTGTTCCAAGAGTTAAAGCTCTTGGCTCTGAAGTGAACAAACGTTCTTGCCGAGTTATTTCGGCAAAATGGAAACCCTCAGAGTGATGCAGAGCTGGAACCAGTCAGAGAGGTGCGAAGAGAGTTTGTAAACATGTTCTCCCAATTATCTTGCCATTTATAGAGAGCCTAATAGAGTGACTTGGGTAGCTGGCCAGCATAAACACGTATCATTCATAGTATAAAAGCACACTATACTATGAAACGCCAGCTAGGATTAGGAAACCCAAATTAGTTTCATATATTGCTTTAGGAAGACTTTGACTAAGATCTCTAGTTCAGCTCTGATACCCATATTTTAATACTGACCGTGGAACAATAGTCTCCAACCGTGATCTGAAACCTGGAAAACCTACTTTAAAGTGAAAGGAAGGCAGGTTTATTCTCCTATGTTGTGGCTTGATCCCATAGGATGCAGAGGAGAACACTGGGCATAAGGACAGCATCAGAAGACTCAGTTAATAACTTCAGTAAATAGAGTCATGGGCATAGCCTGGATGTTTACCACCTCTCTACTTCTCCTCCCCTTCCCAGTGCTTTGGCTGACTTAGTTAGACCCAGAGATGAAGCGCCCCAGTTTTCTGTTTTTTTTTCTAGCAGGGAGGGTCAAGCATTTCACAGCTACAAAGCGATCACTTCTCTACCCCTTGAAACCACTGCACCAAGGTTAGGTGTCTTTGTAACAAATGTTTCTCAACTTCTGCATTGCAAAACCAGGGTAGATAGGGGAGGAGAAGGGAGTGAGGGGTCAGAAAGGCAATCAAGGGGGTTTGTGAGGCATTGAAATGTTATTATAATCCAAGGCCAAGAAAATCTTGCTGTTCTCCTCCCTGTACCACCTTCATCTCCAAGGTCAAATATTCCCTGCCAAGAACTCAGAAAACGTGAGCACAAACACATTAGAGAGACTTCACCGTGTTATCACCAGCAGATTTTTCACTCTTACTTTTACGAGGAGTCGCAAAAATGATTGACTTCTAGAAAGGGGTTGTGACCTAAAGAGGCTAAGAAACCTTATGCTTGCTGAACCAGGAATTAGGGGCTAGCCTGAGCCCTAACTCAGTGAAATGCCATTAAATAAGCTATATAGATGTTACGGCTGAGGTATTAATCCCATATTTAAGCATTCACATAACTTTTAAACAGTACTAATCATTGACATGAAATTGCACAAGCCATGACATAATTTTCTGAATCAGAGTCTACTTGTTTACTGCTGCATGTTTGGGTTTGTGTTTTTTTTAATCTATACTCCATTTGTAGTCAGAACAATGTGAACGCACGGACATAGCTATCCTAAATATAAATTGAACTAAAAGAAGGTATATTCCTCCATTTTCCCAGCAACTGAATTCAGGGGCAGAGTAGTATAAAAACGCATGTATTTTCATTTAGTAAAAGTCTGCACATTCACAAACAGATATTGTTTCATGGTGGCATCCCATTCTGACTTCTAAGTTAGAAGTCTTGGAAATAGGTGTCTAAAATACACACATCACAACCCTGGATTTGTCATATCAAATGAAAATGGGACTGGAAGGTCTGTGTCAGGTTCTGAGCATCATTCTTAGGAGCAGCAACTGAAAAAAGTGAACCTTCACAGATTTCCTTCAGATTTTGAGTTTGTTTCTCACAGCCTTTTCTAATTTTTTTTGTTTTAATGTAGCTTACGTTGTTTTCAATGTATACTTTGCATATCACACATAGCAATGCATGCAGTATCTTTCTACTTAACCTGTCACTGACAGGAATCCTTCAGGACAGTCATCTTTGTGCTCATAGGGATGGCCTGTATGTCCATTTCTTGACTTCCAGGAGCAACCATGAAGCTGGAGGCCTCTAAGAAAGACAAATCAAAGTTGGCAAAGGTTCCCTCAAGACTCCAGGAATCTAAAGGGATGTAGAGACTTAAATGCAGGTCAGGATCTGATTGGGTTTTATCCCCTGTTAATTCTTGAATGATCAAATGCAAAGCAAGGTATTAGTGATCACCTCTTCCCCTTCCGAGAGGGGCAATCTTTGTGCAGAGCACCCTTCTTCCTAGACAGATGCCTGGTTCTGGGAAGTACTTCAGGGGTATTTCCACAGCTATGGAAGGAGCCCAGTGGATCATGCAATTCAACCTCAGGGGTGGCTCTAAGTGGAGGAGGTAGGAATTTTCAAAGGCCCTTCTTACCTGCAGCTTCCCCTCCTCTGAGTGTCAGCTGAAAAAATTTTACACTCAGTTGTTACTCCTTTCACAGAGGCTTAAAAGAGCCTAAAGTGCTTGCATTCAAAGATGGCAAGAGCACTGTAAGGGCTTCTTGAATCTCTACCTCAAAGAACATAAACCAGCAGTTTAAAATCAATTTAGAGTATCACGCTCTCCCAAAGCCCCCTCCTCCTTCTTCACCCACCTTTCTACCCTGGAGTCAATATAGTTCTCTACTCTTCCTGCTGGATCACTTCAACTTTGGAAGAAGGGCATGGGGTGCCAGGCAAGGGAGACGTTACTGCTTCTGTTGCTAGACAGCTGGCACTTTCAAAAGAGGGAGGTGAATGCACAGAAGGCCATGGTGACATGTGTCATGCCTGCTCCTTCAGCAGCTTCTAGCTTGCCCTAGCTTCTAGGTTTGGCAATCTGACACCTTGGGGCAGGAGGTAACAACAGATTTGCTTCTGCCTCTGCTGAAGCAGATAAAACAAGGATCTCTGCATGCTTCCCAATCTGCTGCCCTTTGGTACAATTCGTGCAGAAACCCGTGACGCTTGCTGCACATCTGTGAAGGGAAGCACAGAAGCCATTGCCAGCAGACTGGAAAATGTGCAGAGACCAGTACTGTCTTCTGGGCTGCTGCTCCATTTTGAGTGATCTGCTTCTTGACTGGGCTCACTGTCCTGGTTCGGCCAGGGCAGGGTTAATTTCCAGCAGCTCTGAGGGGGTGCCACAGTGGAACTACTCCATGCTGTGCTGACGTCACGCCCCGGGGCCAGTTCCGCTTCCGGTTCCGGTTCCGGGGCAGGAAGGGGTGGGGGGGCCGCGGGGCGGGAAGGGTTCCCTCAGGGCCCGGGAGTGCCCTGCGTGCTCAGTATCGTTTGTTTTGCTCGCTGCTGTTGTTGGGTCTGCTTCTTGTGTGTGATCCTGTTAAACTCTCCTTATCTCACCTCACAAAGGCACTTCTAACCCCCTCCGGCCGCTTTTCTCCCCGTCCGAGGAGGGGGGGGGCAGCGGCCATGTGGCTGGGCCCTCGGCAGCGACCGAACCCCCCCACACTCGTCTTCCTGAAATTTTAAAAACTGGCACTGCAAATACAGAGTGGGTTCCTTAGGGCAACGCACAGAGCGATTTCTGGCTGCATCCAGCAAGTTACCAGGGGGTTGGTGAGGTTAATCAGAAGAGGTCCTCCATGTGCTGTTCCTGGGTCTGGAGATCCTGTGATACAGAAATGTGAAAGCTAAGGCCTGCTCTTTTCTTCCCCGTGTCCCTTAATTGAGATAGTGAAGCTGTTCTCCCTTGCCCCACCTGTAAGTCAGAGCTATATCTTTCCCAGCCGGGCATGTAAAATAGGTGCTAACTTGTCCCTTTCTCTTCACATGTGACCCTCTGGGAGAGCAGATCTGGCTAGAGACCACAAACTAGCTGCTGGGTGAATTTGCTAGTAAAACTTAGCAGCACATTGTCTCTGTGGTATTTACTGCTAAATTTGTGACTCTGCAGGTAAACATGGACTGAATCCAGGCCCTTTATCTTCAGTGCTGGAGGAGATTTTTCAAAGCAAGCCTGTCAGGGTGTCAACCTCACTGTCAGTCTTCAAAAACTGGGAGGAGACAAGGGCAGGAAGAGGTTTGGTGTAACAAGAACACTTGGCAAGTAGAAGAAAGGTTCCTATAGACCAAATTGAGTATTGGGAACACTAGCATTTGGCAGAAATGGGCTGCAGAAAGAAGGAGACCGGGTTAATTTATTTCTTCTGATTTAAGCTGTAGGTTGTATCTTGGGGACGTGGTTTAGCGGTGACTTGGATGTGCTGGTTTAAGGGTTGGACTTGATCGTGAAGGTCGCTTCCAACCAGAATGATTCTTTGACTCTATGACCTGCCCCCTGAGGAGAACAAGCTGGTGCCATTGTCTTTGCACATCTTATGGATTACTACATGCTGGGGAAGATGATGGGAAAGATCTGCTTTTGGGCCATTCTTATCTCGGATACCAATGTTCCTATATGGCAAAACTTCAGCCACGAAGAAGTGTCCAGCTTTGCCCCTCAAGGGAAGGAGAATAAACATCAACAGAGAATGGTGATTAAGACAGAGTGTCTGACATCCAGCAGCACTGAGAACTGCCCAGTAAAACTCGTTTCTGAGAAATTAAATAACACTCTGCCAATGAAAAGGAACCACCGAAATGAGGTTTAACGTTGGAGAAGGCATCGGCCAGCTACAAGCACCTTGTAAACATCCAATTGGAGTGAGCAAAACCCATGAGGGAATTTCTTTCTTGCCTAGGGAAATTTGACCATAACCTTTAATAATGTCTTCACATTTCACAAGTCCTAGTAACAACAACTTGTGTTCACATAATAACTTTCATCCTAGAGGAACCCAAAGTGCTTTACAAGTGACTTAGCAAACCATACAACAATATTCACCCCCTCAACCCCCTCGGGCCTGAAAATGCACTGCAACTGGCAGGGTTTTCCTTTTGGTTTCCAGTGTTCCATGACTATTTTTCTAGGCCATTTCTGTTATTTCCTTGTTTTGTTTTAATAGCAAATTTGATAACAGGGAGGAGAAAAAGGCAGCTCTTTTCTTGAGGACAGCTGCATGGATATAATTGCTTTTGGGGAAGCAAGAAAGAAAAAGAGAAGTTTTGTGTCACCCCAACAAGAAAAATGTTGGGCTTGCTTTAAAAAAAAAAAAAAAACACCTGAAAAAAACACAGAATGTTTTCACAGAATGTGAAATAAAACCTTTTTTTAATATTTTCTGAAGACTGAAGTTGACTCAGTTGTAAAACAAATCAGATTTAAATTGGCAAGTGGAAATGAAACATTTTGACTTTCAAAATGTAATTTTTCTTTTGGACGCAACTTTAAGAAAATAAGGAAATCCATCTCACCTGGTGTTTTTCTTTGCCAGGAGCTCACAGCAGTGCCTAGGAACAGCTTAAGGAGAGGACTAGTACCCCAGTTCCTGCTATCTTTTCTTCACTGTCCACCTGAACTAGTGGCAGCACCTGAACAGCCCAAGATGTGTTTTTCTTCCGTGGGGTCAACTCTGTCTGAAGCTGTGTAAATTCTGTTGTCCACAGCATCCTGTGGCCGCAGGTTACACAGTTTCTGCGTTGGGCACAAAATTACCTCGTTTTGATTACTTCAATTTGTTTCCTAGTAATTTTCTAGAAGCAGAAGACAAAGAGTGCACAATCATTCCTTATCACCACCCCAATAACTGCTTTTCTGTTTCTACATGGAATAACATTGGTGTACATCTTCTCTGCTCCTGTGGGGGTACTGAGCGATTCCTTTGGCTCCTTCCTTGCTCCTAGGAAACGGTAGTAGGCTAAGTTGAATAACCAAACACATACACATCCTGTGGCTAAGCAAGTTCTGTTTATGCACCCTAGGCAGACCTTCCCACACCAATGAAATGGCTGAGGTGCCTAAAACATAGACATATTTGATCTACACATCCTCTTGGGGATCGTGGATATGATGAAAGACTACAGAAGACAGGCACATCACAGAATCACGAAATGGCAGGGGTTGGAAGGGACCACTAGAGATCATCTAGTCCAATCCCCCTACCAAAGCAGGTTCATCTAGGCAAGGTCACACAGGAACATGTCCAGATGGGTCTTGAAAGTCTCCAGAGAAGGAAGCTCTACAACCTCTCTGGGCAGCCTGTTCCAGGGCTCTGTCACCCTCACAGTGAAGAAGTTTCTCCTCATGTTGAGGTGGAACTTCCTGTGTTCCAGTTTGTGCCCGTTTCCCGTTGTCCTGTCACTGGGCACCATTGAAAAGGGACTGATTGCTCCATCTTCGTGACACCCACCCTTCAGATATTTATAAACATTGATCAGAAGTACATTCATCAATCAGAGGTATATTCATATATTATATTCAGAGAATATACTATAGCATCCAGATTGTACCACGTGCCTGTGTACAGACACATGATTCAATTTCTCCTGGTTTCCTCTTAATATAATATCTGAGTGTATCAAAAATACTCACATTTTGTCCTCTTGCTACAAACAGGACTAATGAAAATTACATCCTTCAGGTGAATTCCTCTGGTGAACTTACAAGAGACTGCAATATACCTTAAAACGTTTGTTGGATCACCAGACACTGAGCTCAAGAGATGCTTCCTCACACTTCTGTAGCAGAGCTGATGAAAGGTAACTGACCTATAAAATGAAAAGGAAAATCCTGTCCCAATTCCTCCTCTAAAAAAAATAATTATTAAATTCGGAGGTGTTGAGAAACACACTGAGCAGAGTGTGAAGAAAAAACAGCTCATTCATCCAGCCTTTACAAGCAGCTGCACTTGAGCTGAATGGGCTTTTGCTGTGTTCTTTGTGTAATGCTATATTATAAAAATGTTATTAGAAGGCCAAATTTAGGCATAGCAGGAGGAAAAGAGGGGAAAAAAAAAAATCCTGCAACCCTGAAAGATAAATCGGGCTCTTTGGGAATGATATTTTCAGCCTCCACTTGCACATTGCTCTGAAGTTTTGGATCTTTTTCTCTACTGATCGGTCAGTTTAGAGCAACAGAAAAAAATAAACCCAAACCAAACAAAAAACCCCACTTTAATTCCTTTGTGTGCAACTTTCTCTTTTCTGAACTCAGCCTGCTCTCACAGACCTGAGGTTTAGGGCAGTTGAAGCATAGGGGAAGAGGGCTAGGTGCTAGAAGAGGTTCTTCACAGAAAGGTCTTCCCCTGACTTTGTTCATGTTTTATATTGACACAGAGTTAATGAGAAGAGATTCAGTTTGAAGGCACACCCACAACACAGAAATACAACATATATCAATACTGCAAAAAGCTCTGCAAAACAGCTAGAGGATTTCTTCTACCTCAGTCACACCTGCTTTACCTCAAGTCTGATGTAGAGATGGGGGAAGGTCTACTCGTTAAAGCTTTAGTTGGCTAACTTAAGACACTTGCCCTTGTTTTCACAGATGACAAATATTCAAAAGGCAAATCAGCAGCTATGGTGGAAAGAGGCTTAAACACAAATCTTGAGACAATGGGTAACTACTGAAAGCCCAAAATTATGGGTAATTCTAAAAAATCTGAGTTTCATTTCACTATTCCCTGTATTTATCTGTCTCTAAAAATAACGCTAATTAGTTACTTTCAGCTGCAAAATGTAAGTCTTAAGCTAACTTTTCCCAAAGTGCTGCATTTTAGAAATTAGTATGTCTACCATGCACAAGGATAAACCTGGTCTGGTTACAAAACACAGAGTTAACTCAAAATGTCTGTTTCCCTTAAGCTTTTGTCTTGTTAGCAAAAAGGCTTTGGTGGGTGTTTCAAGTTGTCTTGTTAATTGAATTAAATCTGTCTTTTCTGAACTTCTGTGACTTGAGGAAAAACAGATCATGATTTTTTTTCCCCCTGTAGTTAGGAACAGAGACCTTGGATGGATTGCCTGGGTTACCAAGTCCTGTCTCCATGATTGCAGCAGCTCTTCAATAGCTTTTTCACTTAAGGGGACTACAAATCTTCTACTTCTTATGTTCCCACACAGTAGAGCCTACGGGATTCTCCCAAAGAGTGGAGACTGTAGGAAAAGCTGGGAAGCTGCCACAAGAGCTAACAGAAGCCGCGAAGGACATTGTGAATATCCTGTTCTAAAAAAGAAATTTGACGCATAATACTTAGAAAATAAACCTTGTCCCTTTCTCCAGAGGAACACAGAGGCCGATTTGAGCTAGGGAAAAATTCACCTTTGTCCCAGATCCCAGCAACTTGATTAAACATCTGAGCCAGACACGCCCAAAACACAACCAGACTGATACAAATAGAGCATGTACATGTGCCCAGGAATGTTCTCTGGCACTAAAATCAACTGGCACTGAATGATGGGCTTGCAGCCTCACTTAGACCCCCAGAATAGGCTGGCTACCTGAAAACTGCCTCCTGCAAAAGGTTTCTGTATCAGCCTCTGAACCACACCTAGAAATAAATTGTGGAGAGTGTTAGTTGGCATGGACAAAATGTGAGAGCAACCATGTAATGTGTTACATTGTCCAGCAGAGTGACAATCCCATTTCGATGCCTGAAAAGATTTCCAACTGTTCTTCGCTTTTCTGACATCGATGTGGTCTAAGTGGACTCTTGGAAAGCTTTTACTGGACTTAATTGTGCACCTCATTTAATTTTGTGCACCTTTGTCCTGGTTTGAGTGAGAACAGAACCAATTCTGTTCAGTGATTTGCCTTTTCAGCCAAGTCTCTTCTAACTAACTGCACTTCTGAAGTTAACGGGAGGTTTTCCCTTTGGAAAATTTCTCCCTCCCTTTGGGAAGGGAGAAGGGTTGACAGAGAGCATCAGTTATAGGCCTAGTGGACAACCCTGACCCTAAACTTTGATAACCTTATTAGTAGAGCTTTTTTGTTTTTAATGAAACCTGCTCGCTACCAGGACTTGAGGTCAGAGCTCCAAGGTGTTATAATTCAGTATGGAAGTTTTGTGGCAGTGCTTGTGTGTGGCCCTTAGGTTTAGCCACCAAACATAAACATGAATAATCATAACAAATTTTCACTCAGTGGCTATTCTGCAGTATTTGTGTAAAATTTCACTGACCTATTAAATGCTTCTCAGTAAGTAAAATTAATACCTTTGAAATATGCAGGAAGTAGAGACCAAACAGTGTTGAAGAAAAAAATCAACAGCTAAGTTATTCAGGCACCTCTCTCTAGTAAACATCAACTAGTTCCATGTGATTTAACCGATATCATTACTTAACGTGAGACAAGTATGGATTTGGCATTCCTTGTACAGTTTTTAGTCCCATACTCCATAAGACTTCAGCAAAGTCCTTTTCAGACTCTGTGCTCTGGTCTGTATGTCTTATCTCCACTTTGACTCAAACACTTCATTGCCTTCAGACTCTTAGTGTATACAGCAATTAGCAAAAGAGAGTTCTTGCCTGGAGACTTCAGACATTGTCAGAATACCAATAGCAATAGCTGCCAAAATGCCTGGAGGTTTCAGGATGGGAGTTCCCTGAGAAATAATACGAATAGTCTGGTGGGCGCCAGATTGAAATAAATGACATCTGATTTCTTCCAGGTGCATGTCCTCCACCAATAAATCCTCCTGCTAACAACTCCATTTCCCCCCTTTCTTCTCCCCCTTCCGAACCCCTCAGAGTACCTTCATATTGTCACATCCTTGAAGTCCACCACACTTTTAAGTCCATTCCTGTGTCTGTTGACTCTCTTCCATATACCTACATCTTTCTCCTATGCTCTTTAATTACCAACGTGAAAAAAAATCAGTACTTTGTGAATGGTATGTGCTAACTGACTAGTCCGGAAAAAAAATGGAGAAAACTGAACACACGCACACATACCCCCAGTAGATAACTACGGAACTGTATTACAACCTTTCTTCATAACAGGAACTTTAGGGCCTTGGCTATACACAGCAGCAAATTTTCACTAAATTTGATGGAACTTTTCTCCGAGACCTCTGCCTCTGTCTCATTTCATTGAAATGTGTTAATCAGTTAAAACTGTTGTGAGAATATAACGGTAAAAAGGCAGAGAAACAGAGAAAAGGCATGAAAAGCTGATTTCTTCATCGTTATTTATTATAAGCCTTCTGGAAGTTTTGAATAGGATTTTATTTGCTGGAAATTCAGCAAGTAAATAAAGAAGTGGTAAGAGGAAAAATGACTGTTACACGTCATTCACCAAGTCTCCGAGTAGCATGTGTGTGCGTGTTTGTGTGCATTCACATCCAACGCAGGACACCTCTCTCATGAGTGGTATTAACCTCGATGTCAGATGGAAATTGCAGATGTACTGAAAAAAAAGGCAAGTCTCCAACTGATCTCTCTCTTCCCTGATGCTACCTCTACCTTCAGTTAGCTCTGGATGCAGGCTCCTGCTACGTATTCTTTGTTGTCAGTTTACAAACAGAAGTCCATTAATTTGCTGGAAGGAAAAATTATTTTGAATGCAACAAGAAGGCTTCCTGAAGAAATGACACACAAGGGCAAGTCACCACATAGAAGGAAGGTCTCCAGCATTTGCTGTGGTAGCTTTCAGTTGCCCAGGTAGGATGAATGGGTTGTTTAGCCAAGCTATACTTCCCTGTGCTAAAACAGGTCTTTGCTAGTCATGGTACGTAACTTCATTTCATGTGTTTTTCTTAGCTGGGGCCACAGAGAATGCTTTCTCTCTCTCTCTCTCTCATTTTTTTCCAATACGTACCACCCTTGGCAACGATTAATAAAGTGCTGCAGTTAGAAAGCGTGGGCCCTTCATTGTCTGTGCCTCAAACCCTAGGATTTGTGCTTCTGAAAATGGAGGGACATCAGAAACAAGCAACTTTGTGCCTGGAGTATTAAACATAATCTTCTGTTTAATTTCTCACTATGAAATAGAGAATTTCTGTGACCCAGGGAGAATTATGGGACTCTCTGTGGATTTATCTGTTTCTCAATTGCAAAGTAGAAGTAATAAATGCTTATATGACATGTGAGAAGATCCTTGGGTCACATGACCTTTAGCATTGGCCTTGTCTCTTATGGAGCTGTGTATGCAGGGTGCCAGAACAATCAGTTCTGCAATTCTAATGTTAATATCTAGGGTTACAATAAATTTGATTTTACATTTGGGAAGGAGCTTTGCTTTGTAACTCTAAGTCTGGAAGACATTCATGGAGCCATCTTTACCTGAACTTCAGTCTGAGGTCTTACTGATGCCCTGTAACATGTGAACTAGATCAGTGTTCTTCTTGGCCATGCAGGAGGAACCAAGCTATCCCCTAATAGTAGTTCCAATTTAATTCAAGTGTATTTAGATCTTGATGTCTTGGCCTCTATCCTCAGGACACTTTACAAATGTTGCACTACATACCATTTCCTTGACAAAACTACCCTGGAAAATGAAAGAAAACAAGGAGCCCTTGCTACTGAGATCTGCACACTCTTCCGAATTCAGGTTTATTGAAAAAAAAAAAAAAAAAAAGGTGAAAATATGAATGGGAAATTAAAGGTAGTAAGAGTGAAAGAAAGGCAAAACAAGCAGAAATAAAAATTTACTTTACGTTTATCTAGAAACCAAGCAACCTTGGAAAGCCTCAATAATAAATACACTTTGTTTTCAAAGACCTCCTAAGAGAGTATGGAGTGGTACAGAATTTGTTTTGCTTAGTCCAGAGGAAAAAGAAAATGCTAAAGTCAATATACGTCAATGGAACAAGCCTGTCATGGTTGTTAACAAAAACATGCATCCCAGAGAGCACAGCTGATCACATCTTTTCTGCTTAAAATAAATAACCTGCTGTACATTAGGCTTGGACAAAAGAGGTTCAATATTAACACATTCCACCCATTTAAAGTTTCCCTTTCAAAGGCCCTCCACAAATGTTCCCAGCTCTATCTGAGGACAACTTAACTGGGAAAGCTTGTCCTGGACTCGTAGTCCAGTTATATCACAGCAGTGCACCAACAGCAGTCATCAATTTAATATGACAGAAGAGACAAAAATAGCGTCTGTGTACAACCTAGCATACAGTTAATCACTTTACCAAGTTTTTCATCTAGTTTGGCACAAGAGGTATCACTACTGTGCTCCTCTGGTGCTGGAAGAGCTCTGTAATAAAGCAGCTTGGAGTCTGCTGACTTGGGAGGCTTATACTGCTTATAACACACAAAACCAGTACAACAATGGTCTTGCAACCTTAGATAAGGACCTGAGTTTTGCTTTGTTTTTTTTAGCCCATCTCAAGATCACAAACAACTTGCAGCCCCTTTTAGGACTGAATCTCCCCCTCTCTTCTCTCTGCCAACCTGGGGTGGTATCATGTCTCTCCTTATGGCTGACCCATACGACTAGTTGGTGGCTGTCTCCTCCGGTGTGCGAACAGGACAAGTGACACGTAAAACAGTGGTCTTTGAAAAACAGATTGCATTTTCGCAGTGCATAGCACTTGTTGAGGGCTACAGGAATGTCATGAACCCCCAACTTGGCTTTCTGCAGCGGTCTTTTACTAGTAGGCACTGCTGAGGCGCAGGCTCAGCTGGAACCTGTTTGCAATAGGGCAGCCTCACATAGACTGATCAGTCAGTTGTGCGTTGTACAAGAGAGACGTTTAGTAGATCTGGTTATAATTTTTCTATCAAAACCGTTTGTTGTTCTCTCTGTGAGAAAACGGAGGGTTTACCTCAATGGAAAACTAGATTGTGGAAGAATTGTTTGCTTTAAGTAGAGAATACAAACTTCTGCCCGTCGCTGCCATAAGGACATTTTCAGTGGACAGCCACGGCTTCCAACCAAAACAAAATATTTCCACGTTCCTTAAATGAAGCATTTAATTTCATTTCATTGGCTTTATGAAATATTCAGCCGCTGCCTCTTCAGCTGCCATGGTGTCTTGTATAAATTGTGGTTTGAGAGCTTCACACCACCTTCTCCTCTTTCCAACAGGCTGTCCAGTAAGGCCATCACTTGGCACACCCATGGTCAGGACTGTGCCAAGATAAAGGAGTGTGGGCACCCAGAGAGGCAAGGTGTTGATTAAGGGCCTCACCTTGAGGAAGACTGAGTCGAGTTTCTTAAATATTGCAGATTTGGTGGATACATCCCAACCAGTTACTGATGTGAACTCATCAGAACCAAAGTTGAGGCAAAGGCTCTAGCTTGTTATCTGGAAACCTCTAAGCTGCTCAGCAATGTCTTGACTTTAGAGCATAGATAGAAAGCTCTTAGGAGAAGCTTCAAACAGAAAATACCCTCACACCTCAAAAATGTCAGTTGGTTGCTCTGTTTGGAAAACTGGTCAAGTGAAAGGGAAACTGATGCTAGAAACTAGAGAAAAAAGCAATGCTTCTGGCAAGATGTCCACAGCTTTAAATCCAAATATCTCTTCCTTCTTTTGACCAACACCAAGCTTGTGGCACTTAGCATTGGTGAGCGCTGCTTTCTTTCCACTCACTACTGATGAGATGCTAATAAAATGAGTGATGACATGTGCATCTTTATTGAATGGTTCGGTTAGGGTCTCCCTATCACAGCTCTCCCATAAGGAGAGAACGGGATATGCCATGGGTTTGACTCTGTTTTTCAGGTTCACAGGTGGTGAGATGGGTCCTTCTCTGAAAGCAAAAATCTACTCCCTCCCCTGAAAAAAAAAAAATCTCCAATTTTCTGAGCCAATTCTGCTGATTTTTGGCTCAGTGCCTTGTTCCATTTGGAAGCCATATTGCAGTGCAAGCAAGGAAACAGCCAATAAACAAGGGCTCTGGTATTTGCTTTTCTGGAAGTCCCAGGCAAGACCCATAGCTAAAGCACTGTGTTCAAGGTCCCAGAAACATCTGCTTTCTTTTCAAAGCTGGAATAATTTTTTTTATTTTTCTCTCCCCTCCCCCTCCCGCCCCCATAAGCACCTTTGTGCTGGGAGGGAGCTGCAGAGGGAATGGGGGAAGGAAGGAGAGCTTTTAACTATATAAGCAGAGCAGAGTGAAAACTGAACTCTGCAATCTCTAGATAATTATGCCTGGCACCTGAAGGCTGGGGCAGTAATCCTTACATTTCTTTCACACTCCATTGATGGATGGCGTGCTGAGGGTGTGAAGTCTATTTCCCTTTTCCCATCGCTGTCCAAGTGCTGGAAATGCAGGATGGGCTTTTGCAAGCTCAATCCCTCTTACCAGATGTTGCCTTTTTTTTTTTTTTTTTTTGCTTTTTGGTTAATATTAGCATATGACTTTAAATTGAAGGGCCACAATACGGGTAGGGAGCAGAGTGCAGTTTTCAGACTACCTCCAAAGCCTCTTGCATACGTTGGCCTCGCTGGCTTAAGATTGGGAACGTTTTAGGAGCCTGAAGAGGTTTGTTGTGTTTGATAAGTTCTCCTTCCTTTACTCAGCTGTTGTGAGAGCTTTTAAGGCACTTGTGTGAGTGTGCTTATTTATATCTACATGCATATAAGTGCCTAGACACAGCCTATAAAAAACAGGGCTTGGTGAAGGCTTCCTCGTCATCAATTTTGAAGTCAGGAGAGAATGGTCTTTTAAAATCTATTTTATATGCCTGTTACAGTTCAAACAAGAAACAGTTTTTGAGAGGTCTTTGTTTGTGCTAGGGACAAATGGATTATATGATCAATCACAAAAGTCTTTTCTGGCTCTGTGCTTTATGATTCTAAGGAAATCTATATTTCTACATCTATATATATACATGTGTGTATGTATACTTGTTTATGTAAAAGCCTTACACATGAAGGTACACAGTTTGAAAGATGGCTTGGGCTTCACTACCTTCTCTTGATGAACAGAAATTTCTAATTAATCTATTTTTAGGAAACCGTGACACTAAGGCAACTGAGATGAGAAAAATAAATAAGATTTGATAAGGAACATGGCAGGGATAAGTCTTGGAAAGCAACAAAGACACACACAGGAGCCATTTCTGCTGGATACAAAGAGACGGAAGGTTTTCTCCCAGCACTTGCCTATGCCATGTCAAACCACAGCTGTGACACTGGCAACTCGTGGTAATCCAGACATTAAGAGCAGCATCCCTACCCCACTCCAAAATTTCATTCAATACACTGGACATTTGACCTGCTGATTGAGAACTTCCCTGTTGGATTGTTCCTGAGCCTGTCTTGTGCAAAAGGCCACAGTAAATACATGATGGATTTCTGATGTGCAGAAATGACCCAATGTGCTGGAAGTAGATTCACAAAATTAAATTTTTCACCTCAGCCTAAAAAAGCTTTTCTGAAGTCAGGTTTCAAGCACTGCTTTGTTATTATTATTTCTCAAAATACATTCTGGGGGTTTTACGAGGAAAGAAGGAAGAATTTCCACACAGCATTTTTTTTTTCTGTTTTGATCTACAATTTCCAGCTTTTCCAGTGAAAAAGTCGAGTTTTAGTATTTTAAAAACATATTTCTAAATACTTATACACATGTATATAAAATCCCATACACCTACATACATATATATTTCTCAATTTAGTAACTTTTTTCTGCATAACCAGACCAACTAAAAGTATGAGACTATTTACCAATCTTAAAAGGACAGTCTTTATTTTACTTTTTTAAAGTAAAGAGCATTCTTTTGAAAGAAGCACACAGGCAAAGAATATGTAGAATGAAGTTTTACAGAAAACTAAACCAGTGCTTTCAACCCCAAACCTGGAAGCCCCTTCTCAGACAGGAAGAAGGAACATTTACTGAAAAAGTTAGTTGGCTGCATTCAAGGTTCAAACGCTACATTGATAATACATGAGCAAGTGAAGTCAAAGCCACAGTGTATGCTTTGGGGGAAACTTAGACTATACTATAATAAATAAATAAATAAATAAATATCCGGAATAAAAAACTCATGGGGTACAAGAAGTAAAATGACATGGGAGAATTCCAGCTTGCTTTCTCCAGTGCTCTGACATCGCTCTTCTTGGACACCACTACTGGTGAAGCTCCACGCCACTGCAGGGCTCTGAAGCCCAAGGAATGTAGGTTTTACCTGATTAGAGATGAGCACCTCTCACTTCAAATGTGAGCCCCAAATTGGGAGAATGATGTAGCTGAAGCTGTGTCTCTGAATATGCAGTCTTACACAGCCGTTCTCAAGACCTTCAAGTGGTAGGAAAGATGGATATCATCCATTTGTGAGATGTTTTGCCATGGTCTTCATCTCAAGATTGTATCCAAAGAATGAAATAAAATTAGCCTGACTAGTTGGTTTTCAACCTATTCCCAGTTGCTTGTATTAACTACCACCCCGCCCTGCTAGAAACCTCATTTTTATAGTATTATTCTCCTGATGAAATATTTGCTGCTTTTGGATTATAATTATATCTGGTCAGAAACCAGAATTTCCTTTCCTTAGGATACTCTGGAAAGAGGAGAGTTTGTATTCCAAATTGGAATAGAAAGCAATTGCTGTGAAATTTCTTGTGAAAAGAAATTTCAACAGGGGACCACTGAAAATTTTCGTTGTCATAATATCAAAGTCTGTTGTCCAGTAAATGAAAACATGTTTCAACAAGGTAAAAATAAAAGTTGTGATTCAGATGAATCATTTGATTCACTTAGTCATTCAAATAAGTATGTTTGATTATGCCCAAATCAAAGTCCACATTAATCATTTATACCAAGTGAAAGGGAACAACCCAAGGAAGAGCAGTTATCAAATTGTTACTCATAATCACCTCAATAGAAAGAACCATCTTTTTTCCAATGGCAATTTGCTTTATGAGAAATTATTTCCCCTAGATTGGTTGGAATGCAAAGATTGTATCTTTCTGACTTTCTCAAGGCACAGTGGATTAGCCTCAGTGCACATCATCTCTTGCCAGGTGGAAAGGACATAAGAAGCATGAGGTTATTATGGAGGAGGTAGAAGAAAGGAACATCTGGAAAAGAGGACACGATTCCACAGGAAATCTGGCTTCAGTAGTTTGGCTGCTCATGCAACAACTTATTATTTCTGGAGATATTGGCTTAGCATGAGAAGCACTGGCTGGGGTGCTCTGCTCCTCTGAAAGGTGATAAAGAGGGTAAGAACAGTTATCTTTAAGGCTAACACCTGAAGCTGGTATGCTACTAAGTAGGGAGATTGAAGGAGACCTGGAAACTGCATTAATGCAGCCTTGGGCAGGAAATTTAGCCTTCATGATGAGGCTGTCCTGTGCTCTGGTAGGTTCTAGCCAGTTTAAATGTTCTCTGGAGGCAACCAAGAAACTCAAAGCTTTTATGAGTTCCCAGACACTAACATCAAATTTAGACCCCAGCTGTTTTGGTAGATGCAGGGTCTTTTGTCAGTCATTGGGTCTTTTTTCATCATTGGATGAAGAAGTCTGGCTCTGAGCTTCTGTGCACATTTGGTTCTGATTGCAGTGAGGGTATGTCTGATGTTATCTGTCAAAGATACAAGGACAGCTAGCAGAGTTTCTCTGTTTACTAATACTGCTCCCAGCACTTCCTTTGGAAGACTATGCCAACGAGCAAATTGCGCAGTTGGGAAGTTGTCTTCGTATCTGTTAATTCCCAGTTCCCGGAGACTTCATGACCCCCTTGTATATTCATCCTCTGCTGCTTTGTGCTAGCAGGCCTGTGCTGCCACTTGACACAGCACAAGTCTGTGTGGTGCTGAAGATCGATAGCCCTGTCTCTTCCACTCTCCACTGGCACAGCTGAGGTCTGGAGAATTGCTGTAGATCACATAGCTCTGGATCAAACTGAAATGGCTCCAGCACATCACGAGGTAAAACCTTTCTGCTCCCAAGCCATAAAAAAATCAAAGTTGAACAGAAAAAAGAGTGACTTAAAGATTATGCTTCAGGTTAGCATATGGGCTGAGACCAGCCACAAGTCTCCAGACACCACCTCCTCCTCACCCTCCTGACTGACCAATGTTGTGTGCATGTGGAGCAGATGTAACCCATCCTCAGAGCCCCAGAAGGATGCCAAACCTCCATGTCCAGTGTGCTCCCACATATTGAAGCAGGATGCATTCAAGTGAGCCAACAGCTACACAATCTCCCTCACTGGACCAGTAGGTTTGATGGAACGTAAGCTCACGGAAGGGACTGTTTTTCTTCATGTGGAGGTGTTACAGACAGATGTCAGGTAACTACCAAGGGGATATGAGGTAAGAGGCTGGAAAATAAATCTCAGTGTCTTCTGGTCCAGTATAAGCCTCAAGCAACTCCAGTGACTTTGTCTGACTGCTGGAAGCTCATCCAGAGGGGCAAGAGCACAATTCAAGTCACATCCTGAGCCTTAATGACAGAAATAAAATGGCTGCTATACTAACCAGGAAGGGAGATAGAAACTACATTGTCAGATGTAGCTCCTAACACAAGAAGGGTGTGGACCTGTTGGAGCATGTCCAGAGGAGAGTCACAAAAATGATCAGAGGGCTGGAGCACCTCTCCTATGAAGACAGACTGAGAGAGTTGAGGTTGTTCAGCCTGGGGAAGAGAAGGTTCTGCAGGGACCTTATAGCAACCTTCCTTATAGTGACCTCCCTGAAAGGGGCCTATAAGAAGGTAGGGGAAAATCTGTTCTCAGGGGTTTGTAGTGGTAGGATGAGAGGTAATGGTTTTAAGCTAGAAAAGGGTAGATTTAGGTTGGACATTAAAGAAAAAGTTCTTTCATATGAGGGTGGTGGATCACTGGAACAGGTTGCCCAGAGAGATGGTGGAGGCCCCATCCCTGGAGACATTCAACGTCAGGCTTGATGGGGCTCTGAGCAAGCTGACCTAGTTAGAGATGTCCCTGCTTATTGTAGGGAGGTTGGACCACATGACCTTTAGAGGTCCTTCCAACCCAATACATTCTGTGATTCTATGGTTCTATGACTCTATGATTCTATGATTATTTCCTTATGACTGTACTGACCGAGTTCCTAGTATTCTTTTCACCTCAAAACATCACCTTTTATTAACGCTTAGTTTCTCCCCTCCTTTTCTCAGCTGTCTCAGCAAAGAGATCTTGTCTAAGGGCCTGGTCAGAACAAAGTAAACACTGTTCCACTCACGGTGAAGGTGTGTCTGCATATGCTGATCTCCCAGTTATCAAGCAAGCTGCAAGAGGAAACTCTGCTAATCATCATGACTTGCAGCATCAAGTGGTGAGTGGGCAGGCTGCCCAGCAGGCCGAGGTGTGGCTGTGTGCGCACGCGTGCGTGCGTGTGCGTGTGTGTGCGTGTTCGCATGCACACATTGCTTCTCCTGCTTATGATCACGTCGCAAGCCACCATGCAGAAGATCTTACGCATTCCAGAAAAGTACAGCCTGTTTCCAAATATCCACCAGGGAATGAAGAATACAATTACACCCCCTCTTCTCTGTCTCTGAAGGCAGGGAAAACATTGTCTTCTTAAACGGGAGCCAGTCCTCAGAGGGTGTTAAGGGGTGTCACTGCCTGGGCTGCTGTGCTGAGCCAGTAACTGTCTCAGTGTATCCACCCAGCTGCTGATGTATCTGCACCAAAGCTCTGTCTTTCTAAGTAAATTCTGATTGAAAGCAAAAAATAGAAAAAATGTGCACAGGGCTGAGCAAAGAACTGTTGAGGGAAGTTCACTTTGGAGAGCTGGGGCCAGGTGGAGATGAAGTGCCTGTAGAATGGAAAGCAAGTTTTCACGAAATTTTCGCACATGTTCGGTTGACTTACCTGAGCTACAAAATTAGGAGTGTAATTGTTGCACATCCTTTCTCCAGTCTAAAAGAGAAGAGAAGCATTTGCAGGGAATGACTAGAGTGCAAGTCTTAGGAGGGACAGCTTAGGGAACTGGGGTTGTGTAGACTGCAGAAAAGAAGGAGAAGACCTTATCACTCTCTACAACTACCTGAAAGGAGGTTGTAGCCAGGTGGGTTTCAATCTGTTCTTCCAAGTAACAAGCAATAGGACAAGAGGAAGTGGCTTCAGGTTGTGCTAGGGGGGGTTTAGATTGGGCATTAGGAAACATTTCTTCCCCAAAAGGGTTATAAAGCACTGGAAGAGGCTGCACAGGGAGGTGCTGGAGTCACCATCCTGGAGATATTTAAAAGCCATGTAGATGCGGTGCTGAGGGAAGTGGTTTAGCAGTGCTGGGTTAACAACTGGACTTGATGATCTTGAAGGTCTCCTCCAACCAAAACTATTCTATGATTCTAGGACGGAGTCTACTTTGGAACTGAAATCTCCATTTGGATCTACCAGTCTGCCTCTCACAGATGTTGATGAGAGTAGCCCTTGGTGGGACAGTGAGTTAAAGGGAGGCTCCACTTTGCCTCATTGCTTTTGAAAGTCACATAATTAGAGGAAAGGCCCAAGGCCAGATTCAAATTAGTCTCGTAGACCAGCACATTCCCTTTGGCTGTACTTTCCTCTGTTATCTTTTTGCAAGTGGAAGCAGATTTTGGGACTATCTAAGCCAGCTTCTCACATGATGCAGTACATCAATGATGTGGAATCACAAATTGTTGCAATTTGTTCATTTCCTATGTACACACCAGCCCTGTTTCCTGGAACAGCACTTGTAACAAGCTGTATGTGAGCACGTAATTCACTGTAGCAGGATCTACAAGTAATGAGAAATGTTTCCTCTTTCTACCACTATAGTGTTCAGTCATCTCTTAAAATAATCCAACCAGTATCTCATCCACCACTTATCTCCAGAGACTGTTCTGCAGCCTGGCACCTCTTGCAGTTAGGAAATGATGCAACACGAATGTCCTTTTCCAAATTACACTTTCTCCACATCGTGCCCCTTCCCAGGTTCATTTTTTCTTTAGCTCCCTGCAACTATTTGACTCATGCACATCACCAGACACTGGCCTGGAATTTCAAAACCTGGCTCTGAACGTTGCCTCAGAATATCAGAGATGTGTGCTTTCCACTTGCTGCAGAAGAAAGGTCCAGATTTGATCAAGACGGCAGGGTAGATGCAATTTTCAGGGCTAGTTCAAACATTTGGCATAAACTCTACAATCTGTCTTCTGCTCTTCAAATGTCTCTCCAAGGTCTTCAGCATAAAAGCACAAAAAAATTTGCCTGCAGGACTCTATTTGAAGCTCATCTTTTAAATGTTTTTCAGTGGTAATATTGCAAATGTTGATGTAGCTTTCAATTAAAGAAGTTTCTTTCCTGGAGTTTTTGTTTTTTTTCTTTTGGCAGAGTCCAGGGAATATCTACAAAATAATAGTAATACCCTGAGTCAACAGTGGGTCCCTCAGTGAATTGTAAGTCACGCTCAATGAAAGCTTTTGCTTGGGTCAGTACGTGATGGAAAATGATAGACCCTGACACAGATATGCTGGTAGTCCCACAATAACAGTTCTATACGTACACAGATGCTGATCTGTTCAAAAGGACAGTGTGTTTTTCATTTTCCAACATTTGGCAAAGGAAATCATGTAGTGGTTATGGATTGGGTGACTATCACTCTGGTCAGCGAGGCAGGTATGATTTATTTATCAGCTTTCCAGCTTTCCACAGAGAGTAAGGGGGAGGGGGAGGTCTGGAGGGGGCTGCAGGGGGAGAAGAAGAGGAAAGTGGGGGAAGGGGACAGGGAAAAGCAAGATTTATATCCAGATGGGAATGTTGAGACAAGGGTGGGAGCTGCGGCAGGGAAGGAGCGTCCACAATGAAGGCTATTCATCAACCCTTGCAGCAACACAGCTCTGAAATGTGAAGGCCTAGAAAGTATTCCTTCAGCTCCACCCCTGGGGGGGCCTAGGGTTCCAGCAAGGAAGCGGCTACACACCGGTAGCTGCTCAGTTTGGGGCTCAAATATCTCGTACTGCCATTGCATCTGGCTCTGAGGATCACAGAGAGGCTTTTTTTCCTTTCTGCAACTCCTTGTACATCAGTAAGAAAGTACGTTCAGCATGTCTTTCATCATCTGTCTCTGAGCAAGGTGGGCTGCAGCAAGAGCAACAGAGTAATGAAATAAAAGCACAGGAGGTACAAAGGTTGCATGGTACTTAAATTTTGGGGATCATAGGAACACAGAACAATTTAAGCTCAAAGAAACCTCAGAAGGGCTCTCTTCCAACCCCTTGCTCAAAGCAGGGCCTGCCATGAGATCCCCCTGCTTCGATATCACAGACTGTGTTCCCAGCATGACAAGTTACCTCATTTTCTGATATTTTGGGTCATTTTGGATGTCTGCAATCACTGGAGGAAAATTTGACCTAGCACCTTTGAGGATTCAGAACTTTCTTAACTACAAAATCATACAAAGAATTGCAAGGCAAGAAAACAAACTGAAATAATATAGACACTCATATTTATACTTTATTTGAGCAAATCGTAGTTTTCAGAGGAAGACACAATTCATCTGGGAAGTCTCCTATTTTATTGTCACAGTAACCATGTGTATTTGCAATGCAGGAACCTGTGGGTGCTGAGATCCGTTTCACTCATGTTCAGTGGGTTGAAGCCAGTTTGATACTGAGCTGAACATCAGGTCCAAATTTTCTTTTCTCCTGTTGTTCATGTAATTCATTTAGAATCTGGCCAGGCTAGCAAGAAAGCAATGGCTTCCAAAGGAAATAGTAGGTGACGCAGAACAATGATCTGTTTCTTGGAGAGCTCAGGGGCTTATCATTTCTTATAGCACCCAAGTGCCAGTATCTATTTTTAATCAAAATCATGCACTACTTGCATAGGCTAGGACTTCCCTACCCATGCAGTCACTCAGCAAATGGATGAGTCGGGTGGAGTGCTGGAGAATTCTTTGGTTCCGTACCATACTGCCTGGTAACCGTCACGCCTCCTTTGCAAACAACCAATTTTACCCTTCAACAAGAAAATCCTGCCTATGTTTCTATTAAAATCTCACATTAAACCATTCCTCAGTTTATTTCATCCTACTTCTCTGTCCGTTAAAGGCCAAAATCTTACCTGAATATTTACAAGGTTTCTCACAGGCATCCTGGTAACGCTGGTGGAAATAATGCGTACATCTGCATCATCTGATGTGGTCAGGATAATGAAGCTGTGCAGTTCCTACCACTGAGCTTGGGGCATCACCCACCCCTACTACCTTTTTAATGCAAGCTGAAGAGATCTTGCTCACAAGTCTTCTTCTGCAGGGATGTCAAGGGCTGTTACATAGGCTATAAAAACTTATTTCTTATTTCCTTCAATGAAAAGTCCAATCTGAACCCCCAAACTGCATACATTCCAGTATCATTTCTACTATGGTAATACCACTTCCTCCTTTTTCTTCTTATCTCCTTTAGAGCCTGTTTGGCCACAGAGACCTTTACACAGATCTGCTGGTATATACATATCTCTGATAATCCCTCTCAGAGGCATCACTTTCTAGGATGAAATCCCCTTGGCCAGATATTTTTTCCTCCCCATGATGAAGGTTTTAGTTTTTCTATTGCAGCTAATGATAAACTTCTGTTTCCTGTAAGTATTGTGTGATTCAACCTCAAAACCTCACTTCATTTAGAACAGCCAAGGCGTGCATTTCTAAGCATGGTAAGTTTTGTGGGTCTAATACTATGTTTAAAGGTTTTTGTGACTTTTGGTATGATACGATATCGTCAGGCTAGGTCTACGTGTTTCTAAAGAGCCCTCTGAGGAAAGGTGAAAAAGAAAAGAACAGAAAAACTGGCTGAAAAGGGCCCTTTGATGGCAGGATGGCTGAAAGGGGTTTATGTTTCTTAGCTTTATCTCATAATGCACTAATGGATCCAAGGTTAGGCGTGTAGGCTGAGCCACTCAGCTAGGCTCCCTGAGAAGTCAAAGGAAGGGATTATTCCCTCAATATAATGACTCATCCCAACCTGAAACAGGCAGGTTTATTTGTCCTGCTGAGATATCTCATAGACTAGAGAGACATGAATTGCCTAGAGTAAAAGTCTCTGGAGAGCACTCTCTCCTTTACAAAGAAGGTTTCCTTGCTCTTCTGTCTGCCCCTGCTAGCCTAGAAAGACCAGCTGCCCTGCCCCAACTCCCTAGGCTCAGTGCATTAATTCACAGTGCTACAGAGCTTGGGTAGCACTGGGATGACCTCCTATAAAATCCTGAGATCTTCTGTCAGGGGAATGGGCAGGTGTCCTGGGCACAGGAATAAAATCCTCACTAGTTGTGTGGTTAAGACTCCCTGAAATGATCCCATAAGCCTGTCAAATCAAATCTCAGTAACTTGGAGTAAAAGGCTTGAGTTGAAGACATTTAGAGAGCACTACGCTATGACTCAGACCTTGGAGATAGATAACGCACTTGGCCAGGGCAGTGACCCCAACAGAAGAGGAGGTGAAAGAGAAAAAGTCACAGAAAGTGCATGTGGCCACCTTATAACCTTACCTGTTGGTTACAGATTGCTCATGTGAATGCTTTCACAGGGAACGACAGCCAATGGCTATCTGTCATTGAAGAAAGGGCCATTGTTTATTCAGATATGGATGAAGTAGATTGATCTGAACAAAAGCAAGTTAAATATTAGCAAATTAACTACTTTTAGTATTGTCTACTTTTTGGACAAGCTGCTTTAGCATCGGAATAAGGCATTTATGGGATGAATGCTATACAAAAATCCAATATGTATATCTTCAGTGGTAGGCTCCAATTTTTAAGCAGTGTTTGGTCATTGAGCATTTTACAGGATGTATTTTAGAAGTACTTCGTTTCTGTGCTGTCTGTAAGCACAGTGCATACGGAATTTTCTCTCCCCAAAACTCTCAAGACTTTTAGTTTTTTCCCTCCCACTCTAAACGAGGACAAAGCCAAAAATCTCATGTTCAGAAAGCAATTACTTCAGAAGCATTCACGTTGTATCAGTCGAAACATTTCAAAGTTGGTTCTATTCCAGTTTTAATCCTTGTTTTTCTTTTAATATATAAAAACAACTCAGCTAGAGAGTGGGTTTGAACCAAAAAACCTCCCACCTTCTTTTCATTTTGAAAATGCTGGAATTGGATATTTCAACAAATCTCAAAAGTATTTTTCACTTCCAAATGCAGAGTGGGATCAAAAACAACTTCCCCCCCCAAAAAAAAAAAATTCATTGATTTGGATGAATCTATAAATTCCAATAGTAATCAATGCTTTTTAGGAAATTCCCTGAGCAGCTTTTCCTGCACTTACAAAAAGCTCAAAAATCACTACAACAGTTCCTCTCTCTCTGCACTTGTAACAGAGCCCAGCACAAGCCTACATGTGCAGTTTGGACCTCAGGCTCAACTGTTACGTTAATTTGCAGCAATTTTTGTTTAAAAGCACATTCTAGCTACTGAACAGAATGTAATGATGGTGCCTCCTGCAGTGGCACCTCAACTTGAGTCTTCATGTGGAGTCGCTTCTCTTGGGTTTGCTCATGAAAGCCACACATGCAGCAGTGGTGCAGGAGGGGATGAACTCCAGTTTCTCTGCCTCTGAGGAGCTGCATAATCTACTACTAGATTACAAATGCACTGGGTAGTCTCTAGTTAACCCCCATGTGCATTTTCTCCTTAAAAAATTATCATTCGGTTAGTTTCTTTGAGGATTGAACCTCCTGATTCCTAAAGAACCCCCAAGAGGGACCCCAAATGAGTCTGGAAATAGACTGATTTGGGCAAAGCCAAATGAAATACTTTGAGGGTGGTGAGACACTGGCACAGGTTGCCATGAGGGGTTGTAGATGCTCCATCACTGGAAGTGCTGAAGGCCAGGCTGGATGGGGCATTGAGCAACCCAGTGTAGTGAGAGGTGTCCCTGCTCATGGCAACTAGATGATCTTTGAGGTCCTTTCCAACTCAAACCGTTCTATGATTCTATGTTTCTATGAAATATCTTGTTCTTGGTATTTGTAAGGCTGTGTATTTCACCATGACTGCTTCTGATACCTCAGTAAGTTATGCACAGGGAGAAGTAGATATGAAATCTAATCGCCTCGTGGTATTTCCAGCATCCAGGTACTAGAATGCAAGGAAAAAGCTGACTCCCCCAGCTCAGTGACTAACTCACAGAGAAGTCATTTAGGCATGAAATCAAAATATATTAAGCACAGAAAATAGAAAAAATAAGTTTTAAAAAAATAGTGTGCTACCACCCTTTCTTTGAAATGAGAGCTCAGGTGCCACAGGAATATTTTGACAGATCTGACTAGGAGATGTTTTAAACTTGGCTGTGGATCAAAATTCATGCTGGTAATGACACAAGGAAGCCTCCATTCCTTCTGATCTTTTATAGGGTAACTATTAGACATGAGAGCGCATGAAGCTCTCGTGGAATAGAGGCCGTAACTCTGTGAGGAACCCTAGTGACTTAATGCTTTCTTGTCCTCCAACTTCTTGTATAATGTAGTTCATGCTATCAGCAGACTTTACTCAAGGTAGTAGTGAAAACTGAGAGGAACACGGTGCAGGCTTCAACTGCAAGCACATGAGAGGCTTCTTCAGTGATAATCACCTGGTTGGTCTCCATCTGCCCATCCCCTCTTTTCCCCTGGACAACTGGGAGGTAATATCAGTTCTTAGTAGCCCTTTAGTACTCTTTCGGATATGTCTTGAAAAGGAAGGGAGGTTCAGTTCCAGAATGTAGCCATGCTGTAGATGCTTGGCTGGACATTGATTACGCATATCTTGCACCTTACCTCTGTAAAAGGCAGGGACCCAAGCCAAAGCCTTTCATGTGGTCACAATGCCTGTGCCTCCAGCTGCTTTAGCAGTATGCTGGCACCAAGAAGAAGAAGAAAAAAGTCAGGCTTAGTGCCATGCACTTTCCCCTTTAAATACTACTTATGGATGAGCAACAAACTTCAGGGTGCATCCAGCTGCAGCTGGCAACTGCACCAAGAAGATAAATCATGGAAAGCAGATGGAAAATTAGATAGGAGTACAGAGTCAAATGGGTCACTGCAGGTTTAAGCAAGACCTTATGAGGGAGCTGAGTAGATGTAGATGGAAGCTGATCCCCAGACTGTCACTGGAAGACTGTTAATAAGTTTCCAGGTCATGTGGCGTGATCTGCAGATTCATGGGATCCTGTTGCCTTTACTGTGCAGTGAGAAGTTTGAAAAGATGGTTCATGACAGGCCAAATGAAACTGAGCATTAACAAGGGTCCTTGGCCAGCAGCTGGGAAGGTGGAATCATGTGACTTTCCACTGACCCACTTAGTGGTTATTTCTGAATTCTACATTATCTTCATATGAAATGTTCAATTAGGAAGTTTATTGGAGGAAAAAATCCCAACATATGATTCTTGGGAAGCTGAAGATATTAATTGTGGTGATAATTTCCACGGTTTTTTTTCTGCAGCATCAGGACAAATGAAAATCCAGTCTCTGCCCTGAGGAGCTTATAAATAGCAGTATACTAATCTTGTGGAGGGCATGAAAGGGTCAAGAAAAGAAAGGAATTACTTAGGGTAGCCCAGGAGAGCAGAGCTCCTAGTGAAAAGGTGAAGCTAAGAAGTGGAATTTGTGGCTTAAACATTATCGTGGTGCTTCTTGATATGTATTTGACCTTTAAGTGGTCTCCCAAGAGATAAGAGGAGATCTTAAATGCTTGGAACATTTCAGTTAGATTGGACTAAATTCCTAAAAAATGTTTGGCAAGGAGTTAGCCTTCAAAGGAGATAGATGAGCTAATTAGGTTCTTTTCCATCTCCGACTACCATGGCTTTGTGTGTTGTCAGCGCTGTGTGACCTTAGAAATGAAATTGTGGGACATATCTGTGGTGATGTACTATACATAGTGTTGTATTTCCATGCGCAGCATCAGGACCTCTGGCACTGAGCTGGATACAAAAAAAAAAGGATACTTAAAATAAAGTACTTAAGAATAGCAAGACTAACCTTTTCAAAGGGAGCTGATGCAACTATCATTCCTCAGTCACCAGCATGTCCAATTTCTGAAATACCATTAAAAAATAGCAACACATTTTCACCCTGCTGCCTACTACTGGTTAACAGAATGATCCCAGCACACAACCACTTGGTAGCCTAAGAAAATATGGAAACACTTCACATGCAATACTTCACTGTTGATCCCTTGCTGTTTGTGTCACAATGCTCTTCACACGATAAATCATCTTGCCTGAAGTGAGTCACTTACCAAAAAGAATCCTCTGCCCTCCTCCCCCCTTGATATGTTTGTTCTTAAATTTCCAAATGGATCCAGGGTTGAAGCAAACAGAGTTTGAAGTGTGGTTATGGCTGTGACACTGTGTGACTTTGAATTTATTTCTTCTCAATAGTTTCCAGTCCCTATCTTCTCAGCTTGCATATCAAAAAGGAGGATGTTCTGCTCCTTTTGTCCTAATGTCTCTTACTGTCACAAAAAGCTGAGTTCCAGCCTTTGCCTATCTCGCCATATTATTAATGAAGAAGAGCCATGAGAATATTGCCATTCTACTTTTTAATTAATATTTTGTCAATATTTTTAGACAAGGTTTTTAAGCAAAATTTGCAAGATCTTAATCTAAATTTGCTCAGTCCAAATCCAGATATGAACCCACCATTTTAATATGTCTGAATTCATATATGGATGGATCCATATGTGGAGCAGGCTGTTGAAGCTGAAACTAACTCAAGACCAAGCTGAGTGCAGGAAACAAGAAATAACTGTTGTTTGCAGCCTCCATGCTGATTTGCTGCACCCAAAAGTTTGTACTGACCAAAAAATATTAGGAACAATTTGGACAGATAAGTTGCAAGCTTCGTATAACTGTAAACATTAGTAATGGTTTCAACTATCGATGACTGCCCAGGAGATGCAAGCTCCTGGCAGAAAACAGCCTGGTGTTAGTTAATTCGTTTCTGCACCAGACATCAGATGGACAGCTGCAAAGCAATATACCTGGATATGAAGACTTCATCATTTTGGAAATCTTGAACAAAAAAAGTTCAGCTGCAAGCCATTTCGTTTTGGGAAAAAAACTGGCATAAAGTAGCCGTTGACTTGAACAGCTGGGAATTAAAATTATGACCATCTCTTCAGAAATGCTGATGATTTCTCAAGCACCAATGGGGGACACAATTTTTTGAGCCATTATTACATGCTAGTCAAGATTGATTAGACACTCTGAGGGAAAGGAGCCTTCAAGTCTTGAAGAAAAGATGATGTTCCAAAATGAAGTTGACGAGGTTGTCACTGGTCTTTGTGTGTCCCCTAGCATGCAATTATTGCCTGCGAGATACTAAAGTCTTATCATTGGCAGTATGCAGATTAAATTAGAATTTTATATATTATGTGACACACCAAGAAACTCTTCTGGAGTCACGATTTTTGGTATACAGTAGAATTATGGATTTTAGCTTTCCAGCACAGATTTCTAGGGTATTTTGTAAGTCTCCCTGGAGGACTGGTGCTGAGAAGCCAGACATGTAGCATCAGGAAGTAGTTATAGTTGGAAAATCTCTCTCCTTCTCCGGACAAAGCTTGTCTCAGTGATCTCCTTTTGCCATCACAGCCATAGCAACACTACTAGCAAAAGATGAAAGATGTTTGACAACTTTGTTCCCCTGGAACCACAGAGCTTTCTACCATAAGGATAACTTTCATGTGGAAGAGACACAGAAATTTTTCCGGGAGTGAGTCCAACACTTTGAAACAAATCCTCACAGGACAGGAGAAGCCTCCCAAACCTCACCACCTTCAGGTCCATTTGCACGTCAAGTGATTTCCTTCTTGCCTCCTGCAGTGTAAACACACAGAAATGCATGCCTGTTTATTTAAGCTTTCCCCCAACTAAGATGTTCCACGACTCCCATCTCTTCTCCCGCTCTTTGCAACGCTTCATCATAACTGAAAAGTGCGCCAGCACTTACAAACATTATCACGAGTACAAGAATAAAAAGGAGACAACAGGAATATGTTGTCTTAGCTCAGTTGATGGTAGGAGTATGGGGAAGGAGAGAGAGTGGAAAGGAGGGAGGGATGGAGGCAAACAGTAGGGCACATCAACCCACAAATGAAAAAAAAAAAAGGAGCACTCAAGCACTCAGAACGGACACCACCATGAGTGCTGAGACAAGGGCGAGTTTGACAATTTGCCCAAAAGCAGAAAAGGGCCCCTTCCTCCTTCGACAAAGTGAAGTTATCAGAAAGGTAAAGGTCTTTGGAAATCAAGGATGAAAAATGAAAAGATTCACTTTTTCTTAACTGGGACGTATTCTACAGGAGCAAGAAGTCTTTTGGGTGTTGAGAAGATAGGGCACTTGGACTGAAACCAGGGAAAATGTAGTCGTTTGGGATTAAATCAGTACCTACTCTTCTCCTGACTGAAGAAACACAGCTGTCTTCTGAAATCACTTGTTCTGGAGAAATTTGCAGCTACATGGAGCACGTCTGACTCTCTTCCTTGTCTATTTTTTTGCTTTCCTGTCTGTGGAGTGTTTGACAGCTTATTTAACCATTCTAAAAACAGTTCCAGACACTTCATGCATCTACAGTCCAGTCCCTGGATACCTGTGACCTGCTCACACTGAGTACAGTCTATTCACAATTTCACAACTGAGCAGTGTCTCCTGTTTTTCTCCCTTCACAGATTTTCCAAGAGGAATCTCAGACCATCAACAGCAGTCACCTTGCAGAAAATACTTGCCCGCAGACATGTGAAACTCCTGCTGGTCATGATAATCCTGGCTTGCAGCAGGACTTCTAGCATGAACCAGGGGGGTTTAGACTGGATATAAGAAGTTCTTTACTGAAAGAGTGATTGGGCCCTGGAACAGGCTGCCCAGGGCAGTGGTGGAGTCCCCATCCCTGGAGGTGTCCAACAAACGAGTAGATGTGGCGCTTTGGGACTTGGTCTAGGGGTCAGGGAGATGTTGGGATGAAGGTTGGACTTGACGATCCTAGAGATATTTTCCAACCTAAATGATTCTATGATTTTATTACACTCATCTGGGACAACCACCATTCAGGGTGGTTTTAGTCCTGCCAGACTCACTCAGCATCAGAGTCAGGCTGGAAGAACCACATTAGGTTCCCTGGTTTCTATTCTCCACCCGGTTCTGCACGTATCCTGACCTCTCCAGGATATTCCTGGATTTTTTTTTTTTAATCTTTTTTTTTTTTTTTTTGCCTGGATGGGTGCAGCTCCACCTCATGCCATTAAAACTTCCCTCTCATTCACAACCCTTCCCTCCATAAGCACCAGTGCCAGTGAGAGGGTGATGTACATCAGCCCTGAGATCTTAGTGGGCTGTAATCGATGGCAGGGCAGAGGGGAGCGGCTGGTACCGTCAGGAGCTGACTGTGCTGCACTTATCCTAAGGAGCTGAGAGCTGGAGCGCTGCAGATAGGAGCTGAGAAGTGCTGAGTGACTGTGCAGCTGAGAGAGAACAGACCCTGCCTTATCCTGAAGTGGGAAGTTCAACCAAAAGGGATTTTGCTGTTTCAAATTACAGTCTGGTGGCTCCAGGCAAATGTGGAGGGAGCTGCCACCTCCTGAAATAGCAGCAGCAGCAAGGGCAGCATGTTCAGATCGGGAGCATTAGGGTGAAGTTTAGGAGTGAAGGTTGCTGCAAGATGGCCTTTAGGTGCCAAGCTCATCAAGATGCTGCTCATCACTGCTTGACCCTTTCCTCCATCCTCTTCCCGCTTCCACCAGGAGCTAAGGGAACGCATGCGGGGGCCGAGCACCATTGCATCAAGAATAAAGTCAAATCTTGCAGTCAGGAGCCCTTCCCTCCCAACTGCTCCCCCTTTTCTCACTGAACCCAAAGCTTTTGGCTACATGGAAGCTTAAATATTTTGTTGCCACCCTGATCACTCACAAGCACGTAGGACTGCCCTAATGCTTTAATCCTCCCATTGTCTTTAAAAGCTTTTTATATCATCCCCAATAAAGATTGTCTGTCTCAGGGGTTTTCCTGCTTCTCTGTCTGGGTTACGGCAGTGGAGTGGGGGTAGAGGAAGGGAGGTATGGGGAAGGGAAGAGAGCTGGATCATTGCCAGGCTTTAAAAGGCTGCTTAAGCATTTTTCTGTGGCTTGCAGGGTTTTACTCAGCAAAGTCTCCCAAGCCACAGAATGTGCCCCTACTTGTATAACGTTACAAAGTCAAGATGATTAGAGTGTAAGCCTCAGCCCTCTGGAAGCTGCCCTTTTGTCTCTGGGGTGTAACAATACATTATTCGTCCTTGTCTAGTTCTTATCTCATTAATGCACTGCGTTATTTCTGCTCTCCCTCCCTTGCCCGCTCCTGTACACATACCTCCCTCTTCTAGACTTAATGGAACAAGCGTGGTTTAATCCTTTGCAAGGCTTAGGATGGTAACAGGGTGTGTCTGTGCATTGCACATATATGTTGGAGTGAAGCCTTCTCCCTCCTCTTCCTGCCTTCCCTGCTCAGCTTGGCACACTCTCGTACCCACAACTTGCAGATTCCCCCAGGACTCCAGGTCTGCATCCCACTGGATAGCATCACATTAGCTCGGGGCACAAACCCTGCTTGTCCACAGTGCACGAATCCACAAATCCTCAACAGTACATTTAATTTGCTTTCTCATCTTCATGCCTCCTCCTCACAGCATGCCAATGTCCTGCTGTCCCAGGAATTGCCTCCGTCTTGCGGTGTGCTCTTCTGACCCAGAGGAGAGGGATCCCCTCTTACGCCTGTGCTGACCAGATTGGAGTACCAGGCTAATGGACGTGGCTTGTGACTTCTGTGTGTTTTCTTGCACATGAGAATCACTTGCTAAGGTTTGAAAAAAGGATGTTCTGTCCAGATAGGAGTCACTGGAGTGGGTCAGGAATACTCCACAAAAGGCTGACCTAGGGAAATGGCTCCAGTTAGACAAAGGAAGAAAATCTCCACAGCGTCAGAGAACCTAAACACTATGGTAAGAAGAAATCCTAGGATGTACAAAAGGGAGGAAATTCACTTTGGAGTTAAAGCGAATGGAAGAGTGAGCGTATCCAGACTCCACTTCTAGCTTTCCCAATGGCTTTTTATTATATCTTTGTGAACATCAAATCCTGCCGAGTATGATGTTGAGCAATACCCAGCACATAGTTTCCTGGTTTATGCTTACTCCCCATCTATCTATAGAATATCTTAAACCTTGCCTTCTGCTTCAATCGTAAACTCCTTGAGGCACGGTCTGTCTTTTTTTCCTTCAGCGTTTCTACAGCATCTGGCACACAATGGTCCGTGGCCGAGCACCCTCTGAGCACTGTGTGAATTCAAACCAGTTACTGCAATAAATAACACTGCAACAAAACAACAGAGGTTAGGAACTAAATTTCCCTCACCATGCTGCAGATCCTGGCCACTAAACTGGAAAAGAAATGGTGGAGCCCATCTGCCGGTGGGCAGCAACGCAGGGATGTCAGTGGAGTTTGCTGACTGGGTAAAAGGCTCCAGCATCACTTACTAGAAATGCCGGGAGTCATAGCATTCACAGACTACAAAGAGATAGTAGATCATGCTGCTGTCCTCACTGCAGTCCCTCCCAGATGCTCCCTCTGATCTTTAGTGGTGGCATCCCTATTATTTGACTCCCAGAATTTCCAGGGCTCAGTGTGGGGCCTGCAAACAAGGCTTTGATTGGTATCATTAACATTTCTGAGGAAGCATTGCTGATTCCTGGCAATATACCCCCCAGAGCACCTCAGAGGGGAGAAAAAAAGGGACAGGATGGCGTTTTGTTCTGCAGGCGTGCAAGAGAGGACAGATTGTGGCTGTTTGTGACAGATCAGCTTTAAAATGCATGGTAGGAACACACTCCAGAGCAAGAAAGTGAAAAAAAAAAGTTGCCCAATGAAAAAGCGAAATCCGATCAGAGTTAGCCAAAGGAATTTGTCCCACAAAGTGCTTTCCTGGGGCTGCTCAGTGCTCTCTCTGTAGTAACTGAACACCATTGGCAGGGATCTCCTCACAGTCTCTCTCTTCCTCTTCCAGGAACTATTACCCCCTTCCTGATTTCATTAGAAATTACAGTATTTATTTTGTCCTGACTGGGGAGGAGAGGAAGAAGAAACACTCTGATTTTACCCACTAAGCAAAAGAAGATTTTTTTTTTCTCTCTCTCTTTTTCCCTCCCCTAAAAGTTAACCCCCAAAGATTCCGCGTTTCCCTTCTCCTCCTCTAGTTAGCAATGGCTATGGTTTCAGTCTGAGCAAGGGGCAGGCTGTAACCTCAAACAGACACAGAAATTCACTGAGTCAAAATCTCAGAGCCTGCTCTGTTTTACTGCTCGTACTCCCGTAAGACCTTTGGGACAGGTTTTAATAGCACACCAGTGTCACCAAGACTCAATTAAAAAAAAAAAAGGAGGTCAAACTATCTCCAGGTTCTTTCCCTTGGCTTCAATGGATGGCCAATCAAAGAGATAAATTGCTGTGCGAAGCATGCAAAAACGGTTGTGTTCGATATTTTGAGTGATAGCAATGTGTAGGCATGTTGCACAAGGGGAAATGATGCAGAGAAGGAGGCAAGAGAAGAACAAAAGCCTGAAACAGATCCTCAGTAGCAGCTTAAAGAAAAGGAACCTTTTTGTCTTGGCCTCCATAAAACCCCTGTAAGCTGTGATGCTGATTTTAATACCATTTTCATATTTGTAAAGGTGAGAGTCCAGAAAAGCCAGAATAACTCTAGATGATCACATCTAGTTTTAAAGGTAATTAATGCTTTCAGACAGGCAATTAACACAGCAGTTACTCTAATGTTTGCGCATAGTCAGATGTTCAGCAAAAGCAGGCAGAGTATGTTCAATTTGGGGTTTTCTTTTAGCATTCATGGAAAAATATGTCTTGTGATTTTCAAATATTTGACTTTCGAACATTTGTAAATATTTGAGCTGTATATATCACTTGGGAGCAAAAATATTCCTGGAACTAACTTACGCTATAGAGCTTGCCATAGGTAGATCTCAGAGTGCTTTGCAAAGGAGGTGGGGAACAGGAGCCTGATTTCCCAGATGGGGAAACTGTGGCCTGGAGAAGGGACACGATCATCCCAAGTACATGTAGGCATTAGGACAGTTAGGAATAGAGTCATGATACTTTGAGGGCTAGGTCTGAGTTGTACTCACGACCTTGATACGCTGTGGCTGTCCCCAGCAACCTCATAAAGAAAAGCAATTAATGACCTGCACGTCTCATTGAATTCCCAGGATTTCCTCACTTCTCTGTTGCCAGAAACCCTGAAATCTCAATTACAGATCCTGACCCTCAAAGCCCCTTCTGCCAGCCTCCACTAATTTCACACCTGAGAGCGGCCTTCGTCACCAATGCCTTAATACAGTTGGTAGTTTCTCTGCTTAATTTTTGTTTTTGTTTACTCCAAAATCTGAGCATTGGGAAGGACTGAAGCTGCTTGGCAGCAAAGATAGCCCAATGGTTGGGCACAAAAAGGAATACTGGGGCATGTGCATTTACCTACTGGTCTAAATACTTGTCCAGACACTGTGTGCTGTGGTATTCAAACTGAACACAGGTGGCTCAGACCTAGAAACAGTTTGTTTGCAAAAAGAAACAGAGCCACAAGAAAAGGATGATGCAAACGTGTGCTGATATCATCATCCATGTTTGCACAACGTAAAAAGCTCTTGAGCTTTTTCGTAAAACCCAACAAACGAATATATAAATAAGTAGCTCAGGAAAGACCACAAAGGTCCATGGGGCTCAAAAGCTTTTGCACCAAGCATTCAAACCTGTCATCAGCACTAGTCCTCCCAGAGACCTATTGTGTGTGTGTGTGCGTGTGTGTGTATTTGGTTACTTAGACAATAAAGGACTGATTTCCTGGCGCTTACAAAGAGGGGTAATGCTGAGCTATGCTAATTGGCATCATCTGGTGAGCCTACCCTCCCTAGCCGTTTGAATGAAATCCCAGTGGATTCACCGAGTGCCATCGTCCATGTGGGACAGTCCAGTTTCAAACTAGTCGCCTTGCTGCAGCCCAGATTCTGGCTGGTGGCCAGGTGCAGATCTTGCCAAGAATTCTCTTCCTTTGGTGCATTTTTTCCCTAGCTCTAAAATTAAAATCTCAGAAGAGGAGGGGAGGAGGGTTATTTGCATCAGGGCTGAGCAAAGTGTTTCTGGTCCTTTGCTAACTGCACTTCAGCAGCAGGGTAGGGCTGTAGCTTGCAAATCACAGTGCTTCAAGCATCCCCTGTAATTGTCCTACAATTGAGCAGGTATAGAATGTGATTCTTGTTTGCTGCACAGGTAGCCGTGGAAGCTGCAGCTTCCTGCTAGCTGTAAAACACATCTTTCCTACTGGATGTGTTACAGATCCACCCAGCTTCTCAGGGTGTATGAGTGGCACTTACTCAGCTGCATAACACCCTTATGTTCACAGGAGAGACCCGTAATGAGGCACAAGGCCTTAATTAACCACTTGTCGGATGTTAGAGTTAATTCCCTTGCAAGGCAGTGATGTGAAACCCAGACCTTCTGGGATCAGTAAGCAACAATTAGTCCTTCTTTGCCAGAGGAAGGGTCATATTTTGCCAGCCTGGCCTGCTGACGTCTGTTTGAGACCAATCTCCAGCTCCTGGGAAGGCTAAAATGGAGGGTATGTGTAAGAGAGCTTGTCTCCCCTCTCATGCTCCCCTGTGAGCACAGGGAGTGCAGCATGTGCCGCAGGGGCTCATCACAGCACGTCTGAGAAGAGCCGGCCAATGCACATGGATGGCATCTGCTCCCTCCCCTTTTCTCCCTGTGTGCTCATTCCTTCTTGCTCTGGGCAGGCTTTGTATCTCTGTTCTCTTCCATTTTCCTGCTGGAAGCTGCTGGCTTATGCACAGGGAGAAGCTCTCTAGGGTGAGGACAGCTGCCCAGCTGCCAGGACAGTGGGAACTTGCTCCACAAGTGAGACTGCTGAGCTCTGTGCTGATCTAAATCCCAGGGATAAATACTTTCATGCACCCAGAAGACAAAGAATGAAGCCAACCAAGGCTGCAGTAATACCACACGTTGTGAGAAGCATTGTCCTAAAAGTTCCTGCTTTGTCAGCAGTAGATAACGAGGACCGGACTGCAGACGTGCAAGAGTTCCCTTCCTTGCTGTGTTCTTGCAGACGCATAGATAAACTGTGCAGAAGTCATGGCAAGGCTGAGGGTATTTGACTGTATTTTGAGTAGTACCTATTTGTCATTTCTGTCATCACAAAAGGGCAGCAACGCAGGTAAACCTTGTGTAATTACAGACAGTGGTGGGGTTTTATTAAGCCTCTGCAACTGCAGGCTGAGTTTGCCACTGCCTCGCCCCAGAAATGTGATGGCAAGTTGCAAAGACAGAATCCAGCTGAAAAATAATGTCCATCTGTTCTAGGGTAGGAAAAGTGACAGTAGGAATGGATGAAAAACTAGGATTTCTTGGGCTGGCTCCTTCTGGAGGAAACCCCGTCCTCTGGTCAGCTGAACGGCTGGAAGGGGATGCCTCTAGGACAGCAGGCTGACAGTTCTGTTGGTGATGAGAGGGAGAAGAGCTCCCAGGATAGGTTGGGACAGACACAGAGGGGACACATCAGCGCTAAAAGCCCTCCTTACTTCCTTAGAGTGTGGGGCGCAGGTTTGCCAAAGCCTCCTCACTCAATCTTTTCCCACCCTAGGGATAGGATTCAGGGTTGTGCTGGTGACTCTCTGTTGTGCCACCTGGTGAACTGAATCAGCATGAGGCAGTGAGAGAACCACCGCATCAGGAAGAGGGACAAGTAAGGACTCGGAAGGGTTGTAACGTGCAGTCCTGGGCTGACCTAAGAGTCTGGAAATAGCCTTCATGCTTGAAGAGCTGCCTTGAGGCAACAGGTCACCTTCACAAGTGCGAAAACCTCTCCCAGCTCCAGCACGCAGCCAGGCCAAGCCAGCTTTGAAACAACTGAGCCACAGACACAGAAGTTTCCCACTCGACCCCAGAGAAAAACTCTTCTTAGCCATCAAGTGGAAAAACACTGGCTTGCCTTTCACCTGAATCTCGGAAATCAATCTGAGAATTGCGGCAGAACTGGGTGTATCCCTTTGTTTTCCTTTTTTAACTTGTGTCACTGGATAATGCCAACTTTTCTCTCAGAGGAGGGAACGCTTCAAATCAAAATGAAGGATGCAAATCTCCTGGCAATGGGTGCCAAGCCATCCTTTCCAGAATCCTTCCAAGGGGTGACACGAGGGGGAAAGTGAATGAGAAGCAGATGGCAGGAGACACATCCCAGAGGAACGATGGATATTTCTGTGACCCACCAGGGAAAGGTTTGGAAGCGCTGACACTTTTATGGCATTCTGTTTTATTGTGCAGAACATTTTTTTCTTGTTAGTTATATTTTGGCTTTGTTGGGCAACATATTTCCAAAGGGCAAGAGACATGTACCCTATGTGCCCTTCTGCAGCAACAGAGACACAGATAGCTGGCAAGGACTGAGCTGGACATTACCTGGCCTAAATCTCTCTCAACAGAGAAAATATCAGTCTTATGCTAGAAAAATCACCAAAAGGAAGGCCCAAGACTTTCCATTTTCACAGCACAGGCAGGTCTATGATAAAAGCCTGGCATGCCCACATGCTGCCTGTAGTCTTGCTCTTCAAGTAGAAGATTAGATTCTTTCACCATCGGATGTCAAATTTACCTTAGTTTCCTCTCTAACTGGTTTTGTGGCCCTTCATGAACCAAAAGCCACTTTCTACACTCCCAGGACTTCAACTTCTTATTTATGCCTTTTCTCAGCCCTACTCCAAGGAGGGCCCTAAGCCATTTATCTGAAGACATCCAACAAGCAGTTGACCTCTTCTTCTTCGGACTGTCATAAGGAAAAAAAGAAACAACAAAAACAAAACCACATATATATTTGGCCTCTCTTCCCTTCATCTCTTTCAGTGCAGCATACAAGCTCTATATCTGGACTGGAAGCCCCCAGATGGTTTAGGTCTGGGACGACTGTAAAGCAGGGTGGAGATACCCTTTACCTGAAACCACAAACACAATTAGAACCTGACATTGAGTATAGATATGGGAGACGCAGTTATGAGAAGAGAGCTGTGCAAAAAAGCCCTCTGATTTAGGGTACAGAGCTCCTTGGGAACACAGTACAGCAGCAAAGAGATCAGGGCAGAGGAAGAGTCGTGGTATACCTCTCATCCAGCATCTGCCAGTGATTTTGCCAATTCATCAAAACAGTCAGATGAAAGCCAGGGACCAACCTCACCATACGTGGAGATTTAACAGCTCTCTGAAGGGAATGAAATAAACACAACTTCTGCCTTTCAAAGCTGTTCTGGTTTTCCTCCTTACAAAGATGATAAGGCCTCCAGGATACCAGAAGAGATTCTTGCCTCCTCATTTCTTTTGAATACAAAGAGTTTTCCATAACACAGACAACTGGATAAAGGGTAGAAGGACAGGCTAAATTTCTAAGCATCCTCTTTGCCCACAGGGTATTTTGGCTTGGCTGCACGCCTTGGTAGGAGCATGCATATTTTCCATGTAGGTGAATGTGGAAATACTAGTAAAGAACTCAATCCTTCCCCTGTTGTCATCAGCAGCTACCAAGCTCTAGCACTGTGGACATCCTACCCACCTCCTCTGGTGCTGTGTGGGAGACAAATTCTCTGGGAAGGAGCCTTCAGGATGCCTGTTGTTGCAGGCAACACCTTATTGAGAAGCTGTGGATCTGGATGAGCATTCTCAGGAGTCAAACTCACAAAGAGTCAGGCACAGAGCAAGTGCATCAGGAATGCGTGTCTATCAGGAGCACTGAACCATCTGCTTTTTTCAGTACTCAAATGATGAGCCTGGACCTCGTGACATTTGAAGTCTTTCTTTTTTTCTTGAGAGCTGTCACCAGTGGTTTAGAGCAGTATTTTAATGAAGTTGTGCAAAGAAGAAGAAGCCAACAAAGTTTCCCCCACTGCCTAACTGCAAAATGTTTCCACTCTTATGTTCCAGCTGCTGAATACAGACATCAGGTTTCTATGGTTTTAAACCTAAATTGACTGTGGAATAAAGCAGAGCTAGCTGCAGAATCTTCCCGTGGGTAGCTGGTGGCACCTGATAGACTTACTGAAGCTTTCCCCAACCTGCATTCCATGCTCCTTTCCTCCAAAGTTACTGAAAGCTGCTATAAGTCTGGGGCTCTTCCCTTCCTACCCTAGTAACCCAGAGGCTTTCTGACATGAAATTCTTGTCACCAAGGATAAGCAACCTTCATTAATATTTACCTTCAGTGCTGCTACTTCCTATTTCTGTGGGATCCTTATTTTTTCAAGGCTTTCCCAAGAGCTATCAGAAAAGAACGTTGCTATCTTTTGAGCACAACCATAATAAATAAGATGTGTAAATAAATACTGTTGAGGGCTGAACTCTGACTACCAGTCAGTTGCTGTGGGGTCAACCAGTTATATTTTCTGTTATTACCTTTGACAAAGAACACAACCATGTACACATTGCTTTTGTGTTGGCTTGCTGTGTGTGGGCTTTAGTGCTCTCTGGTGAAGACCAAAGTGAGCTTTGAAAAAAAGATATAGCTATAGCAAAACAAGTTTGTGGGATAGAGTTCGGACCTTTCCAATCTCACCACCGTTCTTTTCCAGAGGAGTAATGTTACCACCCTGATTGAACATGAAATCCAACCCCCAAGAGCGTAGTAGGATAAAGCAAACAATGAAATTGCACAACATGAAAAAGATGGAATTATATGGCAACCAGGATGTGAACATGGGCAAAAAAAGTGCCAGAGGATATGTATCTCTAGTTCATTAAATATAGTTTATTTGAAAGTATTTTACATTTTATTAAAGTAAAGCAGACAGGATATAAGCACTATAAACTTTCCCCTGAAAGGGAGCATGGCTGGCATTCCACTTGCTTAAATTATTACTTTTTTAAGGGCTGATTAATCCTTGCCCCTCTTAGTTAAAGGAGGAAATGGTATGTTGGGTGTTTTACTTCCCAGGCCAAAGCAAAATGCTGCTTTTGGAGGACGGGTTCAGTCTTCCACTGCTTCTCTTTTTTGCCCTTTGGGAATCTGTGTCTGTGTTCCTGGCACCTGACTGTATTTTCTTTCATGGGCAATATCTCTTGCTTGAAATCTCTTCTGACAAGTCACATTTTGTGTGAGATGCATGATTAAAGAGACTAGCTTTTACCTTTTACTAGGGAAAGTTAATTACAACTTACTTGTCTCCAATGGACTGGAGAGAAGAAAAATTCCCTTAAAGAGGAATTTGTAATTTTAGATGAAAAATTAACAGGTCAACAAGCAGAAAAGACGGAATAGCAAGAAGTATGGTATTTTTTCATGAGGATGTGCCATTTTGTCAAAATAGACAGGCTTTGCTGTAATATGTTTTCAGTAAGAGTAAATAATTCCAAAATTAGATTTCCATTTGGACTTTCTTGCAGCATTTCATGGAGCTTGTAATTTATTTGAATTGTTTTTTTACAAGCTAAAGCATTTAAATAATGCTAACTATTTTTTAAGCCATTTGTATGTCTTTGTGTAGACTGTGTAGTATTGCATTTGGACTATATAAAAATAGAAGATCCCGACAGAGTTACTTCAGTATTTCAGAAGTCAAGAAATTGCAGGTTGCATTCTACAACTCATCTGAGGTTTTAATCATTTGCATCAATCCAAGATAATTTATTTAAATCCTCTCTGGAATTCTGACAGGTTAGGTCTAGTGGACTGACCCTAAACTGTGACAGTAGTAAATGCGTTCTTGACAACTTTACCTGCAAAGTTCAGTTCAAAATTGACTCTGAAGCTGGACCTAACTAAAGCATTACTCCTGCTCCAGACCCAGATTTAGTCTTTCTGTCCCATCATTGCATCCAATGGCGTGTGGAAAGCTCTTCAGCTGAGTTATTCAGAGGAGCAAAAGCATGCCACCAGTCACTGCTGCGCTGATCAGACTTTTCTCCAATAGGTTGTCACTTGGAGCTCCTCTTTACCAGGAAACCTGTCTAGGTGAAAGGTATTGGAGGGTGAAGTACACCTTCACATCCACTCCCTGCTGGCACAGATACTGAAGCTTGGGTTCAAACGTCAGGTGGAGGGTGGAGGTATGGAGACAGGCAGAGGGAGAGATGTGCAGAAGGGAGGAAGAGGAAAGGAGAGAGGTTGGTTCCTCTCTCCTGCAGCCCTGCCCCATGTTTTGTGAAGCTAGTGGGACACCCCAGTCAAATTTCTCTTCCTCATTCCTGGTGAATCACGTTCCTGTCCTACAAGTCAGCCACTCTCGACTTCAGTCAAAGGCAATAGCAGAAAAATACACATTAGCTACTGCACCTCCTGTGGTCACCATGGTTTTTAATTTTGGCATTTTAAGACTGGAGGGGCCACCAGAATGATTTCTGTTGGATAGCTCTGAGTTTAAAAAAAACAAACCAGAAATCCTTTTCCCCTTCTCCTTTGCTGCCTGCAGGGCAGGTGCAAGCTGACAGCTCCATGACTATAAATTGCTGCTGGAGCCATTGAAGCCTTCTCTTCAAACCAGATGCTTCTCTTTTCTGCATGAGCAGCAGAACACGTGCCCTGACCATCTCCAGCTATTTTTAAAAGATGGATTTCTTCATCACTTGTTTATAGCTTTATGTGTTGAAAAAAAACAGATTTAACTTAAAAGAGGAAAAAAATATCTGTGAGTCAACATGCGTCCTTTGGAGGATCTGGAGAGTTAAAAACGATCTCGTTTGTTGCATGAAACCATAACACCAAATTAAAGAGTTAAAAGTAAAGAAATCCTAGGGAGACTCTTGAGTTAGAAGTAAAGAAGAATGCTAACAGAAAAGACGCTGCCCGAGTAAAAAGTTTCAGGCCATTATCCTACAGCTGCGATTTTCCTAACAACAGTCATATCACGTGCTTGTCGGCTACGCAGGAGCTCAGTCCTTCCCAGGTCACCCAAGGATAACATCCTGAGACTTTGGACTGCGTTTTAAGAAACCATTTCACAGGCACCGTCCTTCCTACCGCAGACTCATTCCTCCAGCTTGCCTGTGAAGACGCCCCAAGTTTTGCATCTGTAAGGAAGAAAATGAAAACCAGAGGAAGTCCCCATTGATGGCCTGTCATGAATCTGGGAGCTCTGATAAAAACAGCAGCTCCTCAATGAAAGAATGACAAAAATATGGTTCTCAGAGCCGGAGAACTTCCTGTTGCTTTTTAGCTCACCCACTGAAGAGGGAGGAAATATGTAACATTGCAATATAATTATTATTTTTCCACTGTCAGGGACCCAGGACAACCGCAGTACTCATGCAGAGCCATAAGCAAGCTGCACAGGTCCTCCCAAAACAAGGGGCAATAAAACTTTGCTCCTCACTGTGCCATCTCCAGAGCTGATGACACATCTTTGTTTGCTTCCATTCAGATTTATGTGGGTTTCCTGGGCCTCTCTTCCCTTTCTTTGATGTTGATCACAGACAAAATGATGTCACTTTTGGCCAGACTGGCACTAGGCACAAGTGCAACAGCAAGTGAATTTTATCAGTAATGAATGACACACTGGCAGCAGATGATTGGCCCTGGGAAACCCTTTGCCCAGGCCTGTGGCCAGGCTGGAGAGAGCAAGAACTTATGCCCAGTCCAATTGTACTTCATTCCCTTGACTTTTTCCTGTCCGGTTCTTGTTGCCACCCGTCTGACTGATCAGTCCTGTTCACTATTTCACAGCGCCAGACAAATGAACCACTGTTTGTCTATAGGCTCGTGCCTACCTGTTCTCTTAGCATAGGTAGAGTATTTTAGAATCTGCCAAAATCTGGGAACATTTTGGATGTTCAGATCAATCAAGTGCAATTGTCAGTATAAAACTGCTCCCCACCATCAGGGTCTGTATTAACATTTGCTATTTCAGGATTTACTAAGAAAGTTATTGTACCTTCTGAGAAACTGTGAACTTCCTTCTGCTAATGGTAGAGAGGAGATCACAGCATTTCTGTAACACAAAGAAACTTTAATTCCTCATTACTCCTGTGCCCAGCTTTGGTTGTCTGGGCATTTGCCCAGAAGTTTGAGCTTAAAACTGAAAAGGAACAGTAATGGGTGCCTCCTTGTCCTACTGGGGTGCTCTCACTGGCACTGGCAGATCTCAGTCCAGACCAAACCATTGTCATTCAGCAGCCTGAGGCCTGAGTTTCGGTTGCTTCAGCTCCCTGGATGGGTTCCAAGACCTTGTCACATTGCCACAGCTCTGCTGGAGAAGTTGCATTTCTTCCCCTCTGTGCCAGTTTTATCTGGAGGCTTTTTTTCTGTATATATTTGCAGTGATTTAAGAACGAGATGATGGGGAGGCGCAGGAATTGGAGTACTCACATGCTGTGTGCAGCATCAGTGGATAAGAAGCATGTGAAGGAAGTGAGTTATCCACCCACACACCATCAAGGCAGGGATTTGATTTCATTGCTGGGGTTTTGGCTTTTTTGTTTTGTTTTGTTTTTTCTTTTTTCTTTTTCCTCTAGCCCAGGACTTGCTGTCATAATGAAACATTTTTGCACTGGCTTCATCTCCGAGCCCCCCTATCTCCTCCTCTTTGTGTGTCCATGTGGCTGGGTCCCTTGAGTGTTTATTCTGCTGCAGAGAAGTGCAATGATTTCTGGGCAGGATGTCCAAAGATAAATCTGGCTTGTGGCAAGAGTTAAAAAGATTACAGTAAGGCCTTGTTTACAAAAGAGAAGGATCAGCTGCTGTTCTTGGAGTTTGTTTAAAAATTCTTTTTTCAGCCATCCTTCTTTGTGTTTAGGTTTGTTTCCCTTGTTAAATAAATAACCAGTAAGGTCTCCATTGATCACCTCTGTCCTGTGTATGTGCGTGGGCAAAGCAGAGAGAGAAAAAGGGTTTCATACCCTGTAATAGACTTTCTGGAGAGGTCAGAAAATTTCTAGGAAACCATTCTTAAGCATCAGGGAGCGGCAGAGTTCAGTGCAGTCTGGAGCCAACTAAGAGGCTTAGCTGTGAACAGGTGAGAGAGGGGTCCCTTATGATAAGTTGTATACTCCTGAGGATATTCACACCTAAATTTTGCATCTTTCTGCCTTGGGTTCTTCCAGAAGGTGGCCTGAGCAGTGGCAGCTAATGAGCTGACCTGCCTGAGGAGTCGTCTGCCTCCTTCCTACCACAGCAGCCCCAAGACCAAACAACCAGAACAGCAGTACGGTCTCTGGGACATAAAACAGGCTGGCCAAACACAAGGGTCTTCCCAGCCTTTTCAGCCTTGTTACCCTGAAGGACTGATGAAGCCTCTCAGAGAAAATAGGGATGAAGAGGAAGCTAATGCTGACCTCTGTTGACAAACCAATAGAAGAAAAATTCAAAGACAGCTTCTGGTACAATCAGTCCTTAGGCTGTAAATCACTTCCGAGTGTAATCTTTCATCCTCCTGCATGCTTGTCCTTCCCTAACTTCATGCTTTGCAGGAACCAACAGAAATGCCTGGTGTTTCTCCAGCTCACCAGAGTGCTCAGCAGTGTTGCCTCCATGGACGCATGAGCACAGCTCTCCCATTCATTGTTCTGGCTGTATGGTGAAGTCAGACTCACGTTCTGGGGTTCAGTCTAGTTCTTTAGGACCACCTTGAAATGTAGCACTGTGTCCTTTCCCAATCACAGAAGTACCTAGCTTGGAAAAGACCTTCAAGATTACTGAGTCCAGTCATTAACCTAACACTAACAAGTCCTCAAATGGCACTAACAAGTGCTCAAATTGTGCACCTCAGTGGTGGAAGTCCTTTTCTTACAACACACAAAGAAGCTGTCTGTGAATTCAGGCAGCCAGGTCTGTGATTTTACGTAGAAGAGAGCAAGCTGAATCTCAGTGCAACCCTGTTTGTAGGAAAAATACAGTGCTGTGCTTAGCCTGGATTTCCTAAAATAAAATAAAAGCAAGAGATGAAGGAGAAGGTGAGTAGAATTCATTTTAGGAGTGTGGCATGAATGCATTTAAAGGTGAAGTAGGTGTAGTTTTTCAAGAAAGCAGTGATGCGTTTCAGAACCTTGAAGGCTGGTTCATTGTTAGAGCCATAATTAACTGCAGAGACCTGAATGCATTCATTAGTGTACATGACCTCTCTACCAATGCTTACCAGAAAATAATAAGCAACAGGATGCTGGTTCTAAATGAAGCAAAAGCTGACAACATTGAAATTCCTCTCTGGAATGAGAGAAACTCCACTTTCAAAAGAGGACTTCATTCTGCAGCATCTCTCTCCTGAAAAATAGTGTTGTAAAACAGAGACAATCCTACGTGGAGCTGACTTGCATAACATTTTTTGTAAGCTAAGGAAAAGATCTGGAAAGACTGGAAAGATCTTTTACAAAATCATCTGGTCACAAAACAAGACAAGATCTGTACAGCTGACAGTTTAAGCCATGAGAGTTTTTGTGCTTTGATTAAGACCTTCTTTAATTTTGAGTTAATAATTTGTTCAATTAACCAATTATTCAATCATTTAGTGCCTGCAACAGTTATACACATTTTAAATTTATAATCATAGCAGCTTCAAGTTGAGGAAATAGAAGAATGATCAAATATCTCCTTATCCCTTGCCCATGTCGCCTGTTCTATGATGTCCTTGTAATGGCAAAGCGGTCAAATGAAGATATGCCTAAAGTGCTGCTTCGGGGTCATGGTACTTCAGACCATGTTTAGCACTAACAAAAATGATATTTTCCCAGGAAACCATTCCTATTTTCCATGCTGCCAGATCTGAATCTTTGCAAAGGCTTTAGAAGGACTGAAGCAATGTGCTTGCCTCATGCCAGCCGTTCACCTGGGATTAACATCAATCCCTAGATTTCCTCACTCAGTGCCAGCAGTGACCAATCAATCCCCTACTTGTGATCTCCTTTCAAAGTATTGCCAAACAGTTCTTGCACAACTACTCGTGAGGTCCATTAGAAATATGGTAGCCTGGGTTTTTCAGCTCCACTCCATCGTTTTTCCCCGTGGGTCAGGACAAGCGTGGGAGGGAGGCAGATGCTTGGAGCACTTTCTAGTTTTCTATCTCTAATGGCACCCTAATGAAGCTGACAGAATCGTTAGGATTAGTTTAGTGGTAGAATTAAGCGTCTGGACAAAAATTGGATATGATGGATTTTCCCCATTAAGGTTTTTGGTCTAAGCCCAAGATAAATGATTATCAGTGTAATTACGGGGTGATTATCCTAAGTTAATTAATGGTATGTAGCTTTATTTACAACATATTCTCTTTCACCAAAGATTCAGAGAGTGCCTTCCCCTCCCAGTCCTCCCCTTCTTTAGCAGTGTATTTCTGCACAGACATTGGCACGCTCTGGAGGATTTAATCCTTTGCTTGCTTACAGAAGCTATAAGCATATGCGTGGACTTGAGGACTCACTCCTCTGGCCTATAATCTGGAAACCAGTGGGACTGTATCTGCTCAGAGCACCTGAGGGTGTAGCCTTGAGGTATTTCTCATGGTTCAGAGCTGATCAGCATATGGAGCTGATGGGGACAGAGATATGCCATGACCCAGGCTCTCTTTCCCTTTCATAGGAGAGAACACGGATAGTTCCAGGCTGACAGAGGAGACCTAAAGGCAATGTGTGACAAAGATGTCTCATTCCTCAGTAAATCTGGCCTTTGTATAAACATGAAGCAGGAAAAAACCAGACACACATGAGCCAAGGTACTTGAGAGGGAAGAAAAAGAAGCAGCAAAACCAAATAACAAATACATTTCCAACCTCAATGATTCTGTGATTCTATAAACCAACAACACCTGGCTGCGGTCACATTTGAAAGGAGGAGGAAGCCAGAGACTGAGTTGTGAAGGTAACCTCTTCAGCAGTCTTCAGACTGCTCTTTTCAGGACAGGAGATGCAGAGGGATGAGAAAGGGCCTCTCTTGTAAAGCACTCTTATTCCTCCTTTATTTTGATGGCTTGTACCACCTTTATGAGTACCCAGCTCATACTTTCAGGCTGTGCCACATAAGAATAGAGCTCTGAGTCTGACCTTTCTTAGGCACTGACTTTATCCCTCTGCAGGTCTTGGTGAATCTCTTGCCTCTTTTCAGATCCTAATGATTAAAAGCAGTCAAATACGTACATAGATATTTGCCTCATTTTGCTAAGGAGACAGAACTTAAATGAGAGAACTCTCTTCCCTTTGGTCAATTATTAGACACATTGAACAACTAAAATGGTCAAGCAGAAGTCTCAAAACAGTTTAAGCTGAATGCAAATAGGTGACCTACTAGAGAGGAGACAGTCAATGCTAAGATATGTAAGCGTAACGTTGTATTAGGCATCAGAAAAGCCACTTGCGCAGTGTTCAAGTTTGCAAAGGAAATTATATCATGAGTCATTAGTTCTTCACCATGCATATTTCCTGGTATCTAGCAGAGGAGGTTGGTGGTCTGTCATTACTTACCTGTTATGGAAAAATAAGCATCAGATAAAAAGCATTAAAAAATAAACTTTGCTGCAGGTTCATGAAAGGAACTTCTGATTTCAGGCCCTCAGTCATCCCTATCTATCATGGTTCCTTAGGAAAGGTGTTGAGATTCTTCCTTTATTTAAAAAGTCTCTTCATACCTTGTTGCCTTTGGGCTTCTCTGCAAACTCTTTCTGTCAGCTGTCCCCAAAGCAAGCCAGCTCCCACTTTAAATGGGTGGGGATGTTGCCATTTTGAGCTACTCTCCCTCCTTCTTTGTTAATTGCTTCTGAAAGTTTTGGTCTAAGTGACTTGCTTACATCTGTGGCAAAACTAGAAGAGAGTCCCAGGAGTCCCATCCAAATGCCTGCCCTATAAAATCATCCTTCCTCTATGAAGGTCAACAAATCCCTTTCCTGTGCTCCAGAAACGATGGGGTATTCCATCAGCCTTCGCATTGCCAGGCGACCTGGCTCCATTAGGAAAAAATGTTTATTAAAATTATAATCCTGAATCCAGTTCAGACATGAAGCTGCAGTGCCTCCATCAGCCACTCAGTCAGTTCTCTTGCTAATACGTTATCTCACTTCCCTGCTAGGGCACTGTTCACTCTCTAGCCTGCAGACATTCACCCATGTCTGATTTTTCCTGTCCTTGGGAAACATCCGGCTTTCCCTGCAGAGCAAAGGGAAAGTGCAGCCTAGAGGTAACGGGGAAATGATGTAGCCTACTCTACATCCTTTCCTGGATGCAAAGATCTCAAAAGCCTCTGGCTGCTGGGAACACGCAGGGGTAATTACACCTCTTGTCACGTTGGATTTGGGTCAGGAGAACAGCAAGCATGTGACTCTTCCAGAGAGTACTGGAAATTGTGACCAGTGGTGTTGAACACAAGGAGAAGCACACATCTCTGACTCAGGAATTGTGGCATTAAAGCTGAAGGATTTGATGTATGAGGGAAGGAGCAGACGTTCACAAACATATCCCAGACAATGCAAATCCTGCATCTTAAGTGTCCCTAACCTAGGGCAGGAGAAAAGAAGCACTTCTCTGCTTAGTATAAAGAAGCAGAGCTATGTTTCACTCAGAGGAACTAACCCATTTTCAGTATAGGAGGATCTGACTTGGTTTTGTGTACTCAATTCAGACTCCTGGAGTGAGGCCCTATCTCACAGGGAGCATCGAGAAACCATTACAGTCAGATGGTGGAAGGACTATGTGAGCTATACCACCTCTCTGGGTAGCCAGATGTGTATCCAATATTGAGCATAACTCTTGCATGATGACAACTGTTGAGCCAGCCCTGGAGCAAATCATAGAATCATAGAATGTATTGGGTTGGCAGGGACCTCTAAAGGTCATCTAGTCCAGCCCCCCTACAATAAGCAGGGACATCTCTGACTAGGTCAGCTTGCTCAGAGCCCCATCAAGGTTGACCTTGAATGTCTCCAGGGATGGGGCCTCCACCACCTCCCTGGGCAACCTGTTCCAGTGATCCACCACCCTCATATTAAAGAACTTTTAATGGCAAGGTCTCTTGGGTTCCTCTGGAGTCAGAGGGTGAAAGTGGACTCATTTCTCTATAGGTGTGAAATACATCACAGTATCGTGCTGCTGCTAGACTTTTCCATTGCTTGACTTCAGCCTCACCCTTTGCTTCCTTTCCATCTGAGCCATATAGCTGGGAAATGTTTCAGAGTACAAGACAGGTTGATGTCTTTTGTGTGTCTCAGATTTCCTTTCCAAAAAACACAGATGAAATAAACTCCTCTTCCAAGTACTAAGTCCCAAGAAGGCAAAGAAGGCCAAACATTTTGGGTCTTGCTATGGGGAAACAATAAAAGTTTTAATGATACATAATATCCTTATTTATATTCACCTGGATGTTTGTACTAATCAGGAGGAGTACTACCTTACACCTTTAAAACCCTGAAGAACCTGGCCAGATATGTGCAGAAGTAAGCACAGGTGATAAGTACACCAATTCTATCTATGGCTTTTTCAATTTTCAGTGAATGCCTCTGCAATTCATTGCCACTGGCATGTGACATTTCAGACATCTTCCTTGTCCCCAGGCAGAAATGGGACATGTGTCTGGAGGCTGGAAAGGCAGGCTGGCTGATTTCTGTTGAGGGTACACCTTAAGGTTTGGACCTAAGGGACTTCCTAACAGCAGCTTTAGGAAGGGGCTAGGATTTGAAGTTATTTGTCCTGTTTCCAGACTGTCAGCCTCACCAATGAACAGTCCTTTCTCTCCCAAGGCTCAGGAGCATAATTATTAACAGGGCTCAAATTATCATGTGTCAATAGAACCATGGTGATTAACTGCATGAGCACTGCTAGGATCAGAGAAATTAGGACTGGAATGGACCTCAGGAGGTCACTAGAGCCAGCATTCTTCAGTCTGTGGTCCATGGTCTGGTAGGCATCAGGCAGTAGCCAGGAAACTTTGCAACAACTTAATTTTCCAGCATATACACTCATTTCCACATGTGGAAGCAAGCAAGGAAGTTGGGGAGGGGTTGAAGGCTGACGACAGTAACATGGTTCAGTTTGCAGTAGGCTGGAAGCGCTGCAATCTACTGTACGAACATCGCACTAGGTGAACTGTAGCTCCTCCAGAATGAGAAAGGTGAAGTCATCCTTGGATGAATTGACAGAGGAGAAGCAAGGGCTAAAGAGCACCAGTTGAGTCCAATCCCTTGTCCTAAGGCAGGATTCAGCTCTATAAAAACATTTCTGCCAAATACTTTTCTAACTTCTTCTTAAAAATTTCTAATAACAGATCCCACCCCTTCCCTAGGCAATGTATTCTAGCATTTGACTATTCTAACTGTGAAAAAGTGTTTCCTGATGTCTAACCTGACTCTTTCTCAATGCAATTTAATCCCATTACTTCTGGTCCAATCCACAGGAGACCCAGAAAGCAATTTATTCCCTTTCTTAGCCCCAGGCAGCACAAGGTAAAACATGTTAGCCTCACTAAAAAGTGTACAGTACACAATATAGAGAAGCTCAGAGTACTTAGCCCAGGGAAATGTGTTGATGTTGGGAACACAGAATGACATCCTTCTCCTCCTCAGCAAAGTGACTATGCTTGGTTCGTCATAAAGAGGGGTAAGCTGCAAGACCTGAGACATCCTTGACCTATCCCCTGAAATCTTCCTTAGGGGAGGAAGAAACAATCCACTATTTGTCCCCGAAATGGGTTACCTTAAAAAAAAAGTACTGAAAGCAACATGTCCCCAAGAGGATCCCACTGTTTCTAGAGTTCTCTTTTTCCTCCTCTGCCGTGCCAAAGAATCAGGAGGACTAGTAAAAAGGGGGGGAAAAAAAAAAAAAAAGTTAAGAAAGGAACCTTTGTGGGCAGCTGTTAAAAGAAGGTTGAACACTTTTATTTATTTATTTTTCTATGGGGGAACATTGATGGGAAGAGAAAACAACAAAGAATTGCTTTTGGAGTAGTCCAAAAGCTCCCTGCTGACAGGTTGGCCCCACCCTCCCCTCTCCAGTGAACAAGGACTCTTTTCAAAGAGAATCACCTGGTCTATAAATTCCAATTTATGGTAATTTAAGAAAACAAATGACCAACTCCAGCCTCTGACAGTGTTTAGGGAAGGCAGGATTAAGCAGAGTGATTAAAAAAGAAAAGCCTTTCCTTGTCACTCGACTTTGCAGGTGGGATTTCCTCCAGTCCTCACGGTTTTGTGGTTTCTCTACCCAGAGCCTTCAAGAGGTTAAACTGGCACAGCTCAGGGGTTTGCAAGCACTGTGTGGGCTGGGGGGAAGGGCTTCTTTCCTTTCACCTTCCTTTTTCCAGTTATCTGTAGCAAGCCCTCAGAGCACCTATATTTAGACTAGGATATATAAAGAGGCACAGATGCACACTTGACCCAGGAACGTTTCCTATTTTCTGTTAAATTGCCTCATTTTTAGCTTCTGTGCTGCTTTCTTCAGTGATCTGGGATTTGACCAAGGACAGAAAAAAAAAAAGGGCTTTTTAGGGCCACTTACTGAATAAATATCTTGCCTGAGACTTAATTACAAATGTAGTGTTCTAATTTAGATAGGCAACGATGCTGGTTTCAGCAGCAAGATGGTTCAGAAGTCAGAACCAAACAGTTTGGCTTTGTGGGGCAGAAGAACAGAAAGCATGGGGACATTATCTCCCCTTCAGCCCTCCTAGGACCACTGGAAGGCAAGCTGAATTCTTAATCCTTACTCCTCTTTTGGAGGGGCCAGAATTTTGCTCCTCAAATGGTCAGAAATCTCCTCCTTTTTTCCAGTTTTAGTTTATTCCTGGACACATTTATCTTTGTGTTTTCTGGTATGAAACACTTTTACTTCAACTTAAATAGCTCTTCCCCATTTCTGGCATCTGATTCTCTTCAACCTCAGTGTAGTCACAGAAAGTTAAGCCATCCTTTCTTGACTCTTTTTTTCCCACAAAAAAGAAACTTTCCTGTCTTCTCTTATGAAACAGGCTCTTCAATGCCCTTTTTCTTCCCAGAGCCCTACCATTTTATTCCTGTGCTCACCTCAGACATTCACATCTCACCTTGTCCTGTTAGCAGTGAGATGGCTTCCCTAGCAAAGAAATACCACAGGAGACCCTCTACAGCCATACACTGCCACACAAAAACCTGCCACCACCTGAAAGCCCAGGAGCTTGTCCCTCTACCTGCATTGCATCCTAAGAACTCCTGGCCCAAGGAGTCCTACCACAGTCTAGCCTGCCTGGCTTTCAGATTGTGCTGTCTTCTCCTCCCAGGAAGGACCAGGCAGGTTCACTGGAAGCATTTCAGGAGCAGCAGGCTGTCCAGGGTTGGGGTGACCGGGGAAGATGCAATGCTTCTTGATGCTGCTGTGACTAGGATGGCAAAGGAAAGGTGTAGGCTTCTCTGAGTTTAGAAGGACTAGAAAATGGTGATGATGCATGAGGGAGTTTGCAGCCCAGTCAAGGCTGAGCTTGGCCATAGGAGCATCCTGACATCAAGTTTCCATTGTTTTTGTTGTCATTTCAAAGTACAATTGTCTTTTTCCTGGGAGAAGGGAAGTCTTGAATAGATATTTTCATCTCCCACATGGAATTTCTGTGGAGTCTTCTGAAAACTGGAGACATGAGGGGAGATCTTCTTGCTTGCTTGCTTTTCTTGCTTTTCTATCTCTTTCGTTAAAAAAAAAAAAAGAATTTTTTTTCCTTAAGGGACACATCTCTCTCCACTCCCTTTCACTTCCTAACTGGATCTGTTTGACCTGTATTTTCTGAGGCACTGGATAACAATTTCAGATGCCCAATTTATCCTGCCTCAACTTAGTCTGTTTTCCAGAAGACAAATGTACAGCACTTGGAAAGAGCCAAAGTCTCCTGTAATTTTAGAAAATCTTGGTCATTTTCTTTGTATAGTGAAGGCAGCAGTCTCAGCTTTGAAATAAAAAAGTTATTCTTTATATATATAAAAAAAAGAAACAACAAAAAACTTGAGAGATGCCAGCATATCTACTCCTAAACAAAACTACTCCAGCACAACCCTGGGCTTCCCAACACGCAGTTTTGCAAGTGAACTTTATAGTATGACATCAGTGAACAGATGGCAGGCAAAGCTGTTGGCAGGGTGACGAGAAAACTGGCCATTTATAATGGAAAATGTCCTGATAAAATGGAATGCGCTTATTTTATTCCATGGTAATGTTTATAAAAATTCCTTTCCTGAGGCTTCTTTGAGGATCTTTTCATCATTATTGTATTATTATTAATAATAATAAAACGCATAAAGGGAAAAATGCACATAGCAAGTGACATTTTAAATGGCCCAGAGGAAAAGGGAGAAGTTTTCAGCACCGGGAGGGTTGATTGCATTGTGATGATTTGTTACAAGCTTTACAGTTACAATCCACGACGGCGTGGACATTTCTCCTAACAGGGTTAATTGTACAATAGCTCTCAATCACTGGCAGGCCTTCACCCCTTCAAGGGAGGACACTGGAGTGTGAAGGCATGCACAGATGCTGCCAAGTTTCTGTACCTTGAGAATCTCTGAATGCTGATGTGCAGCGAGACTTTCAAAGGCAGACTTTCAGCTGGATGCAATTCAGGATGGGTCCATTACAGAAGCAGCGGGGAACAAGGCTGGGTCTTTTAAAACAACTTGGTACTTATTGAGGAGCAGTTTGTCTTGAAAAGCCAAATCCAGGTGTTGCAAGGACTATTAGCAAATTGAAGTAAAATTCATTCTAATAATCTTTTCTGGAAATTTCCAGGGATGGGGCAGAAAAGATGTCTCTTACAGATAACCACTGGAAATCTTGCACTACTGCGCGACAGGAGGAGACACAGGATGAGTTGAGGGTGGGACTCCTCAACCCACTGCACTGCCAAGTCACGGCAGAGAAAGAAGACATTTCCTCCCACTCCTCCACGTCCTCCCCCCCCCGATTTGCCTTAATTCCAGGAGCTCAAAACCAAGCCTTGCTGAACCTAAACGTTCCTACAAAATTATTTCACTTTGATAAGACAGGATGAAGACATGTGTGGTTTGGATTAATCCCAACACATTCCCTTCATACACAGTCCCACCAAACCAAGAGAGAAAAAAGTGACGAGGCTTAAGATAGTTTAAAAGATAATAAAGCAGGGGAGTAATTAATAATAATAATTGAAAGATTATTATCAGATAGTCCTTATCAGTCGTTGTCTTTCAGCTGTTTATAAAAGCAGCTGATATCATCATTGCCATTGTACAGACAGTGAAACTGAGGTAGAGGGAGATCAAACGATTGACCTATGGTTGCCTAGCCAGACAATGATAGAGCTATGAAGAAATTCTAGCTGTTCAGTCTTTACCTGTTACCGATACATCATAACAAAAAAATCTGACAAAATAGAATTTGTCCCAGGACAAAAGATAGGAGCCAAAAAGTTTGCTGTCTTCCAGAGAAAAGCCACCTGGGTACCCAGACACCCTTTTGAATTTGTTTGGCAATAAAGGACAGAGAGGGCAGCTAAGATCCCATGCTATCCACTCATGACCAAAAGGCAGTGACCTTCTGGTGTGTTACAGCAACATAGCTAAACAAACAACTTGCTGTTCCAGCACGCCTCAGGGCAGATTCCTTGGTGAGGACAATCTATTTCCAGTATTTCCGTATCCAGATCTGGAAGTCATTATATCCACCTATTCCTACAGTGAGCCACCATGAGTATATCTAAAGTCTCTATCACATCCTGAACAACATGCCAGAGACCAGCTGTGCTGGAGAGAACTTGTTTTCTAGTAGAGTCTAGGACTAAAATCTTCCTAGTCACAGAAGACCAGCTAGTCTGTGTGAGCCTTGAGAGGATGCTGAGTTCACAAATTCAGGGCCATGCCTGAAATCCAGCATATCACCATTTTACATTGCTTCCTGCTTCCCCCTTCTCATGATTCTGAGATGTCCTCAACTTACCTGCAGATACATTAAGAAAGGTCTTATCTTTTGGGCAAAATCTCAACTTGGAAAAGCCACAGGAACTATAAACTATACTTCAGCAAATTGCCTTAAGCTCTCCAGCTCACTGTGGTTTGATACCCTGCCTAGTGGACCATTCCTAGCCCTTAAATTAATCCACAAAATATTTTTTTAAAATTTCCTTCCATCTGCAGCATTTTCTGTTCCATCTCCTCTATACAGCTCTTCTGCCCTGGACAATAATTGTAAGAACAATAAAAACTCACGGCAACAACAGTGTGTTTAATTTCAGGCTCCGCTGTGGTCACTTCCCTGCTGAACATGGTAGAGAGATGTGGACACAGGCACTGGGTTCCATCTCTCTCCCACCAAGGATCCAATATCCTGTCTTCAGCTCATACATTTTGGATCTGCCCATTTCTGCCAAAAAAGCTTCATTTCACAGGAGAGGAATGAGAAAAAATAAGAAAGGAAGAAGATGAGAAAGGAAGATTTTTAAAGGGCAGCCAAGATAATTCCTCCTGAATGTTTTGATCTTTTAAAATAACTTGTTCTTGAAGAAACTATATTCTGGTGGCCCTCTGCAGGAGAGTGCCTACTGGAACAAAATCCTATCACCATGGGAAGGAAGAAGGTGCAAGATAATATTATTCTTTTCTGACTAAGGACAAAGGAATTGCTGGAAGACAAAACCCTACTAGGAACAAGAGGAGATTAATCCTCTTTCAGGATTATTGTAGGGCTGCTGCTTTCTCTCAGATGCAGGCAGTTGTATAGGAGATACAAAACAGGCTCAAAATCAGGTTCAGGTGAAACAAATCACAGCTGGATCCAGAACTAGCCACTGAAAATCACTTTCCCAGCAATTTCTTGATCCTTCTATCACCACTGCCTGAAGTCACATCGCCAATTCAGGGCTTTGCAGCAGCTTCACCTCTGTCCTCTGCTTGCTTAGATGCATCCCATGTTCATACCTAAAAGCTCCTTTGTGCATTGTCCAAACTCAGTTAGTGGTCCTTTAGTAACACAGTCCTCTTCTCCTGTCTTTTTTGCTGAGATGGACGTGCAGCTTTAGTGCTCAGTAAACAAAGCTTACAACTTCACTGTGAAAAGTCAACCAAGGCCATGACTTCCACTTAGTTAGCCAAGGTCTTCCTAGTGTGAGCCCTCCTCACTTGTGCTAGTGTTAGGGAACTGCTTTGTTGTGCAATGACGTAGCCCTGAGAAGCATCATCCTGAGATCCAAGTGAAAGCCATAAAGGCTCTTTAACATCAGAGCTTTCGTGGAATCATTCCAAGTTTACACCACAGTTGTTGAGAGCAAACTGAACCTTTTTATCCATTTTCCAAATTTAGCACTGCATCCAATTCATGCTCCCCAGTTTGTACACTACTAAAACTCGACTTTTAAGCTCTGTTTGCTGTATAGCTGTGTTATTTTGTCCACTCTAGTGGGGGCATTTCTGTAGAGGTCTTACTTGGTTTATTGCTATTCTCCTAGTTCCAGCTTGTTTTGGAAGGAGAAGGTCTCAAACTGTGAAATTCATTTTGGGTCATAGAAAGCTCAAAGAACTCCTCTTTCACGTTTGGCAGGTTTCTAGAATAGAGAGGCCTAATACCCATTTTTCCACCTGAAGTGATTACACTAAGCTTTTAGGTCCTACAGCTGACCTGGATTTGACCTCCACTGCAATGACAACCTACAAGAAGGATGGAATGAAATACCAATTGCCAAACACCCTGATTTTTTATCTTTGCTGGACAAATCAAGTGAAGTTTTGTTTAAAAAAGGGTGTAGCAAGTATTCCGCAGCAGTCTCCATACCCATAGGCACTCACCCCCATTACCAGGTTCAGAAGATCTCATCTGGTATTGTTATATAGTATTTGAGAACCTTTAATACATATTCTGATCATTTTGAGGCTGCATTATTTATTGGCAAATCATTAAAGCATGTTCATTCAGAAAATTAAATTAATTTTTAAAGTCCATCTTTACTGAAGCAGCAGCTGAAGATCTTGCAATCTGAGCAGCATTTCCTGAAATTGAGAAAGAAGCAGAGCTGTGATTTTGATCACATTACTGTGACAGCTGAGCCAGTAACCAAAAATTCAGAAATTAGTGTAAAATGATGTCATTGGACTATGAAATTCAACTCTTCCTCTGTTGACATTTTCTTGCCATTTTGATCTGACAAGAATCAAAATGCCTTTAGTCATTTAGACTGTACTTCACAGTCCTATTTTCATTTCAGTGTTGTTGATGAATGCTCTTGTACTATTCTCCACGCATGTTTCTTGTCAAAAACATTAAGAGAAAAACCTATTTATAGATTTCTCCTATTAAAAAACATTGCATAAAAACTGAGTTGTTTGGTTGGAATGATAATACAAATGGCTCCACTCTCAAACTAAGTTCTGGCCCCTAAAATTTGGAAGCCTAACTCTACCAAGTTCAGTCACCTGAACGGGCTGGCAATGCCTGACATACATACCCTTATTTAGGCAGAGCACAGGAACACCTCAGAGATACTCATGCCTCCAAGTCTCAGACCAGATGAAAGGTTCTGATACGAGGCTTTACTACCCTTGGGAGCCCAAGTGACACAGCCACTGCATTTGGAAAGCACTTGCATGCCTTGTGTGGTAGATTAACTCCTTGCCATTTCAAACAAGAATCTCCACACTGTTGTGTTACTCCTTGGCCAGCTCAGCGAGCTGTACACCAGGACTTAATATGTCTAGTCTTTATCCACCGGCCCAGAGTGTGTTTGGTGTTTGTAATCAGGCATTCAGAAGCTTGCCGACAAGATATAGCACAAGATCTGACTCACTGACTTGTTTGAGCATACAGTAGATCACCCACCAAATCAAAATTATCAAAAATAATTTCTTTTGCATCTCACAGGGTGTAGAAAATCCATCATCATTTTCCTAACAGGGATCGCCTCCTTCTCCATGTGAGACTGCAAAATGCCTTACCACAAATAAAAGCGTGATCTACCATATCTCACTTCCTTCAGTTTTCCTTCTACCACTTCCCCCTAGAGCTGGTTTTTTGTTTGTTTTTGTTTTTTCCCCTGGCTACAGTGATAAGATGACTTCATTAGACTTGCATTCAGGCTTTACGTGATTCAGACAGGTGTTACTCATATGTCTACATCAAAGCCACACGGAAAAGGAGAGAAATCCTTCTTTCTCCATGGGGTACTTTTATGCCCCTTTCCACAAAATTAGTACTTGGAGAAAGGGGAAGAGGAAGGCAGCGACATAGCAGACAGCCGTATGGTCAAGTAAGCGAGTGTGTGTCTAAGCTCTCATTAGAAGTTTTTGCCCTGTAATGACAGCACAGCTTGACCCAGCATCAGGAAGGTAATGCAGCTGAAATTAAGACAGGATCCTTTTCAATACTAACTCAGCAATTCTGCTAGTAGAGTCAGTCCAGCAGGATTTTATGCAGTCCATGAGTTTCCTTAGTAGGCTTCAGGAGGTCAAACCAAAGAGGCAAGTCTACCACTTCGGAGTAGGCCTCCACTGGAACAGAATGTTCATTCCAGTGGGATGCTGTTGAAATTGCTTCTCTGTCTCACCATTCCCTTATTACCTTCTCTGTCTATAATAACAGATTCAGGCAACACTCTTCATTTCCAAGGGGATTCTTCTTTCCATATTTGCCTCTGTAATTGCATTATTCCAAATTTTACACCAGGCTGTAGAAGTGAGGTAGATCCTTTGTTTTGGAGCCCATTGAGTTTGTGAACTCCCTTTAATGTCCAAGCAATGTTTTTTTAGCCCCACACATTCCTTTTTAGGCTATTAGCATAACATAGCAGAGATGACTAATTTGGGACCTCTGCAACACTGCCTTGTACAAGCGCAACAAGTGTAAGAGCTGAACTTCCAATCGTTTTCTATTATCAGTTCTCAAGGTGAAGCCTGGCCAACATCCTGCCTTTTCCCCTTTAAATGAATTGGAATAAAATGGATCCTCTGTTCCATTGTTCTTCTTAATACTTCAAGTGTTCCTCCATCCCTCAAACAGCTTTGATGTCATCTAGCTCCACTTGAAGGGGAAAGAATGTGTTTGGGAATAATTAACAAGCTAAAAATGACTTTGTCAGAACATTTGTGTTATTGAATTACTTGCAGCTACCAGCTTTAGAGAGCTGAGGCAGTGGTTGGGCACAATTAGCAACCTTTAAAGGAAAAAAAAGAACAGCCTTGAAGCACACAACTCCGGACTTAAGACAGGCAGGTTAATCTCCTGATTCTGCCTCAAAATGCTCTTGTAACCTCAAGCACATCATTTAGTCTACCTACACTTCAGCCCTTCACACGAGATGTCCCTGGTGACTCTTGCCTCATTATAGCATAAGCAAATATTAACATTACAACAGAGCTGTCTCTTATCCCGCATTCCTACCTCATCCAGCATAAGAGTCCTGGATTTTGTCAGTGCCTCTGAGCACTACTTTAATACAAATAATACTCAAGTCAGAAGTCTTTTTTTCTCCTCTCTTGTGTAGAGCATTGTTATTTTGAGGAGATGCAATAATAAAACTGCCAGTCTTTATAACAAGGACTGTGAGCAATCAGTACAAAACAGTCAACCAACATACGGCTCTTTCTTCTGCTGCTACAAAGCAGAAATAAAGACATTTCTGTTGTCCCTCTACAACTGATTTAGAAACTCAGATCGCTTAGTCTCCTGTTTCATAGGGAAAACTAGCACATGTTATATAGAGGATTGCTTTAAAACTACCCTTTGGCATGGGATAACTTAACAGAAAAGAAAAAGCTCTGGCCTTAATAAATTGCATTTCATGCCTGGATTTCCAAGCATTTGAGCTATCTCACCCCTGCAACTAAGATAGCTGTTCCATCAGCTGTGCCAGGACCTAGCCTGAGGCTCTTGTAGATTTAACCTTTTCAAGCCACAGCGAAGAACCTAAGATAAGATTTAGATACCCAAGTTAGACTCAGCTCTTCTTTAAATTTTGCTCAAGAGGGCTAGATTAGCTGCTCTGTACCTGAGCAGCTTTACAGACAAGAGCCTATATATACCAGGTCAGACTTACTCAGCAGGAGAGCAGGCTTGACAGTAAAAGAGCAGAATCCTTGAAGGTTGGGGGGGGGGAAGTTTTAGTGTAGCCCTACTGTCTAGTAGCACAAGCCTCTAGACCCCCCCACTTGCTTTTCAAGGCCCAAAAGACCCCTACCTTGTCCCTCACCGCTTTTAAATCAAAGTGAGACCTGCCAACATCTGTGGCTCATTAATGTTATCTCCAGCGTCTGGGGTTCATTGCTCTTATATAAACCCTCATTTTAGGCTAGTTTATGTCTCGTGAGTTTCTTTGTTAAAGAGGAAGGTTGGTAGTACTTGGGGAGAGGGGAAGTGCTTCACTTTAGAAGAGAATAAAAATGTTTTTCTTCTTTATAGAGCTGCAGCTAATGGCCTGCTGTAGCTAAAAGAAGGCTTTCTGTAAGAAAACAGAAGAAAATCAGATTCGTTGTAGATGTCTGAAAGCCTAGGTAGGCAAAGTTTATCTGTTACATTGCTAGCTCGATCTCTACTGTATGACTCCCAAGGGGGTCAGGTAAGAATCTAGTTATCCATAAGAGGCTGCTCACTTGCTAGAGAGAATACTTTCTCAGACTGGCTCTTATTTCTTCTCTGATATGTTCTATTATTAAAAAAGCTTTTTTTGGTACCTGTTCATCTTATGCCTGTTGAATGTCACTGCACTTTGAGTTGAAGGGGAGTGCAGAGCACACAATGTGAAGGAGCAGGAAAGATTAAAAACCCATGAGGAGCTAGCTAAGGAAGTGGGTGGGGAAGGATGGGTTGTCCTTGACAACTAGTGTAGCCCAGCCTGGTATGTGTGAAAGCTACTTGCCTGTCCTCCAGCTCCCTAAAGCAAATATCTAGTGATTGAACTAGTGTCTGGTGCCATGACTCAGCATCCTTATTTTTCTGGCTCTGCAGAGAACTGTAGGCTCTGAACACAGATCATGCTGCTAAAACATCTTGCTATATAAAAATAATATAAATCCTAGAGTGAGCACACTTGTATTATGGTCACCTGTGTTGTACTTACTCTATTGAAAAACAAAGGAATGTTGTGCCTTCCCAAGGAGTTAATCCCCTGGCTGTGACCTTGTGGTCTGCTTCAGAAGGTATCGTTAAACTCTGCCTTTAACCACATCCTCTGTGCGCTCTGTGTTCAGCTTGTGCTATTTTGTGTTTCTTTCTATCCTGATTGTGGAGAGAATAAAAGGTGAGAGGGAAGCCATTGGGAAGTGTGGCTAAGGAAGGGAAAGTTCAGCATATGAGCCAGACCACCCAGTTGTCACCGGCTTAGAAGGCTTTAAAATGCTAAGTATGAGATACTGTCACTGCGCAGGCTAAAAGAAAAATTGGAAATTCCGTTCAGTGTGTAGGGAGAACTCAATCCTGATGGTTCAAGTGTTTGATGGGGTCTGAAAACTAGATATTGTAGCAGGATGTATAAACATGAATTTCTAAATAATGTCTATCAAGTGCTGATGTCCTGATTTGAACCCTTAGTGCTAGCTGAGGAGGCATCAGAAGATGTTTGCTGCTTACCCTCCCACCAGCATATATGCACCTCCTCGTGCCCGCACTGCCTGTGTATGGTTCTTCTCTTTCTCCTTCAGTTTAGATTTCTTCTTTGAACTTTAGTTCTCATTATTTTTGGACTTGTCACTTTGTTTGGAAAGATTTATTTCCACTGTTTCTTCTCTGTTCTTTCCTTGCCTCTTCTCCTCTGGATGCTTTTTTGGCAAAGCCAAAAGCTATTTTTTTTTATGACTTTGTGTACAGTTTCAAAACAGTAAAATGTTTTTGAAGCAAGATGATCCCGTGTTGCTATGTTCATGCAGTAGCTTCCTCCACTTCTGCTCCTTTTTAAAGGGCTTGTGCTGTACTTCTGGTTTGCAGTGCTCATTAGGAAAACAAGTCACTCAATTGTAGAATTCAAAAAACAAAAAATCACTCTTCTGCATGAGTACCTTTATCTTATTGAGGTTTTTTTACTTCCCTCCATGACAGCAAGCCAGGTGTCTTTCTGTGATCAGATGCTGATTTTCAGATTTGAGTAAAAAGGAGTAGTCCTGATCTTTCTATCAAGTGATGTTGAAGTTGGCTGAAAATGGTGGTGAAAGGGGGGCAGCTGGCCGGTGTGATCACCCAGTTGCCACTTCCTTTGGATACCAGGACTAAGACTAAAATGTTTGTCCTCCTGTATTTCGGATCATGTTAAACCGTTCTAATGACAAGTGAACTGATTTCACTTGGAAGCTGGAGGCTAAGATCTAAATCTCATTTTAGTAGCAAAAAAAATCATGCCAGTTTATAAATATACATGTAAATAGATTTGATTGGCTGAAATGGTTTTCCTTTAATTCTCTGGGGTGAGGCTCCTCTTGTGTCTACAGGCCCCTACAAGAAGCTTTTGAAAACTCTTCACTTTATTCAGTACACTAAATGGTAGCAATAGGCTTTTGTTACCAAGGTTTGGTAAGAATTGTTTGGTACCAATTTGGAGAAGCTGCCTCTGCATACTTAACCAGTATAGCATGAATGTTAATTTTATATAGAAGGGGTACAAAGTACAAACACTTCTGTTCTGTGCCTATATTATCAATAAACTCAACTATTAAAGTTAGGTTTCTAGAGCTAACACTTATGCTTCTCAACTCAGTTTTTTCTTAATTTGAGGTTTCTTAAAAGTCTTTCTCACTTCTTCTGCCAGTTGAATTGTTCTGTTGCAGTTTTCTTGCAGAATTGCTTTTTGAGGTTCTGAGGTAGCAACACAATGCTAGTCCGTGGTAAGGGTTTAAACTTCCTGATAAGGAAGATGACACATAAACATTACTTAAAAGCTGGAAAAATAGTCTTCGGATGTGTTCTTCAATGCCAAACAAGCTATAAGAGAAGTACCATTCTGTTTTATACGAGGGGATATCTTACCTGTCAGGAATGCAAACTCACCACTGATACAAGAGATCTGTCCCTGATAGAACTTTTACTGAATTTAAGTCTCAGTTTTCCCATCAGAAGAGAAGGATCTGAGCCTGTATTACAGTGGCCTCCATCAACAGTGTGTTTTCATATTTTATTTGGTGCTCTAGCCAATTTGACTGTTGACTTCACATATATAAGGTTAAAAATGAACTTTCTATTGGTGCTGCATGAACGATATATATATAAAAAAATCTTGCTAAATGTCCTCCATGAAGCCCAAATCTAGAATGAAAGACTCCAAAGTGGTGGAGATTTCCATTTCCCTTGTGGAATTGCTTGGATGGCTATAAAGACACTTACCAGTAGATTTAGGTGCAGTCTGCTGGCTGGTAGACAGATAGCAAGCTGGAAATACATATCCACATCTTTCCAGAGATGTGGAAGTGAGGGATCAATGTGACTCTTTAAGGAGGATTGCAACAGCATTGCCCAAAAGGAGAGTAATTCTGTAGTCTGGACCTGTAATGGATATCAACGAAGGACAGCTGTATGTCAAATTTAAGACCAGGAAAGATGTCAGGTCATCATGTGTAGTTCTCTTCAGAGAACATCATACAGTACTGTCTGGGAAGATCTAATGCTTCTTCCAACAGTAACAATGTATTGTGTCTTTTCTTCTGTTAGGAGACTTTACAAGAACCTTATTACTCTCTCATTTTTAAAATTTCTTCATGTTTTCCACCTGACACTCTTGTGAGCCAGTTCATCCCTATACTTTTCTCTGAGCCAATGCTGGCTGAAATACCTCTTTTCCCCTCCTGATGAATGACTTCATTCTACTACTAAATAAAACCTTAATTCCACGTTTTGTAGGCTATCTCCTGCATCTGCTTCATCTTTCTTGGAGAGGACTAGCCAGAACTGTACACTCGGGTGTGACAAGTATACAGTTTAAGAGGGGATTGTGGACAACTCAGGAGAAAATGGAGGATTACATCCTTTTTTAGTGGAAAGGGATATTCCAATATCAGAGCAACTCTGTCAACATTTGTAGTGCTGTCGCAATTTGAACCAGACCTACATACATCTGCAAAAATAATTTGTGCAGCAGCCACTGGAGGGGTAATAAAGATTATTTTTTTTTTAATCCAGTCATGGGTAGAATGAATGGATATTGTCAAAAGAATCCCTTATATCCTGTATTAAAACTAAGCATGTCTCACTTCAGCTTCTGCAAGACACAAATGCCCCAATTATTTCCCCTTCCTTTTTGGAGCTTGGAGCAGGTTTCAAGGGTGAAACAAAGAAGTCCAAATTCTAGTGAGACCTGTGGAATGCAGCTTGCAGTGAGTTTCATACAGAGGGTCTTCAGGCAACCAAGAATTTCCTCTGAAAAGTGAAAAACAACTCTCCTCTGAATAAATAAATTAAAATAAGCTGAAAGTGTTGGAGTTTGGAATGGGCTGTGTTAATGGTCTACAGGGACAGAAGCTGTGAAAGGGCAGAGGAACTGCCGTCCATCACTGCTGTTAAGGTGTTCTCCTGTTATTTTGCCTTATGCTGTGGCGTTTGCAGCTCGACCTGCTCCAAACCTAAGGGAATGGCTCTATTCTCCGCACCGAATAGGGCTACCTATGTTGTTGGAGAAACATCTGCGAGGCTCAAACTCCAAATGGTGTGGCTGCCTGCACTGTAAGTGAATAACTAATGTGAGACCAGACAGGGACACCATCTGCCATGGCACATGTTTTCCGCACACTAGTGGTGTCTGTCACTCAGGCTCAAAGGATCGTGCTGGGCCACAGAGGGAAAGGAACACGTCTGGCTTTACCCACAAAGTGCTTCCAGTGCACGAGCTAAAGCTTTGGGACTGAATTCCCTGTTCAAGAGCTTCACAGATCAGATTTGTGGTCTCTTTCAAGGTTTCTGTTGCAGAGCAGTAGTAACTGATGCTGAAGTAAGGCTTGGACTTGTACATAGTTGTTATGGTAGCTTGCTTCTGAACATCATACAGATTGTCCTGATGAGTTTGGCTTTCTCCTGTCTGTGTATCTCAAAAGGGAGGAAAGGGAGGCTTGGGATGGCACCATTCAGGATCGGACATCATCAGTTTTAGGACTTCTAACAGATAGCCACTTTTTGTCTGTTTGCCACATGGGAAGTTGGCATGTTAAGACTCTTAACATAATAAGCCCTAGGCCCCACAGTAAACCTCTAGGGTTTGTAGTAATAGGATGAGGAGTAATGGTTTTAAGGTAGAAAAGGGTAGAGTTAGGTTGGACATTAAGAAAAAGTTCTTTAATATGAGGGTGGTGGATCACTGGAACAGGTTGCTCAGAGAGGTGGTGGAGGCCCCATCCCTGGAGACATTCAAGGTCAGGCTTGATGGGGCTCTGAGAAGCCTGACCTAGTTAGAGATGTCCCTGCTTATTGTAGGGGGGGTTGAACTAGATGGCCTTCAGAGGTTTCTTCCAACCCAATACATTCTATGATTCTACAACACCAAAATAACAAGATAGAAGCTGATTGGTAGAAATGCTTTTTAAAAGGCTGCAGCATAGTAAAGATGCTTTGGAGAGACAGAAGAGCGTTTCCTGGGAAGAACCTTTCCTTGAGCATCATCTGTAAGTTATTCCCTGTCGTACTGCGTTGTGAGCTCTGTAGATGATATGTGGGTTTGCCCACATTTACCTTCAGCTCTATCTTTGCCTTCTGTGCCCACCCTCTCCTCTAGTGTTCCGGGCAGCATCTGCCATTCTCTCATCCTACTTTAGACACATTGTCTTTACTTTCTTTTTAATCAGCTGCAGGGAGAAGGGAATCCTGTCTGTTAGCTTGTGTTTGGCAGAGCTTGCTTCAATTCTGTTTGATTTTGCTTAGCTCTTGTAAAGTTGATCCCAAAGGGCCCTGTCCATTGCATCAGCTTGCTGCTTGCTTTCAGCTTCCATGCTTTTGCTTGCCTACGGGCAGGCAGTCACCCAAAAGCAAAGTCAAACAAACTAGGCTACCAGGAGGCCAGCCAGAGGCTGTTCTTGCAAAAGAAATTTCACCCATCTTACCCAGAAAAGGGTGGGGAAAGAGACAAATTCTCTATTAAAGTGCTGGCAAAGGGACACCCTGAACGTTCCCCTCTCCCTTTTGAAAACAAATAGAAATAATCTCTGGGCGTGGAGGGACCTGTTGTGGACGCAAAGGTTTTGCTGCTTGGAGTTTCAATGGGAATTTCATCTGCTGGTGTTTCAGGGCTGTGTAACAGCCAAAATAGAAAAAAAAAAAAAACCGCAACATTTAAAAGTAATGCTGCAAAATTGAAACATTCATAAGTTAAGGAAAGCCAGATGTAAAGGTGTCCTGGTCAAACTTTGTCCAACTTTTTCTTTCTTTTTTTTTTTTCATTTTTATTTTCTTTGTTAGACGTTGTCACAGCCTTCACTTAGTGAAATAAGACAACGCATCTTATTAATAAGACGCGTTGTCTTATTTGTATTTCTCCAAGGTGTGGAGCCTGCTCCTCTTATCAGGATAGATACTAACAGGAGGTGAAATGGGAGCACAGAAGATGCTGTCTGCCTGCAATACAGTGCCACGAGGTTCTCCATCACCCTGACAGCCCCACTCAGCTGTTGGCATGCAGAACAGTAGCATGCTTCCTGTACAAGAGCAGGAAGGGGATCGGAGCATGCTCATTGCATCTTGAGCTGCCTGAGAATTCAGCTCCCAAAACCTGATACATTTTCTATTAAGCCTCTGGGTTTTTTAAGTTTGCAACTTGACCATGTTTATGTAGATTTTTCTTTTTCCCATTGATGGCGCAAGTGCCACCTTTGAGAGCAGGGCAATCTTTCTGCAAAGTGTAATTTTGCAAAACACGATTTTACATTCCTATTCTAAGCAAAGGCACTACAGTTTTTCAATGGAACTCTTGTTAAGTTGTTGATTTCTTTTTTTACTTGGACAAAAAGGTGCCTTCTTTCACTTTTCCTTGGGAGTGGAACTGTTCTAGCTGAAACTTCAAAGAAAATAATTCTGAGGCAGATGCTGGATCATGGAAAACTTCAGGTTGAGCTATTTCAGTGTGATAGCTTTAAAAGCAATGATAAAGCAAAGGCCTTTCTGCAAGGAAAAAAAGAGTTAAATGCTATCTGCATTGCCTACACTTACAAAACATGAGTCAATGGGGCTTTTTAGGGAGCCACGTGCAAATGTTCTCCTGTTCTTTGTGGGAGCAGTGCCAATTTCACCCCAAATCCTACCATTAATTTGTATGGATGGTCAGGTGCTCAAGAACTTCTCAACTTCTTCAGGGGTGCTGAGCACAGTTAAATAGAGACAACTTTGCTGCTGCCTGCAAATGCAGGAAAGACAAAGGTCTATTCATCCATTAGTTCCTAGGAGGCATCAAAGGGTGGTGTTAGGATGAGAATATCCAAACGCTCTCTTCTGACCTCAGCTGTGGCTTGGTGACCTCCAGCAAGTCCTGTGAAAGCAATGTGCCTGAGCAATCCTCATCAGCAACCCAAGCTCTACAAAGTCCTGTCATCTCTGCTTGGAAAATTGCTTTGGCTTTGCTTCCTCAGCAACTTTAAAAGCTCCACAGAGACTGTAACTCCAATGGCTCAAGTCAGCAAACCCACGCTGCTCGTCCATTCCCAAATACATTGCTCATTTTGAGACAGAAAATATAATTAAGAGCTTTCCATTAATATATATATATATATAAAAAAAAAAAATTAAGGAAACAAGCATTTGAGGCAAGCTGAAGATGTTTTTTGCCTTTTATTGCCTCTGCTTGAATCAAACCATGTAGACTAACATTATTCTTTCCAGTATATTTATGAGTATGCTACTGCCGTGACTCACTCATGACACAGGAAACGTGTGAGGGTCACATGCCTTAGAGCCCATCACCCATTGGGTCTCTGCTGTCCGACCCAAAGAAAAGGCTAACAGCCATTATTTTCTTTGTCTTTATTCTCATGGAAACAGAAAGTGGATTTGAGGTGAAACATCTGGTTTGTTTTGGGTAAATGTTATTTATCTCCTCTTTCTCCTTGGCTTTTTAATGTTTTATTCTTTTTTTCTAAACTCTTTCCCCTTTTTGGAATAAGGGCCTTATTTGAAGCCCATTGGATTTTTCCATCGGCTCCAGCAAGACCTTGGATCAAGCTCTGCATACAGATATGGATTTCTTTCCACACTCCTTTGTATCTGTCCTCTTGTGATCCCCAGTGGAAATGCCTTGTGCATTTGCTGAAGTGTTTGTTGTATCCCTGCCTACTGCACTGGAAGGTGTTTCCTCTTTTATTCTTAACATGTTCCATTCATGCCAGCAACGTCCTAGGTATTATACAAACGTTCTGGGGAGCAGGGAAGGGAGGCAAAGTCTTTTCCCCAGTAGACACAGGTCATGGTGGACTGAGGGAAAAGGGCTATGACACTGATTCTAACACATTGCAGCAATGCCAGGGACCTGCCAGTTGCATCCAGAAATACAAATAAGCCTGCATTGTATTAAAACCTCTACCATACCATTCAGAGCTCAAAGTATGTAAGAAATTCTCTTTTCTAAACCCGCACATGATCTACCACTTGAGCAAGTTCCCAAAGGATGTGCTCATGGCCCAAGTGATCAGGACACCAGCACTACAGACTGACCTTCTTCCTTCCTAAACAGCAGGCTTTGGACAGAAGTTTTAGGGTTTAATACTAGCGTCACTGGCCAACAATCTCCGGTCTACAATGCGCCTACAAACCTAGGACTGAAGAAATTTTTCTTTTGCTGCAAACAATGGCATCCTCTGTGTATTAGCAAAAATAAATCCTGCATGTCAGGTATTCAGAAAGGCTTTCTACATCCCGTATTTTTACTGGAAGACACTGATCCAGCTCAGAGATCAGCCTCTAGCCAAATTTGGCCTTGGCATTCGGTAGGTAGTAGAGCAGGTGGACACTCTCTCAGGCATATATCACTCTGACCACACAAGCATTCCTTCTTTGGGGAAGAAAAGGCTTGAAATACAGGTATGTCAATGGATACACTAGTTTGAAACGCAGTGTTGTTGAGCAGATTTTGCATCTTCCTAAAGTTTTCCATCTGCCCTGTGCTTACACACCCTAACACCTCACTTCTTGTGGCTGCTTGGAGAAAGGATCTGCAGCTGAGCAGTTCACCTCTGCCCTCCTTCTTAATTTACAAACCTGCAGAGCAGCCAATGTTATTTAAAAATCCTTGCTACTCAACTTTGATTACGCTCATTCTTCCACTATCTGAGAACTCAGCTAAGGGTATAACTCTGCATTTACACACATTACTCTTACTCTGCTTTCACTTCTTCCATGCAAATTTTCACTTCTGTGAAATGTCCTCATTGTCTCCTCTCCCTGAACACCACAGCAAAGTGTCCAGATGGTTTCTGGTTTCCCCTTACCTTCAGAACTGACCAGGGGACAATTTGTTTTAATTTAGTAAACTAACTGTCAAAATCAGACTCGCTTTCTAAATCAGTTGTTAAAATTCTCTTCCAGGAGGCTCTGGTCTCTGTACTGGTTCACTCACATGGTCTCTCTTCCTCTTTCTATTTTCTAAGTGTAGCTCTGAAGCCTTGATCCCCAGTCTACCAGCTCCAGCTTTTAGCCTTGTTCCTTTATCCTACTCGTGCCTGGTGAGCCAGTAGATACTTGGCCAATGTCATAAACCCACCTACGGTTTCTCTTCACACATCTGCACATGGTGCCTTCTTTCTTTCTCCTCTTTATGGAGCCAAGGAACCATTTGTCATCTTGTGCTAGATTTATTCAGGGGTCTAGCTTACGTGGCTGCTCTGGAGGTTTGACTAATCAGAGCCTTTGAAGAAATTCCTTGATCGTATAACTACTCCTGGCTTCACAGATGCATTCCTGAAAGCAGCAGTGGGACAAATAGCCAGTAGGACTACTTGCAGTTTCTGCTACTGTTCTCCTCTATTTCCAGGCTACCAGTGTACGAAGAAGGAAAATGATGATGAACTTCTTCAAAATGAGTTAATTCAGTGGGAGTAAATATTTGCAGCATATTCTGGCCTTTCTTCATTGCCTGTCACCATAACTGAACCCTGCATGAGGTTTCTGAAGCACATGGAAGTCTAGCCATCAGGTCTACGTGGAAAAATGAGTTACATTTTCACATAAGCCTTTGGTTTATTCACTGATTTCTTTACGCAGACTGCAGGGTTTCCCTGCCTTTCTTGGGTTTGACCCAGGTAGACCAGATGGCAATAATTGAACCGTAGGTTTTGAAAGCTCATAAGTTATTGTGGAAGGAGTTATCACCAGAAAGAAATGGCTGGAGCTGCCTTGCCAGCCACGGTGGTGAGAAAGCCCTTTCTCTGGGCAATGCTATCTGGTTGCCTATGGTCTCTGAGGTGGGACATCCTCAGGAGTTCTCATGAGCATCTGGTTTTAGGAAATTAGCAATTTCCATCTTGTTGCTGTCAATCAAGACAACTGTTTTTAAATAACTTCCCTCTTTCCTGGCTTTAAGTCTGTCTGCTTTTGTTTCCTACATTCAAAGGATCTTATAGAAGGAAGTGGGTGGCCATCCAGCTAGAAATACCACCATGCTCTCACATCATCTGGCTGTTTCCTGAGATCCTCCCAAGCATATTGCCCAAAAATGACCTCCAGAACGCTTGTGTGCTGGTGGAGATTAAATGTTCAGACAAAACGTGTGAGCAACAGATGAGACCGTACTGTATGAAGCTGTTCTCCAAGGACATTCTTCCACTTGTCCCTTGAACATGATCTGAAACAACATCTGGACCAGGATTTTGTGTCACATGACTTTAAATATGCTGACATTTGACTTCAGTGACACATTCTGATACCCTTTCAAAATGAAGCACCTACCAAATGAGGATTTAATTTAGATTTAAGATTGTATTTATTGTCTATTAATAAAGTACTATGTAATAACTCAAACCACATTTATTGAGGCTGTTGTGATTATGTAACAGGCTATCATGTTTCTAATAATTAGCTGGCACCATTCAATTACGTATGAATTAAAGAAATTTTCTAGTTTACTAAGAAGCCAGAAGTCGTTCTTTGCATGGATTTGGTGTTGGTAACTAAAGCAAGCTCGCGGTCTGGAAATGAGGTTTATCCTGTGTAACAGCTGCCCCCATTTTTGCTTTGTGTTCTCATTTTAGACTTGTGAAGATCATCTTGAAAGGGAGGGATGAGAAAAGGTGGAGAGAAGAGTTCAGGAACAGAAGGCTGAAGAGACTGGCCCAAGACAACAGAGCAGGAACTCTGAGGTGGACCAACATATGAACATGGGTTTCTTGAAGTTAGTCTCTCATTTTACACAGTCTGGTACTGCAGGTGGAAATCCTGCCCCTGCCGCTATTCCATACCCAGGGGAATCTCTTAACCAACCGGTTAGTATTCCCTTGTGGAGCAGGAGTCTGGTTTTGCAAAAGGAATCAAAAACTTTGAAGTGTCTTTTTTTTTCTCCATCATAATGTAGAAAGGGAGCATTTATGAAATCTTAGTTTCATGGGGTGGGAAATTGTTTCCCGCTCTTACTCTAGAGTAGATTGATAAAAGACTCATGATAGCAATTGAATGCTGTGGAGATTTTTGATCTGTGCAGCTGTGCATGATCCTCATTATTTTTACAAGTCACTGGAGGCATTTGGTAGGGTCAACCTGGTAAGACATGTGGACCTGAAAGTGAAACAAAGTGTCTGTCAGAGGGGCCAGCTTTTAATTGGAAACTAAATTTAATTTTAGAGGAAGAGGAAAATACCACACTTCTAATGAGATCCAGGGTGCTCCAGAGAGCAGCCTGCAAAGAATATTTAAATAAAAAAGTCCTGTTTAGAAAGACCTGTTGTAAATGACTTCTTGATATTGTAGGTAGATAAATGTACTTGAGCTCATGCCTCGCAAATGAGAAACCACATATAAAACATGCTGATGACTTAAAGTAACATTTTGAAAATAGCTTTAACTTTAACCAGAAAAAGCTGATGGTTATTTTTTTAACTGTTCAGAGAAGCTAAAGCTTTTCTTTCTCTTTTCTTTTCCTTTCTTTTCTTTTCTTTTCTTTTCTTTTCTTTTCTTTTCTTTTCTTTTCTTTTCTTTTCTTTTCTTTTCTTTTCTTTTCTTTTCTTTTCTTTTCTTTTCCTTTTCCTTTCCTTTCCTTTCCTTTCCTTTCCTTTCCTTTCCTTTCCTTTCCTTTCCTCTCCTTTCCTTTCCTTTCCTTTCCTTTCTTTTCTCTTCTCTTCAGTTGCTTTCAATTAAAAGACAGATTGATAGAGAGGGCTCTGTTTTTTGCTTTGGATTTTTTTGTTGTGTTTGGGTATTTTTTTCTGCAGTTCTGCACCTTGAAATAATTCAGGCTGGTCAAAACATAGTACAAATATTGGTACTTATAAATGAGCTTTTAGAAGCGGTGGTGATGATTGTTTTCAGGTAGTCTGCTCAAATGAGGTGAAACCTTGAGCTCAGATTTTGATCCTTAAATAGGAATTTGAGGAGAAAGGAGTTTTTATGCTCTGTGCATGGCAACAGCCAGAGGATGGTGGCAGAGGAAGAAAGGATGGTGGACTCCTGCCTCTGCCTTTTCCAGGATGCAAGACCCTGGGGACAACCTGGGGATTGGAGAGGAATGCAATGACCCTAAGAGGACCAAAGCCAGGCTTCACTCCAAGGACAAAGGGAAGCAAAGACGAGAGGTTTTGCCTTAATTAAAATTAAGTCAGGGCTAAAGAGATTAATAACCAAGTGCAAGGGGAAAAATTGGCTGAGGAAGAGTTTAAAAACCCTCTTTCTTTTTCCCGCACTGTAACTGCAAGACTGACTAAAATAATCAAATCTGTTGAAATCAAATGTTTCAGGCCAGAAACCAGCCCTCTAGGGAGTAAGAGTAAAACCTGTCTCCATATCACATATCAGACCACACCTGGATCTTTTAGCTGGACTGCCCCTGAGTCCATTTTGAGGGGGTTATTTCCATGTGAAGGGCATGGCACAACCACAACTGCCCTGAATTAACAGATTTTCAGTCACTTCTTTTGCAGCTGCATTGATGGTCCCCACTCTGGGTATAGAGGGAGAAAGTTACATGTGGGGAAGGAGAAGGAAGGAAATAATACCTGGAAAAAACATTTTTTTGCCTTCCCTCTGGCACATATCAGTGGATAATGAAATTTTTCAACTGATTAGATACCCCATTGGTTGGAAAATTTGGAAGCAACCATGCAATTATATCACAAAACCTCAGTGTCATGTACATTCAGCCAAGTAGAGAAACCAAACTATTAGCAAAAATAGAGAGAGAGAGGGAGAAGAAAAGAAAAAGGACTATTTATATTGCAATACTGGTCCTAAAAAAAATGGAAAAGAAAACACAATGGAAACTTTTCTGCAAACAATTAAAGGAGGGGGGGCAAGGGGAGGGGGAAGGCTCAGGATGGGGCTGGTGTTTCAGGATAAATATAGAATTTATAACATAGTAAGAGCTGGTTTTAGTGGGCCTTAATTGAAACTACATTGCTTGCCCCTCTGCTGCTGCATCTCGCTGCTACAATCCGTGAGAAAAAGAGGGACTGGGTGACTTTCCTAGTAAGGGGCTGATGCATCTCACCAGGGAAACAATGCTTGGCAATGCTCAGCGTGAGCACTGTAAACAGGGACATGGACTTGTGTTCTGCTCCACGCCACAGTGTCTCTGCTCCTGACAGACGCTGTGACAGACATTGTTCAGCCCCCATCTGCTCCAGAAGCCATCAGAGACGGATACAGTTTTGCTAAATGAAGACATTTACCCAAACTAATACTTTTTCTCTTTCCTTTTTCTAATAGCAGGGTTTCTTGCTCCTCTTGGGGACGGCGTGAAGGAAAGCATTGCTTTTGTGTACTGCAGATCATCTAGATAAGGACTCAGAAACACAATGTTTTCATTGGTAGGAAGATGGAGCAATCTGGGGAGTGAAATCTGACCCCACTGAAATCTCAATGGTATCTTTTCGATCTTGGGAGTTGGCAATTGACCTCAGCTTTAGCAGCTTATCTGTCAACAGCTTCCTTCCTTGCCACCTGCCCGTTCCCTCCCCAGGTTGCCACCAAAATGTGGTGTCCCTGGGGATGACGTTGCATGTGGAGGCTGAGATGACATCTAAAAGGGAGCAGCTGTGCAACAGTAGTCAAAAGGTGTGTATGGCAAGATGACCAGAGGAGAATCAGCTGCAACTGAAGAAGGGGTAGGTGTCTGCAGCATGCTCTGTAACAAGCTGAGGACCACGTCAGCTTCCCAGAATCCAGGATCCTGGCTTAGCCTAGTGATGGAGCCGGTCACAGGTGAAGATCTGTGATCCAGAATCTGGTCTAAGTTCATGTTTTTAGTCTTCTTTTCCCCCTTTGAATGGACTCCAAATGAATTTTCAATTTTGTTTCACTGAGGGACAAGTAGGAAGAGATAGGCCAGGATGGAGCGGGGAGAGGAATTAAAATAAATATTGGCATATTGCTGATTGTGACAATTGGTTTCTTCCCACAGAGGGACTCCATCCCACCCTTCCTGTTGGGATTTGAAATGCTCCACTAGTTTTGGTGTCTCAGTACCTTGCTATTAATGGAAGGAAAGTATGCCTTCCCCTTGGCATCGCAGACTTGTGAAATTCACTAAGAAATAGAAATGGTTTTATTATTTAATTTTATTTTTTTTCCAAGATAAAAAGAAAATATTTGGCAATTCCATGCTTGTTTGGTGCTGTGGTTTGATCTGGTTCTCCAGAAAAGTGGGGTCTGTTCTTTGGATTCTGCAAAGCCTCCTGGCGTGAGGGGAAATTGGTGGCTCTTTGGGAGCTTCCTGGAATGTGAAATGCCATTTAACACTGGCTTTGTGTCTTCAGATGCTTGGGATCTCTGAAGTCTCAAAGGCCCAGGGAGTTCCAGGGTACCATGGTCAATTAGATGGGTTAAAATGCTCATTAGGCACATACTCAAAGCAGAAATTGTAAGAGAACAGTTACATTCTTTGCCTTATTCTTTACATAAATTGTGAGAGCCAGTGGAAAAAACAGACTGTCACAGGGCTGGATCCAGGCCTGGTAGAGGCAGGGTTGTGTTTTTGTTTTGCTTTCCACCAAACACTCAACACCCCAATTTTGTCTTCTTCTCTTGCAGGAAAAAAAAAAAAAAAGAGGATTCAACAAAGAGCTCTTCACCCACCAGCTCTTACTACCCCACTGAGTCTTTTACAAAATTTATGTGCCAGCTGCAGAGCTTTTTTACAGGAATTATTTGCCTGATCTCTGGATGGTTGTGGGATAGATTTGTCCCACAATATGGAAAATCAATACGGATCTCTAATCTGCTCACACCGAAGAATCAGGACCAACCCAGACAGTTGATTGGTAGCAGAGCAAGGCTCACAGTGGGAATAGTTATGTGAAAACACGATCCTGGGTACTTCTCTGCAAGGTGCAGTGATGGCTATGGCCATCAAGACTGAGCAAGTTTTGCAGGGAGATCATAATGAGGGTGCTTTTCCCATATGTTGGAGGTCATATGTCATTGTTCTCTGTAACTCTATGAGGCTGACTTAAAAATGATCAGTTGCAAAAAAGGGAAATTATATTTACTTGGGGCTTTCAGCTAAATACAGTGAAAATTGGGCACCTGCCTTGAATCTGTTCTACTTCTCATGAAAGCACAGGAATGCTTCCTGGTTTGACAGAAATTATTTTTTTGTGTACAAAAATCCATCTTTTTTATAGAAAAGGGAAGGAAAGTTTAATTTCTATCTATCTCTGGTGAATCTCTCCATGTGTTTCCTCTGGACTCGTCATTGGCTTTGTCCTCGCTAAGACCTGAAGGATCAATTTGAGCCAAATTCTGTCTAGGGAGCTCATGAAAATCACTAATTGTATTCTCTATCTGCATCATGAACTAGAATAAACTTTGGCCTCCTCTTTCTTGGTCTCAAAGAGTTTCAGACTTACGCAGAAAACTGCATGCCATTTTAGACATATACTGTAGGCTTCATCATGGCCTTTTGCAAATTGGCAAGTATTCCTCAAGATTTGGTCTTCACATTTTTCATCCAGAAGAATCCTCCTGTCTTCTGATCTGGATGTTTTTCTTTTTTTTTTTTTCCTCCCCTGTTCTCCTCAGTGCAGTCACTACTCACGGTATCCCATTGGCAGCTGTGAAGAGCAACCCTTGGGCAGTCCTTTAAGTCCTGGATGAAGTATGTAAAATAAAGGATTAAGGGTCAGAGTTCTGAGCCTCAGAAGCTCAACTGCTTCACTGCTTTGTCCTCGGCATCTTCTAAACTATGATTGTTATAATATCCAAAACCTGGACTAGTAAAATAAGAGACCTGGGAGAGAACTCATGAACTTTATTATCCTATCTTACTAATTTCTCAATTGTTTTGTTGGCATGATTTAAATTGTTGATTGAAGTTTGAAGGCTTTTACAGATTCAAAAGTCCTTTAACTTCCCTCGCAGAAAAGGAAGTATCCAAGGGTAGATCATCCACAGTTACTAAATTTGTGTCCATTGCTAGACCTCTGAAGGTCTTCAGAGGGTTGATCTGAAATCAAGGATATTTCACATAAAACCAAACCTGAAGGTGGAACAGTTTCATCTGGGGACTTCATATTACTGGAAATCAGTACTTGGGATTCTTTGAACTCTCTGGAGACTTTTTGGTGATCAAAAGGGTCACTTTGGTATTATGGAAACTGATCTATCGAGGGAAAAAAACCCACAAGCCTGCAAAAGAGAACAAAAGTCCCGTAACACTGCACACTCAAAATGTTTTTCTTTACATATTCAAAATCTAGCCATGAAACCAGTCTGAGCTGACAAATTTGCACGAGAAGCCTGGGCCACTAATCACTAGCAGCAAAAAATCTAAAAAAAGATTGTAAAGGAGTCCAAACTCTGCTGGTACAGACTTCAGTGGTTCTTTCATCCATTACATTGCTTTTTGTGGGATCACATCAGCACAATTAAGAGCACTTCCTTTGACCTATGCAATTTATATCAAATAGTTTTTGGTTATAAAACCAAACTGAGCACAATTCCACTTTTAAGAATTAAATCCTTCAATTACCCATGTACAAATCCTTGGTAAAGGTTTTGGCTTTACTGCTCAAGCCTTTATAACCCACAGAGGAGAACCTGCACATAAAAAACCATGAAAATTAATGAACATGGACTCGCAGCAGTGAGAAAGTTGGAATTCCTACTCTTTGGGAACTTCCAGCATGTCAAAACCTATTTTACTAAGCTGAAGCAAGTACTTCCAACATAATAAATTTGCACAAAACCTGACGTTTCTTATAATTTCTGTAAAGAATTGCCAATACTTTCATTGTTCTTGAATAGAAACGAGAAGGGAGAACTACCTATATTTAAATGTTTCCTTTTGTTTGCTAGATTTGACATACATGCTCAATTTGCTTGAAATTCAGTTAATACTGAACTTCACATTCTGTGAGGGTCTCTATTCTGGCTTGGCAGTTATAAGGCCAGCACACCTAGATTTCCCTGTAGGCTAAACTTTTCTGTCCAAATCGCATTTCTCATACAGCACTAGAGTCACATGAGTATCCAACACAGCTCATAATTGAGGCCAAGCCAAGTGCAAGTTATTTCTCGGGAGCTGCAGTCCTCCAAAGGACTCTGGGCCCACCATAGAAAGAACAGAGTGGTGAAGTAAAACTCCCACAAGGCAATGCTCAACTGAGGAAACTAACCTGAATGCCAGGATGAATCAAGACAAAAATTCATTATTTTGTATAAATAGAAAGGAAAACCAAGCTTTTCTGACCTTGGGTTGCATTTCGTTTGAATTGCAACACGTCATTTTGCAACATTCCCATTGTGATTTTGAAAATTCTTCACTTTGGAAAAGCAGTTTGGTAGAAATCGCCATTCAGTTGGAAACTTGCACCAGCGTACATCTCTTGACCACCTCTGCTGTTGGTAGATAACTCCTCTGCTCTGACAAGGGCAAGCACCATCCAGTATTTTTGATGAATCAACACAGGGCAGCAAAAAAAACAGAGCCAGAGGAAGTCAGCTGTTCTAGCCAAGTATCACCAGTGAAAGTATGAAGGGCTATTAGTCATCTAGAATGACTTTTCTCTCTCACCGTCTCCCCACCAGCCCTATGTCTTTTCTGCTGACGGATAACTGCAATCCTAAGTGTTCTCTTCCTCTGCAGCACTTTAGCAGGAATTCCGCTGGAATAAGGGAGGATGTTCTTGTATGAAGAGAGAGGAGACTAAAACCAAAGAGATTTCTGAGAAGGAAGAATGGAGCTTCCCAGTGTACTTGCTCTCTTACAGAGCAACTGGCTGTGGTCGCAGGAGTCATATATTCCTGTTTTAGCCAGAATTTAAGCTTCCTCTTGCAGCTCAGCGATGGTCTTGAGGCCAGATTCTCAGCGGTTGCAAAACAGAGTAGCTCCTGCTGGTTACACTGAATTAAGAGAAGTGTCCTGTGGCATTCATTGCACTTGTCCCTGTTATGCATTAATACCCGCAGAGCATCAGCCATCGCCCCACACACCACCCATAAGGTTTCCTGTCCCAATCCACCCCACAAAGTCAAGAGCTCAAGAAGTGAATAAAAGCAACAATGCAAATGCATTTTGTGGGCCACGAGGAAAAAAAAAAAAAAAAAAGGGTTCATGGAGCACACTTCAGTTTTCATTGGTACATCTGGCAGCCTTCTTCTCCTACACCTCATCATCATCAGAGAGACAAAACCCAGGCTCCCTGTTGCGTACACAAGAAAGGGAGACTTCCCTTGTGCTTCGCTGCGCTGTGAGCTGTAAATTTCTGAAGAGCTCTGCTATAATCTTTTACAGTCTGCAATCCCACCCTTCAGCTTAATGAAATGGAATGGTACAAATGCTCTCTGGACATTTCACTGCTGACAGTTACCCAAGGTTTGCTTCAGCTGTTACAATATGGCTATTTTATTGTCTTTTTTTTATTATTATTTCTCTTGTACAATTTCATGACTAACTATGTGTAAAATGGAAGGAATTTGACTATCCTTTCTTCATCCAGTTAGACACAAACTGGACTGGTTCCTTTAACTCACTTTTCAGCTGGCAGGGCTTGCTTTCTGTTTTCTTTTAAATGTCAGAAAAGGTTAAATAGGCTCTTCAAATCTGCAATAGATTTTGAAGATCTCTAGGGGTAAAGCCTTCAGAAAAGAAACAGCTTATACCAGTTCAAACAAACTCGGTTTCAGAACCTGGAAGGCAAGAAGAACAAGCCTAAAACATGTTTCACGTAAAAATCAGATTTTTTTTTTCACCTAACTTCCCGATGTAGTGAAAAGGAGGACTTAAATCTCTAAGACTGTCTTGATTTTTTTACATTTTATTTGTATTACAGTTATATATTACAGCATGGAAATACACATGCAGATCAGGGAGCTGGACATCAGAAAGTGATTCCCACCGTTTTTCTGTGTTCACCTGGTATCCTGCTTTGCTGCAGAACTTCAAAAGGAACCAAGACCCTAGCTAGCCTGGCACATCTTTCTTCACTTGAAACAGAAAGCAAACGCAAACGCTGGGTCTAAAAAGCTTAAAGGAAAGTTGGCGAGGACTTTGGCTTTCACAAGTTGCTGAAAAATTCAGCATTCCTCATACTAGCGAAACACTACCATCCCAACTCAGCATTTGCCTGGCAGATAGAATCCTTAACTTGGGAAAAGGGCAGGAGAGGAGAAATGCTTGGATCCATAGAGCTGCCTATTGGATAAATCATCTCAAGTCATTTTTATTTTGAGATCTGTAAGACGGGATCTTGTACAGGACTGAGTGAGGACACAGAGAGATTTTGAGAAGTGGTGTTGCGTGTTAAATGACTTATGCTTTCAAAGTCCAAACAGTCCACACTAACATACAAATACACTAATACCAAATTCCTGCTGCTTCAAAAATAGCCTGCCTTGTCTACCGCCAGCTACATGCAAGGACCTTACAAATTCAGGGTGACCATGGGTTTAAGCTTCCTAGGATGCGCCTTCTTTTGTTTTTCACAGGTAATATTTTTCCTGAGGGAAAAGGCAAATTTTGGCCAGCCAGGTGGAACTACTTGTGCAAATCAGTAACAAGTCTGGATTTGTTGCACATATGCTGGGGTACTTCAAGTCAGATAGATGCTCAGAACGTGGCAGGCATCTCCTGAGGCAATAATTCCCCAATACCTCAACCAACTGCAAGTGTACCCCAAAGCAAATGGACCTCTGCTTTTGCTTCAGGTTCCCCATTGCAAATGGAGGAGTTAAGGTGGGCCATTAAAACTGGAGAATTCCCTGACACCATCATTGGTAACTGAGGTTGCTGATAACTGTTAACTCCTTCCTGCTCTATCCTCACCTTGCTATGAAGAGGCCAAGCCCCGCATCTGAGCTCCAGAGAGTAGCTTGGGTAGCATGTGGTGGAGGGGAGCGCAGGAGTGTCTGAGCAGAGAGAAATCACACTGCCGCAGCACTAAGCCCCTCACCTCAGCACTCTTGCTGGTGCCAGAAGCCCTTCCCTGCACTCCCTCACTTTGAGAAAAATGTGAAAAGTGGTTTAATTGGCCTCAGGCCTGTTATCACTTATGACAGCAGTGATCAGAAACATGGTCCACTAACAGCCCTAATATTTAACGCATGCATTCACTTACGAGTAGAGGGTTCCCTGTCTGTATGATTAATGTCATCTCAACATATTCCATTAACAAAAAATATGAAGCGCTTTGATTTTTTTCCCCCTATGTGACTGACAACATAAACACATTGTCAAAAGCACTGAACACATGGTAAGGCACTTAGAAAAGTCTGCTACATTTGAAGAAGCCACTGGCCTTCAGCGAACAGTTAAATCACTATGGGTAGTAATTGAAAGAAGACTGTCCTTCATTTCCAGAGTGAGACAGAGTGAAACACAGTCACTCTTCGTATCTTTCATACAACAGTGATTCTGCATTCCCGTGATGGTCTTTAATTGCAAGCCAGCCTCTTATCTGAAGCTGATGGTCTATCAGTAGAGAATGGCACAAGGAAGAGAGGATGGGTATCTGTTGTAGGACAGCAGCAGGCAGGGACACTTGCCAGAGTGTCAGCGTTTGCTCTTGGATCATGTACAGTTGCCTTCTCCATCCTTCTTTTCTGGGAAGCATGCGCAGCTTGCATCTCCCTTTTGTCTACACAGTAAGCCTTAAGTGCTCACCTGCCAGTATCCGTGGGGCTGGCTGTCTTGGCAACCAAAATACACTTTCTCATAATTTCCTAGAGATCATTATTGGTTTCACTCTCCCTAGTGTCTTGTTTCACTTTTGGGTCTTTCAACAGCTTGAGTAATGAATGCTGATCAACATCAACTTCACTCCCACAACGTGAATTAATTACTTCTGCAGAGAGCTCTCACCATGAAGACAAATCTGCAGGGAACTTTGTCTTCCATTCTGCTACCTGAGAGAGTTTCAGTGCGTCTTGTTCTCCTCGACTTCCTATGGCATAGATTGCCTTGTACAGCCTCTTTCTCTAGCAGCTGGTATAGCTTGCATTATAGCCAGGGCTAAAATCTGACAGAATTGGCTAAAACTGGAAAGGAATAAACTACTGTGAGAGACCTGAAACATCCCTTCCCCTTCTTCCATTTTTTACTGTGTAAACTGAACTATCCTCATTTCTCAAACTTTACCATCATTTTATTAACTCATTCATCCAGAAGTCAGTTTGCTCAGTTTCTTCTAAATTATATCCCTGAATGACTATTTTCAGTGCTGCTGTTCTAGGATGAGGTCCATTTTGGATCTACACTTTAATCATTGATTTAGTAATGGGTATAAAATCCCTTCTGATAAAGGCTACTACGTGACACGAGTATTGCTTAGGCAAGGATTTATAATCAAAGCAATCAATTAATACATTCAAAGTAAATATTTCAGTGAAAGTTTCTGCGTAGGGGAAAGGCTGTACATCATACCTAGAAAATGACTGATCCTTACCACAAATGTCTTAACTTAAGATAGAATTTAGTAAAAGGCTGTTCATTCTGGTTATGAAGACAAGTTAAAGAGGGCTGCTGAGGTCATAAGGTGTGTTGAAAGAGAAATAATAGCCTAACAGATGACATTATTACCTCTGCAGATGACATTTACTGATGCCAGCTTGGTACATCCAGTTCTGAATCCACGCCTGAGAAGGGATGCGAAGCCATGGTATTTTGCAGAACAGAACCACACGGCTGTTCTGGGTCTGGAGAAATCCCCTCACCATGGGAGAGTTAGAGAAATCAATCTGTTTAACTAATCATGAAGGCAACTGGGGAGACAAGAGGTGACTTGATTATTCTATAATTACCTTTCCAAGGAAAAAATAGCAGTTGCTAAAGAAGTCTTTAATTCAGCAGAGAAATGAAGAACAAGAATCAGTAGCTGGGAGCGGGATTAAAACTCGGGGAGGGGGAAGGGAGAAGGATCCGCTATTGGGAGTGATCTGCCTGTAGAAACAATGAACTCTCTCTCATGCCTTGTCTTCTACAAATAACACCTGAGAATCTCTCTTGAAAACACATTTTCACTGAGCAGTATTAAAGGATTTTGTTAGATGATGATCAGGAGAAAAACTGTACCTAGTATTCATTAACTACACAGGCGGTCAAATCGGATAACTCCCATGGCCTGGCCTAGATTCAGAGAATTTAAAACTGAGAACTGCTTGGTACTGACCGGGGCTGTGAGATGTTTTAATTTTGTGTTAGTACAGTAACCTTCTGAACAAATTACGTTTGACGTCTGCATCCTAGCTGTGGATAATCCTCTTGGGAAAAAAAATGCTTTAAAAGGCATTCATTGGAACTTCGGCTGCCAGTCTATTGATTGACTTACTGGTAGTTGAACAGGCTGAGACAAACCTAACGAAGTCATCTAGTAGGACCAATATTTAAATGCTCTTTTTTCTTCTTTCCAGGTGAAAAAAAAAGAGTCTGAAATGGCAGCAGGTTGGCAGGTTCTGCTGTAAGTCTTTGTGGGGCTCTGGCACACTGGGCTGCAGCTATTGCTTGATCCAAACTGAACCTTTAATGACAGTTGCTAATAATCTTTTTATCTGCTGCTAATAAGGCCAATCTCCTATAGAAATTACCTTTTCTGCTCTGTTTTGTCTTACTTTTTTTTGAGCTGAGGAAAACCAATGCTAAATAAACAGCAATTTCACTGGCATCAATCCAGACCATATTCTTTTGGCTGTCTTCTTTTCTTAGCTACATTTTTGGCTGTATATACTGACAGTGGCCTCCTGCAGTGGAGGAATATGACACCTTGGATTTATCTCATGTAGGAAAAGCTGTAGAAAATGATTGGCCTTCTCGATACTCTTGAAGTAAAATTACCACGTTAGCTTGGCCCAGGTTTTGTTGCCTTCCACAGACACCCCTCCTTGCCAACATGCTAATATTTTTGGAGAAGCCACATTAGATGTGCTTATCTTGACCATTAAAAACTTTCTTTACATCCTCTGGTACTTCTTGAATGGTCAGACCAAGATATGTGTGGACGACTCATCTCTAAAATCCTCAAAGCGTTATTCATGACCTACTACTTTCCAAGGCATATGGGAGAAATAAAATGACTGATTTCACTGACGTTGTTTCTTCCTAATCCATTCAGAACATTTTGAATTTCAGAGAAGAGTTGTTTTCTTCAGAAATTTAGTTTTTTCTGGTTGTTTTCCAAAAACTAGGCAATGTTGGATAATCATTCATTTTCCAAGCACACCAGTACATGGACAGACTGTGACCTGTCTCTCCGGAATAACTCTCAGGGTGCACTGAACTATTTTATCCAGCAGATGTGACACTGAGACATGTCTTCCATTTGCACTTGTTTATGCACCGTGATACACAGATAAAATTAACCAGCCAAATCACTTTGTTTTAACTATTCATGGCAGTCATGCATGGATGGGTAGAGTAGCAAGCACCTGTTACTTCAGGAGGTTTGGAGCTAAGAACACTTCTAATACACGAGAAAAACAAGTTGTGATTTCTGAAATTCTGATAGCTTACAGCCAGTGGGCATACTCCCAAATATCTGAGTCTTTTTGTGACTGTCTGAACTTGTGGTTCAGAGATGGACAAGATGAAGCCTGCTGATCTCTTCCTGTGTGATATCTATCCAGCCAATGTAAAAGTTGTTTGAAAATACAGAACTTTATGCACAATAAAAATGTTCTCAACTCATGCATCTTCTTCTATTAACACTGTTATCCCCACCCAGCCATTAAAATTAAATTTTGTTTCAGACAAAGGTTGTAGATCTTGGCATTCTTCTAAACAGGCTGTATTCATTTTTATTTTTTTTTTGCAAACTTCTTGTAATTATCATCCGCTCTTTTGTTGTTGCTTTGGTACTTTAGATTGCTGGAGGAGCATGTTTCCAAAGCAATGCAGTGAACTTTTTTTACTTTACTTCTCCGGAAAGGCCAATGAGCCAAGGTAAAATCAGTTTAGTTGATTTGTGAAGCAACTGGGAGATTTTGGCCCTGAAAGACGTTGAGCAGGACTGAAAACACCGCAGAGGTCTGCAGCCTCAGGTTTGAAAAATAAGAGCAGTCAGTTGTGCTAGTAAAGAATTCAGTGCCATGCTTTAAAAGGTAAAATCAAAGAATTCTGTGTGCCATATAAAGTTGAAAGGGAAACAGAGTCCAAAAGGGTTGGGTGACCAGTTTTGAAACACTGCTTGAATAAGATGGATGGATTGGAGCTTGCCGTACTTGGTTTGAGGCCAGGAATAATCTTTTCAAAGCTAGAAGTGCTTTTGATCTCTGCCTACTCCTCCTCATCACTGTGAATCTCCAGGGATACAACCCTACCATGCAATACAAGGGAAAGAAACTGTGCTTCAGAAGAGGGAGAGGAAAAAGGAGAAGGAAGCCAATGAAATAGTATCTGAGAACAACACCGCTGCCTGTAATGACACTGACCTGCTGGTGCCAGTGGAAGAGTTTTGTAATATTTTTCCAGGTTTCTGCTCTTATTTTTGATACTAGGCTGTGGAGTTGGCTCTGTGACTCTATACCACCCTCCGCGTGCTTCCAGGGGTATTGGGAAGGGTTACTATGGACCTGTGACTTGGAAGCAGACCCAGAATGTTTTACAGGCCAAAAGTCCCATCAGGCAAAATTAAGCCAAATTGATCTGATGTCAGTGGGAGTAGATAGATTGAGGAGCAGGGGTCTCCGCACCGCTATGTCCAACCCAGCTAGGAGGTTGCTGTGTTGGAGGTGGAATGCAATGGTTTTGTAGTGTGCAGCAAACCCAGGGAATAATTCAGGAAGAAAGGAAGGGGAGCAATCCATCAAATTAGTACAATAGAGGGCTCAAGGGCACAATGGAATTTGCACAACTTAGCTGGAACTACATTGCACCTCCAGTTTTTAGAAAAATAAGCGTCTTGCCTTGAAAGGCATGAAACCTCTCAGCTGCACAAAACCACCTTAGCATTAATTTGGGTTCAAACTTAACTTGGAGAGAAGGTGTGTCCATGGAATTACTGAGGCTACATCTCTAAAGCGGACATCTCCCTGGAGGTCAGTTGTTGTAGCCTGTAAATGCTAGGAAATTAGAAGGTCCTGCTGGGAGCACACAGTCATTTCTGGACGCCTCTTTTCTTCTCTGCAACTTAGATGCCACTAAGACTGAGACAGAATCACCACCTCCTGTTGGGTGGCATGTCTTATGATGCATGGGAGATTTTAATAGGCTTTTTCTGTGAGTAATACAATCTCCTGAGACTGTGGATACAGGCTTGAGCCATGGAATAAATGTGGCTTTTTGGGCTTGCAGTTGTCCTGAGCAACATTCTCCACTCAAAACCGCACCCTGCACTTGCTGGCGGGAGAGTATAAACAGTCAGTCGGAAACTTCCTCTGGTTTCTTCCCACCCGATTCAGAAATCCCCAGTATGGAGGTGTCCAATGGCACCTCCGACTGTGACCACCGCACAGACCATTTCTGGATGTCACCGTTGTCATGGCTCCAAAGAAGTCTGCACGCTGCTGGCATCCCTGAAGCCCTGCCAGGGAGCCAGGCCCTTGGGGTCCATGAGGCTAGGCCAACCCAAGAGAGACACAGATCGTACATGCCAACCGAAATAGATCTCTGCCTGCTGAGCGGCTGAAGGGCCACGCATGCTACATCCAGACCCCACATCTCTATCAGTTCCTTTGCAAGGCTGTTCTCTTTTCTTTCATCATCCTGCCTCACATGTACACTTACTTGTGTTGTGTCATTTTTGCAGTGCCCAAGATAAACATGTATTGCTTGATGTTCCCTTCACTTCTCCTCTGCACGCACCAAGCCTCACAACTCCTGTCAGTACATCTTCACCTGCTGTTTGTCAGAACATTATTAGTTCTTCAGAAATGGTATTGTCTAGTGTTTCTCATCCTTTAATGCACAGGAAAAAAAAGCAACTAATCTTTTCTGAAAAAAAAAAAAAAAGAATCAATTAGTGCAAAGGGAAAGCGGGAGGAGTGAGAGAAAGACAAGAAAATATGAAAGAAACCTTGTCTTTGCCCTTGAAGGCTTTTCTTTTAAAGGTTTTATTAGTTTGCTGACAATGTTAATTTACGGGCATCTCCATCAACACCGCATCCACTCCACAGATCTTTTAGCCAGCTTTCAAAACCAAACTGAATTCTAGGGGAAACTCACAAGATGCACAGAGAAGTAAATTTCAGCTTGTCAAACTTTATACTAATCAGTGGTCATGTAAAACAAAATGTCAAAGAACAATCTTCGCTCTCACTCTTCTTGTCAAAGCCCACACCCTCCTGTTCTCCTCCCCCATCACCTCTCTCACCTTAAAAATAAGTGCAATAAAAAGGAAAATAAAATAAACTCCTTTCTAAGCAATCCGGAGAACAAAAGCTTTGAAAGCAAAACAATTCCATAACATGATCCAACTGCAATGCAAAATAAGCTGGTCACACAGAATAAGTTGGGTTTACAATATTTGGAGAAACCACTGCATATGTTCCTTCCCGAGGTCTGGTAAAGGGCAGCCACAAATTGTCTGATCACAAAGAAGGAATTTCCCCCTCGCTGGTTTGTGGCAAGTGTACGTGAAGCTAAGAGTGACGTTCAAATGAGACAAGCTGAGCACAGCTTCTGCTAAGTGAGGGATCCCTTCTCAGTCTCCAGATTCAGTAGCAGGAAAAAGGGAATAAGGAGAAAGAAGGAGATAGTTCCATACCTCAGCTGAGATGGGAGTCAGCAAAGACGTAAGATGCTTAGGACCAGCACTGAGTGGGAGGGAATCCCTAACAGATGTTTTCAAGTATCCTGATTACATCTGATAGGAACATGATGGTCAGACATTAGCATGAAGAAGTTTCCCACTCCCTGCAGCTCTGAAGAATTAACTCAACAGAGGAATTCAGAGTGCAAGACCCCTTTTTTTTGTGCTCAGCTCCAGAAGGCATTGTGTATCTTCATTCCCTGCTAAGAACCCACTGTGTCAAGAGGGGCTCAGCAGCAAACAGGAGATCCTCAGGTTTCTGCTGAAATCCTGGGTATTGACAACACTCATTATCTTTCCGGTTCATTCACCACATGGAGAAGAGTAAAAGAAGTTGCTATGCTGTCCTACAGATCTGTGTGCAACCCCCAAAACCTTCTCCTAGAGCTTGTGTAGAATCAACCTGTAAAGCAGAAATGAAATCGAGTGAAACAAAAGCTGAGAAGCAGCATCACATGCATTGCATTTGGAATCCTTCACCGTCTTCCCTGCTAAACAGGAGGTGCTGTGATTAATCTGTGATTATGTGACTCACCATAATTATGTCTTGTTGAAATTGAATTTATTGAAGGATGAATCATTCTACCCGAAGTGGAACCTAATTGCTCCATTGCTGTGGTAGCCATTTAGGGTTTAGAAGACAGGTCAATATGTCGGGTGAAGCCTTCACCTTGATTCAAGCAAGGAAAAATAATCTGTACTGTGACTTGCAGAAGGGTAAAACTTGTCTCTGAAACAAGAAGAGCCATCCTGTAAAGTTCTGTTTGAAGCACTGGAAAACATTCAGCCAACCTGATGGTGAAAAGCTTCCTTAGGCTGACAAGGTACGTTAATGATCGATTTGGGTCTGTGGGGCTGCTGTGAGGATTTGAACGCTGTATCGCTCAAGCCACAGACCTCCCACTACTTCACTGCTTTTTCTAGGCACACACTCACCAGGGCTGTGAATATCCACAATAAATCTGTAATTTCACCAGTAAGAGTAGACTAGAGAAGGACAGCAAAGATGAGCCTGGCACTCCTGCTTTGGATGACACGTGAGGGAGGTTGGAGTACGTGGTGTGTCTCTGGGGCATCCCTCAACCAGCAGCCCTGTAGAAAACTAAGACCAGCTTGGATTTTTTTCCCCCTTTTTAAAGAAGAGATCTGTATTTTGCATTCAGTTGTTTGGATTTTTGGATGGAAAAGGTTTTTTTTTCAAATGGGAATTTTTATGGGTAGACTTTTTGTTCCTTTTTTTTTTTACCAAAAAGCCACATTTAATGAAACAGTCTTTGTATTCAGTTTAGGAGGAAAAAAAAAAATTTACATTTTCTCCTCTGATGTAAAATGGACCCTTTTTCCTAACCAGACTTTAGTATAATTATTGCTAGCATACATGAAGGAGTAGAAACAATGGCTCTCCAGGGTAAGGAGATTTTTACAGTTGTTAAACTTCCTCCTCTATTTTTAAAATTCCTGCTGCTGCTGCTGTTGTCTATAACACAGTAGTAGCAAAGGCCCACAATAGCAGTTAAGGTTGAAATGGGGATGATAATTGAAATTAAAAACAAAACCAAAGCTGGAAATACTTTGCAGTCCATAACGTCCAACCATGCAGAAGAATTATACAGGGCAAAAAGGGGGAAATTTACTCTTTGATTTCCCACTTAATGCCAATTCAGAGATCCGTCACTAGGTTCTGGAATGAAGGAAACGATTCTGCCTCATATCGCTAGACCTCAGTGCTCTGTGTTGGTACTATTGTTTCCTCTCAAACTATATTTAACCAATGGGAAAGTGATGCAGGAGTCCCATCTGGTACATCAGAGGATGCTCTTTGTTAGGATCACATCTGGTTTACGTTCACACTGAATCTTGGAAAGGAGACGTGGAGCCAGGGTATTTGCTTGGCTATTACATATTTGTTACTTATTTCTAGCAATGCACCCTTGAAAGCAAATATTCAGTGCAAAATAAATATGGGGTTTTTTTGAGAGAGACTATATGAGTGGCTGTCATATGTGATTAATTAGTTATCAAAAAGGTCTCTCCTTCAAGAATCACAGAATCACAGAGTCATTATGGTTGGAAAGGACCTCCAGGGTCATCAAGTCCAAGCTTTCTCCTAGCTGGAGAGGCTGTGTAAGATACGTGTCACTCATTCTCTTCTAGATCTGCTTCTCCAGAGCTGGCCTGTCACACAACTTTCCAGTTTTCAGTCTGATACTAGAAACATGGGTTCTTGTGTTGGTCATACAAGATCCTTTTTATTTTTTTTAGAGACTTGACCTCTTAACATCTATGGCAACCATTTTATTCTCAGGGTTCCTGCAATCTGCTGAGGAAGAGATTCCTCTTCATCATGGTTTCTTGCAGAGATTCTGCTTTTGTTTGCTCTTGGTTTTTTGAGAATGGAGAAATGGAGTCACTTCTTGGTTTTTTATTGCCAAAAATAGATTTTCAGGATAAAAGTAAATGGCAGTAGTTGTTCTCTATGCATGTAAAAGTGACAAGAAGAAGCCTTTTGCCTAGAACTCAAATTGCATTCAAACCTTTATCAACAACTACTTATATTTTCTGAGTTCCATTCATTCATGGTACAAAAGACTTTTGAAACTCATCTCAAGCATGATGCTGCATCCGTCCTGTTCCCACTCCCATGTGTTGTGTTCATTTCCAGCTTGGCATTGCTGAATGCTTTATGTTTCAAGGAAGATATGCAAACAACCTTGCTCCAGGACAACACAACAGCTCTTCTGGAGCTTTGAAACTAGTCCTTGCAGTCCCCTGTGCACAGAGTGGCACAAAGTCCCTGTGTGAATGGACAGCTGAGACTTGCACCAAGGCAAGCAAGAGAAATAAGCCCCAAAGACGGGGAGAAACACATGTTCTTCACCTTAGAAAAACACTTGATTTTCTTTCTGGTTCTCTGCATCTGCCAACTGGAGTTTAGAGCTACAGAGAGGGATGGATGCTCATATGCATGGATGCACATATGCATGGAGGCACAGGGAGTACAAGTGTTGGCAGCATTACAGGCCATAGAGTCAGAGGAGCAAATCTATCTATCTCATAGAATCGTTGAATGGTTTGGGTTGGAATGGACTTTAAAGATCATATAGTTCCAACCCACCTGCCATGGGCAGGGACACCTCCCAGTAGACCAGGTTGTTCAAAGCCCCATCCAACCTGGTTTGAACACATCCAGTGATGGAGCATTCACAACTTCCCTGGACAACTTGTTCCAGTGTCTCACTGCCCTCGTAGTGAAGAACTTCTTCCTAATTTCCAATCTAAATCTTCCAGTTTGAAGCCATTACTCTTCATCCTATCACTACAAGCCCTTGTAAAAAGTACCTCCCTAGCTTTCTTGTCGGACCGCCTTAGATACTGGAAGGCCTCAATGAGTTCTCCCCAGAGCCTTTTTTTCTCCAGGCTAAACAACCTCAACTCCCTCAGCCTGTCCTTGCAGGGGAGGTGCTCCAGCCCTCTGATCACCCTCATGGCCCTCCTCTGGACC
>VZZY01015566.1:712283-811558 GCA_013400335.1 Eurystomus gularis
GTGTCATCCACAGACTTGCTGAGGGTGCACTCAATTCCACTGTCCATGTCACTGACAAAGATGGGATCAGCACTGGGCCCAGTACTGATCCCTGAGGAATATCACTCGTCTCCACCTGGACATCAAGCTGTTGACTGCAACTCTTTGAATGCAACCATCCAGCCAATTCTTTATCCACTGAGTGGTCCATCCATCGAATCCATGCCTTTCCAATTTAGAGACCAGGATGTCCTGTGAGACAGTGTCAAACACTGCACGAGTCCAGGTAGATGACATAAGTTGCTCTTCCTTTATCCACTGATGTTGTAACTCCATCATAAAAGGTTACCAAATTCGTCAGGCACAATTTGGCCTTAGTGAAGCCATGTTGGTTGCCACCAATCATGTCCTCATTTCCCATGTGCCTTAGAGTCTTCAGGAGGATCTGCTCCATGATCTTGACAGACACAGAGGTGAGACTGACTGGCCTGTAGTTTCCTGGATCTTCCTTTTTTCCCTTTTTGAAAATGGGGTTATGTTTCCCCTTTTCCAGTCAGTGGGAACTTCACCAGACTGCCATGACTTTTCAAATATGATGGAAAGCAGCTTAGCAACTTTGTCTGCCAGTTCCCTCAGGACCTGCAGATGGATCTTGTTGAGTCCCATGGGCTTTTGCACCTCAGATTCTTTAGATGGGTCTTGAACCTCATCTTCACTTACAGTGGGCAGATCTTCCTTCTCCCAGTCCCTGTCATTGTCTTCTGCAATGTGTGGTTAGAGCCTTTGCCCATGAAGACAAAGACAAAGAAGTCATTCAGTACCTCAGCCTTCTCCATATCTCTCATGACCAGATCTCCCATTTCCTTCCAGAGAGGGCCCACATCTTCCCTAGCCTTCCTTTTATCACTGACATACCTGTAGAAGTTTTTCATGTTACCCTTGATGTCCATGGCCAGATTTAATTCTATTTGGGCATTAGCTTTCCTAACATGATCCCTGGCTGCTTGGACAACTTTTAAATCTATTTATCTTTTATTTATCCATCTGTATTTGCTGAGAAATGTATAACCAAACATTTTGATGAGTGTTTTGCTGATTTTATCTGCTTTTCCGTCTTCTTTTCCAGTACATTAAAAAAAAAAAAGCACTTTTTAGAAAGTCCTTAGAAAAACTCCCTCCAGAAGATGTTTAAAGATAGAAAAATAAATTTTATTTTCTCTTTAAGCCCCTCCCATTATTTATCTGAAAGTTGCTACCCTCCTCCCCACCACTCCTGCAGATGTCTCCACAAAATCAAAACTTTTACTCTGGTGTGGCTTTCCTGGGAAACAGAGTTTAATGTGATCATGTTGTTTATGTGTCAGCCCGTACACCTTCCAGCTAACAGCTTTGTAACCTGACAGGCAGGAGAGAATGCCTAAAAATATTGTGACTATCATATTTCATCAAAATAAGCAAGTGGAGAAAGGAGGGAGACTTTCTTACTCAGGGATCACACCTTTTATTGAACACTAGAGAATCCACACAAACGAGAGCCTTTGGAATGAGCTTTCATTTCTTCCTGTGCTTATGGAACCACTTTGTCTCTGGATTCTCACTGCTCTCCCTAATTACAGCCCCCTCCCCTGGGCTGTATCACTTTTTCAGCAAGTGTGAAATATTGCCTTGGAACCTATGGTCTCACGATTCACCTTGTGTCTGGCCTGGAGGATTGTGCAATTTCTGTGATCGGCTCCAGTGCAAACAGGAAAAAGAATCTGAGCCTCAGTTTTTACAGTGTGCAGCTTGCGTGCAGGAAACGGATTGACTCAGCAGCATCTCTGGGACATTTATTGCTCTGCACTCTCGCCAGTAAGACCTGGGCTTTTAGCTCTGCTGGCAGAGGGCTTAGAACAATCGGCATTCATGGGGCCTCCAATGGCCTGTCATCCTGCTGGAGGTCAGCTGGAAAAGGCCTGGAGAAGTTCTCAGGTACTGCTTGGGGAAGAAGGGAAGGTTTCTTCCTCTTCTAGAGAGGTGATGTGAACAAGTGCAATGCTCCCACTTCCCCAGCCCCAGAAAGAACCAGCTCCAAGTTACAAGCCCAACCCATTCCCTTGTTTTCAATAGCAATCCACACTTAAGTGGTAATGGCACAACTGGTTGCATTCAGTTGAGACCATCTGTGAATCCATCTCTCCTAAGAGACACCCCTTCCGCACTCACTGGCTACATTTTCCACCCAGCCCAGGTGCTCTACACTACTTTGGTCTTGGTACCCTCTGGGGATGATGTTGCTCTCTCTGGAATAGAGATGGAGCCTTGGGGCACCGGGCTGAAATCTTCAGCCTTTTTTGTTAATTCATCCCATTTATACTCAAATGGGATGGAGCCCCATCCTGCGCGCAGTTGTGTTTCTACAGTCATTAAGACTGTACAAATCAATCCTACAGCTCACTAGTCAGTAGTTCATGCCAGCTAAAACACACAAGCTCTAAAAAAGTCTTTCTCCAACACTCTTCTTGCTGTCCAAATCCATCAAGGAGTAATTTCTTTTTCTGAATGAATTTTAATCTCCATTGACATGTTTTCTTCTCAGTTAACTTTCCTCAAAGGAGGAAATGGCCTAGTCCTTGTTATATACTGAAGGAAAGGAATTTGCATTCTCTTCCTTAATCTTTCACACCACAAAGACAGATGTGGAGATGTGACACTGATATTTTGGTATTCCTGCCTCTAGCTTTCTAGACTCCATGCCCTGTCACTAGGTTGCAGAACTGGATCACTCTACATAAGCCACTTTCTGCCTCTCTAGATCTCATTTCCTCTACCCTTTATAAACTGCATTGAGGTTCCTGGGCGAGAAGGAAGACCCAGAGAAGACAATATTAATAGCACCACAAAGGCTACTACCAGGTATACACTTAAATTCAGGAGATTCTTAACCTTACCTTGGTTAAGGCAGCCTTTGTGGTTTGCATTTTGAACCCTTGTGTTCTTTTGACCCTTGGGCAACACTGGGACATCCATATGTACTGGAACAAAAAACTACCTTCTGCATGTCTGGAGCGTGTAATTAAATCCTGAGGAGCAGAGTGGGCTACCACACATATTTGTGGAAAGTGAGTGCTCCTATGTGCAACAGCAGATGTGCTCCTGCCTGAGGGCAGGACCTGAAGTCCAGACATCCCTGAGACAGGGCTTCAGACCACACAGCAAAACTGCATGTCAATCAGAGAGTTAATGAGTCCCTGAGAGGTGTTAGGACGAGAGGAAGTTTGAGAATTGCAGACCCTTTCCTCAAATGGGCACAGGAGGACCTACAGGAAAACATGCTACCAATGGAAGTGTCAAGCTACGCTGATCCTTGAAATCCAGGAATTAAAGCAATTTCTATAAAAGCAAAAGAAATTCTAGTGGCCCTGCCGAGGGCCACTAAAGGGGCAAGGTCTAGTGTGTGGCTGGCTTGGCTGTGAATTGCTTCATGTCATCTTATCTAAATCACAGTGTTAACTCAAGGAAGGAACTCAAGAAATCTTCCTTGCTTTCCCACTTCTGCCCCTGATTTATGTATTAAATGACCAGAAGCAGCTGAACAATAGCTGTGCATTTACTAGCACAAGGTGTGAAATGCTGCAGTGAAAGCTTACGTGGGGTTATCCACTGGGATACCTGAATATCAGAACTTGCTGTGGAAAGATGCTATTTTAAAGTCAGGGAGAAAATCAGACTGGGTTTCCATTGCTTCAGCTCCAGCCCAAATGTGTCTTCCTTTGTATGATCTCAACGTGCTTTATTTCTAAATCTGTGCAACAAAACAAGAATTCACATTTATGGTTTGTTTCTTTATGGTACCTTGCAGAAGATCAGCTCCCCATGTTCTGTATTCAGGGTGCATATTTTCAGATTTCCTAGAAAACTGCAAATCCCATAAGGCAAGCAAATGTTGGAGCTTTTTTGGGCTTTTTTTAGTTGGGTAGTTTAGTGGGAGATGTAGTCAATGTGGTTACCAGCCCACAGAAGAAAACACAGGCTGGGACAGCAACTCCCAGAAGGCAACGCACCTGCTGAAGCATGAAACTCAGTGCTGAAATTACCTCAGAGGAAAGGATCCTCTGCAGGCTGTCTAAGGGTTGAAGTACTTCCATTATTTACATTCTAAATGTTAAACAAGATGTTCTGACATTCACTATTAATAAAAAAAAGCTTTTTGACATTTTCTGCAGATTAGAAATCAGGGAATTTTTTCCTCTTTTTCTTTAACCTCATGTTTTGGAACCTGAAGCGAATTTTTGAATGTCAGATTTTCCCATGGGATGGAGATTCAGAATTTTTTCTCAGCCATAGTTGCGATGCTTGGAATTACCATTGATAGCCAGTGGGACCTACACTCCAAACAGTGAAACACTCTGCAGGCTCTGGCAGAGAGGGAGAATTTCCTCTCTTTGTTCTGTATTTTGACACAGCACTCTTTTTTAATTCCTTTCCTCCATTATCTGATACAGTTTTGCAAAGCAGATGATTCCATCTTATAGCTTTCTGCTTTAATACAGAGTAATTATCTTGTTACTGCCTAAATAATGAGTGTAAATTCCTTAGGGAATTAAAAAGAGTTTAGCGTCCCAGCTGGGACCAGCTGATGATATTCCTCCTACAGTTTAGGCTGAGGTTGTGACCACCCCGTAGCCATCCCCTGGTTAGCCAACAAAGATCTGAATTCTGAAGATTGCCAGTATTTTTCCTGGATATCTCACATCCCACCATAATAAAAGCCTGGGAGATGACCCCCAGCATTTGCGCTGTCAGCAGAAAGTACATTACACCTGGGAAAGAATGAAAAGCAATTAAAATCTACTAACTATTGCACAGTAAACAAGACATGAGAGATACCTCTTCATCCAAAGACCCTGCTAACATAGTGTCAAGTCTTGAGTTCCTGTTAAACAAGATTTGGATTTGATACCAGGGCCCAAAGAAACTCCTACCTCGCCAAACTTTGGGCTTTTAAAGAAGAGGGAGGTAGATGGGGGGAACAGAGCATGTTGCTGAGACAACTTTAAAAAGAGGCTGTGAATAAAAAGTGGGAAGTATGTTCCCTTGCACTAGCAAACTAAGGCATTAAGCTGATTGCCTTCAAGCTTGGCAGCGCAAGGAAGCCATGTCTGAGCCGTGTGATCCAGACCCATGAGGACCGTTCAAGTTCATTCATGTGCCTTTGCAAATAGGTTGTTCCTCCAAGATGTGCCACATAATGGGTTAGTGCACTTGATTATAGTGGTGGCATTGAACGTGAAATAAGAAAGGCCACTCACAAGTACAGCAAAAAGCTCTTGATCCTGGGGAATGGTCTCTCTGATGGTGCTGACCAGTGGCAGCTGCTCTAGAACTGCAAGAAACCGCAGAGCAAAAGCCATAGGTTCTGGGGAGACTTCTGATAGTCAGAACAGTTAGCATCCTACAGCCATAGGATGTATTTCATTTTTGGTCTAGGATTCACTGTTGCAGTCCCAGGTGCTCAAACTCTTACTGAATGTGACAAAACCTTGGTTGACAATCATATCTCTGTGCCCGTGAGGTACACAGAGTCCTGTTCTGCAGAACATATATCCTAAATAAATCGGGCAAGGCATATATACCCTAAAGAAAAAGTGAGCAAAGGTAGTGCAGGTCTGATGGCATGCCAAAGAGCGAGCATGGAGTCATCAGAAAGGGTAAGCAGAGACACAAGAGTTGCCACCATCTTCCCTTAGAGAAGAACAGTGACTGCAAACCAAGAATCTGATGTGATCTTGTTGACTACTTGATAATTTACTAGTGTTGGCTCCAGAGCACTTTCCTTACAGAGTGTAAGTAGGAAAGGATGTTTTTGGACTTCAGAAGACTGTCAGAAACTCCCAGAACTACTTTGCCTACAAAGGGGCATGCAACATTGTTCATTTGAATTAACCAGTGAGGTGAATTTAAAGCTGATATTTAAACTTTATTGAACTCCTGGTTAGACTATCTCATTTGGAATTAATGTGGCTTCAGTCTGATTTACCTTCATTCACTTTGGGAGTGAAGTTAATGACTTAAATCTCAGGGAAAAAAAAAGTGTCTGTAAGATGGCATTTTAATGGCATTTAAGACAAATGGACTTGTCCAAGTTGAGCTAAAAAAGCCGATTCATACTCCTCTTTTGTTCTTGAATGTTTCTTTGCAAATAAATCTGTGCAGATAATGGTTTTCTCATCCTGTGAAGTTTTCTGAGACTTCAGAATTTTTTCATGTCCCACCACAGGATAAACCCAAATGCTTTTGTAGTGGTTTTGGTTCATTTAGTTGGGATTCTGGGGGGTTTTGCTCTCTCTTCCCTTCCTTGCCCTGAACAAACAAATAACTATCTCTCTCTGGAAAATAGTCAGCTGACTAAAATAGCAAACACATCATCTGGGGAGGGAGCCATTACTCCCATGAAGTCAACACAGACTTAAGACGATCTTTCAACTTTTGATGATTATGAATTAGGTGGTAAGACCCCAAAACACCATCCAGTCTGAGGCCCAGTCATACTTATTCCAAGATATATATCCTCTATATTAGCAGCTGTTCTGAGCGGAAAGCGTCTATGTTTGATCAGAAATTTAATCATCAAGCTGTGAAAGCCACCTTTATTGAATGCTTGGGTTTGTTTTATTTTATAGTGTTGCGTTCTTGTAAAAAGATGTGTGGGGTGAAGGCTGGAATAGTAACATTTTCTAACAACAGTACTTTAGCCAACAATCCTGTCTATCTGCAAGCTACTGTTTCCCGGTCTGTGACCTTTGTTTGATGCTACTGCCCCTCTCAAGGGCTGTGCTTGTGTGTCTGCTTTTTTCATCCCCTTGTGTTGCACAGCCTGAACAATTCAACTCTCTGGGAGGTTTAGGAATTACCATATCCAAGGAGCTCTACACTCTCCAACTGACCTGGACCTAAAGGAAGAATGTAAGAAAAGTCCAAGGAAACCCAAGATAAGGAACTGATTAACATTGAGTGAGTCTAGACAAAGGTCATCTGAAATCTTAGGCTTGTTGAAGATTGTTAGGCTTAGGACTTGAAGAATCTCATTCCTAAATCACCACTGATTTGTGCAGGACTGATGCACCCAAAACCCTTTGGGAAATTTATTTCTGAATGCAAGGTAATTCTTGTTAAGGCCCATGTAGCCAAAAGTACTTAATGCCAAGGCTTTAGCATGCATTTTAGTTTATAAATAAAGAAAAGTAATATAGAGTCCAGCAATCAAACTTATTTTGCTAACTAAAGAGATGATGGAAAAGAACTTGTGATCATTTTAATTCAAAACTTGAATATGAGAGTATGAGTAGCAAAAAGACCATATCCAATAAAATTCATGGCAACTTTTGCCTTGTTGATGTAGCCTGGTGAATGAGACTGTAGGAACTCAGCTTCTCTTCCCAGTGCATATAAGGAAGCAAAGGTGTAAGCAAGCATGTCTAAGAAGTGATTTCTCAATGAAGATGACCAAGGAGAGCAGGTTGCCAAAGCCACAGGGCTTGCCAAAGCCAATAGCCTGAGGTCAGATGAGAATAGACATCAGGACAGCAATTTGAGTTTGAAATTTGGGGTTATTTGGATTGTTATCTTGAGGAAGGAGTGTTACTGCAGCCTCACTGCTTTGAAGTGGTAGGTCTTTGTCAACAGGATTGAGAAATAACCAATCACTGCTCCAAAACTAGTTTAGTGATAGAGCTACAAATGGTCCCAGTAAAGTAAATCAGTCAGAAATTTGATGAGCTAACACTTCTGCATGTTTTTGGAAAGGTAACATTGCCTTATATCCAGCAACATTCCAACAGTGCTGCTCAGAGCTCTGACTTTTCATGGAGAGGAGGAGTTCATAGAACAACATGAGTTTAACAAGGCACCTTAATGCTGTTGCTCTGATCAAGTCGAGCTGCAGCTTCTCCAGGGAGTAACACCCGTGTGGTCTATCTATAAATAGTATCCCTTGGTACTCCTGGATACATCCTGATATTCAGGATTATGGGTCCAAAAAAGATGGAAGACAACTGTGGAAGGGTGGCTTAACCAAAAATACCTACATCCATAGTGAGAGGTTCATCCAGCCAAGAACTTTTCAGGGATGCAAACACACCTACGTTATGTCGCATTGCACCATGTCCTCACTCAGTCATCTTCTATCCAGCTGTGCATTTTTCTATGATTTTTCACTGGAAGAGGAGTCTTTGGGTCACTGAAAATTCAACCAGAATAGCGCATGAGAGCACCTGTACTCAGGGGGGAAGCCCAAAGGCTCCTAGCATGGGTTGGGGAAGGGGGAGGTTGTTTGGATAGCTGGGGCAATTGCTTATTCAGTGCATTCCTCTGTGTCCATGGCACGGTTTGCAGTGTGCTCTAACACCATGAGTAACCTTGATGTGGATGGAGGAATAGAAACAAGACTGGAATTCTCAAGCAGGTCAGGGAGGGTAAAATTTCAATCTGCCTACATTATTGGAGAACACATGAAGAGACAGGACAATATGCATGGGATGGAATTGGCAAATTAAGAGTCAAATTAACAACATAAAGTTTGGGGTTTGGTTTTGTTTTGTTTTTAAGGGAACATTTGGAGCCAAACTTCTAGGAGGACCGCAGAGAATTAGCCTTGCAATTCCTGCTAATAGGAGTCTGGAGACCCTTCCATATGCACTCGCATCTTCTCCCCCCAGTCTATGCTGAAAACCTACCCTCTGAGGGTTATCTGAATGCTGCTAACAGGAAGGCAGCTACACATTTGTCTTGCAGCAAGGACAGAAAGAAAAATGAACCACGGTTTTTCTTCTCCTCCCCATAAAACCTGAGCATTCATTCTCAGAGTGAATGCAGACAGCCCTGGGACCTGTATAAAAGACTAGCAACTGGCTGTAAGCACCATAACTTAGAGCACATTCCACACTAAAATTAGGAGAACTTGGGAATAACAGAAATAGAATAATAGAAAGTGCCTCATCGAGCAAATTCCCAGCACCCAGCTCAGGGAGAGGTGAAAAAGTAAAGGTAAGTAATTGAAGAGGATTAATTGAGGTCTCTCTGGCCAAATGAGGGGAGAGAAAATGTAAGGGGAGAATGAGAGTGTGTAAAAGCAGTTGATGTCTTCCAGTAAATCTTGCAACGTTTGCTTGACGGGAGCAGTCCTGTTCTGAACACTGCTGCTGTCTGTAACCTCCCCCTTTCTCTTGATGCCTCCTGCTAGGGATGCTCGCTGAATGAGCTCTTTTGTTTTCCACTGGCTTGTGCTCAGGGAGGAAAGCAAACATCTCTTCCTTATATTCAGTTATTGTGATGGGGAAGGAAAAAGAGAAGAGTAGCTTGAACTTTAAGGCAAAAGTAGCACATTTAGTATCCTATTTTTGAAGTGGCCCAGACAAAAACCTCTCCTGAGTATGAAATATTTGCCTAGGCTTACTTGTATCTCACATTTGCCCATTCCATATCCGACTCTTCATGTGCCTCTGCAAGTGCAATTGAGGGACCTTTGGAGTGCAGTCATGGATCTTAACACTCTGCAGTCTGAGCTCTTGGAAACCAAAACCTATCATCTGAAAATCTGGTACTTTCAGATCAGTTGTGGCTTCTTGGGAGCCCATAGAGCACACAGCTGTAGGGCATCAGATCCAAGCATCTCTGAATTTCTAGCAGGAAGGTTTGGATTCAAGGCTGTAGAAGAATGAAGGTACCTCATAAAGGCCATGTACTTAAAGATCTCAGAGGCATCAGTGTCATGTGAGTGATCGTTCATTTTTCCCATATGCCACTGAGTTTGGAGAAGAGAGAGATTCTTCCCAGATTCTGTGGCAATTTTGCTATGAATATGAGCAAAGATGTTCAAAGTCTGCCTGATCACATAACCAACTTTCCAAAATTGTTCTCACAGTTTTTGTAACTCTTTGCCAAAAATCTGCTTCTGCCTTTGGTTTTTGCTTTCCCGTGAGTGTGTATTAACCTGAAGAGCTTAAATCCAATAGTCCTTGCTAAGGATTCCCTCTACAATTTATACAGTCCTACAAAGGAGACGGTCCATTCCTGCTGAATGCACTCACAACAATGTTTTCCCGGCATTGTAGGTCTCTTTCTTTACCAGAAAAATCTCTGAAACTTGTTTTTAAAGAGAAGAAATGCAAACTCCTTCTCCATCTCCCTTATTTGTTAAATAAGAGCAATTAAAGCTGTTTCCATAGAGCCTGCTTGTGCCCTCTCCCTTCATAAATAAAAATACCTTAAGCCACATTTCTATAGGAAAGTTGCAATACAGACTTTTGCACCCCGCAGTCAGAGACCATGCAAACAAGATCTCCCAGGCTATCATCACCTCCAGATAAAATTATAATGACTGAATTATTTCCAACGTACTCAAAGGCAATGTTAGTTGGAAAGACTAAAAGAGTTTATTTTTGTCTTTTGCTTTTTTTATTTAAGCTTTTTCAAAGAAGAAATCTTCATCTGAGGGGGAGTGGAAATTCCTTCTAGCACTTGGTTCAGAAGGCACAAGGGAAAAAACCCACTTTGTCTATTTTTATTTTTAAATAATTAATGTGGTTTAATTGGTCACTTCACAGGAATGTTTCGGCCTGTTTGGTGCTAATGAAATTGTGGTGAGGATAAAGAAAAAAGGAGGTTCGGTACTCACACAAACTGTCCAGTTTCTAAGGCATCTGGTGCTGCTATGAAAGTTAAATATGGCTATCGTGCATCACGCATGATGTGACCCAGTTTTACTGTTGTGAATCCAGATGCTATAAACCAGCCACGTCTTGAAAGCTGATTAAGCACCACTTGGTGAGCCCAAACCCAATGAAGAAAACCATGACCTCGTCAGAGCAGGAGCCAGGCGTATCTCCTATTGTCATTTTGCAGTTCCTTTTGAGGAAGGACTGGTATTGTGGATTTCTTTGGGCAGAAGAGAACATACCCTTGCAAAATATGTGAAAATGCATCTTTTTGTGTCATTTATAGCTTATGAGTAGCATCTAAGGCAGAGCCAAGAAGTCATTGAAGAGTGAGGGAAAACACAGGAAAGGTGTATCTAGCACAGCCAGGTTACAAGGTGGCAGGTCTGACAGAGTGGTGTCCAGATGTTGGATGTGAGCCTTCTTCTCATGGGGGTGTGATGCAGCTGTGCACCATTAGGCTTGCCTGTGAATGCATGCCCAAAGCCAGGAATGCTTATACCCCAGAAGCTGAGTCTGGTGGTTGAACAACTCCAGGTGGATCATTTAAGCAAATTTCTTCCAGTTGAGGTTTGACCTGGACTGGGTTTTAAGCACTTTCTTGCATAACCACAGTTTGCAAGCACAAATGTGTGTTTTGGGCATACTGTGTTGGACACATGGGACTTTTCAGGGCAAGACCTTTCACTTGCTGCATTTCCTTCTAATGGATCTGTTGCTTCCCAAGTAGCATTTGCATCCGTCCTACAAACTCTCAGCCAGAGTCCTGTTCTGAAACAATGTGCTTGTTGCAGGGCTGGAGTCTCTTCTTAGACAAAAAGCCAACAAGTCCTGAGTGCTTTTTAGACCATGCCCCATTGTGTGCAGAAAAGTGACTGATACCTTCACAGTGCATGAGGTGATTTAGTGAGCTGGAAAGCAGAAAGAAGTGCGATCTGAAGTTTGTCTGTAAGGAAGCCAGATGAGTCCTCCTGGTTGCTCCCTGGGCTCCTACACCAGAACAGTGCAGACAGGGCCAAAATAGGATGGGGGACAATCTGAAACTGAAAGCTGCCCATCACCCAATATGGAATGAGAAGCTATCCAAGATACCAAGATGGAGTATCTGCAGCTCCTTCAGCACCAAGAGAAGCTGAATCAGACCTCGACTCATCATCTGTCTGTCATAACGGAAACCTGAGGGAATTAGCACTTAACATGCTCTTCAGAGTCATTTCAGGCTGTTACTCCTGATCTCAGCATCTTTTTCTTAAGTTCACCTTTTCCTTTACAATACCATAAATAAGAATCTAGTCTACCCTTTTGTCCAACCAGGATATCCTGAAAGACTCCTGCAGTTTAAGTAGGTAGTAGATAGCTGTATTCAAAGGCAATTTCTCAACAGTAATGTCTTTTTTCTTCACCTTTATGTCTCACTTTTTTACCATAAGTACTTCTTAGCCTTGCTCTAATCACATGAGACTCATTCATAGTCTTCTTTGTCGGATAGATATGGTGCATTCACCTTGAAAAAGGTCCAAGAGTTCCCCTCAAATTTAATAAAGGTCCTTTGGGTTTTCAGGTAAAATCTGTTCTTCCACAAAGTATGAATTCCACAGTTTGTTTGTATTTAGTGCAGAAACAAAATAAACAACCAAGCCAACAAACAAAAATATACACACTCCCAAACAACCCTTGCAGTGATATTCCTGGAGATGAATAGCTTTCAACCCTCTAGTCTCTGAAACAGCAGTAGGCTCAAACGCAGTTGTCATCTTTACTCTGCTACAGTGACAGCTCAGGGATTTCATGTGGCATCGTATTTCTGGTAGCTGGTTCCTGGAGAGTGGACATGAGCTCCTGAGAGAAATTACTGGATTGTGTGCTTGCTGTGCTGCAGAGACAGCTATCTGCATGGGAGTGATCTGGATGTATCCCTGCACTCAGACTCTCTGCTCCATGGGCTGTTGTCTCCCTGGTCTCAGAAGATCAAAGCTGGATGACTCCATGAAGACCACACTGTGTGTACCTGTAAACTAAGTGCTTTTTTTGCTTTCTTTTACAGGCAGGTGCTGCCGACACTTTCATGGCTCACACACTCAGAATCCTATGTAGCTGGTACTGTGCCCAGCTGCCACTGGCCAGCCATCCAGGATGAGCCATGTGGGATGTCCAGCACTGGCTTTGCTCACAGGTGAGTCCAGCAAGCCACCTACCTAGGCGCAAACCTCCCTTCTCATAATTCTCAGGCCAATGGGCCCTTCCTACAAGGGTGCTCAAAAGCTACCTTGGTGTGTGTCCACCTCTTAAGGGCTAGGAAGGCAAATAACCATGTTGTGTCAGCTGAAAAGGAGTAGCTTTGTTACATGAAGCACCAGTTTGCAGAAGCGTTGCAGAACAGGAGCTTTCATCCATGGGATCTTTTCAGGCCCACATTGGACTTAGGCTGGTTCTATGTGTATGCTGTGAATGGACCCTGTCCTTGTTCCAAAAACTTCCTGCTTTTCTGCTGCCGTGGTACAAAAGGATTGTTTTCTTCCTGCAGCCTGATTCAATTTTAAACCCAGTTTTTATAGCTCCTATCTGTATAGGCTTCCAGTAAAACTATTCTCATCTGAGCACAAATTGGTTTGAGGAAGTTTTACCACAAACCCTTAAATACTTTGATATGACAGTATCCATTGCACTGACAAAGTCAAGGTTAAAAATAGAGTTTACAGGCTTAAGTCTGGCACTCAAGTTGACTGCAATATTGCAACATGATTTAAAGTCAGCAAAATAATGTTTAACATGTCCCAGATCTTCTTGGAGGAGCAAGAAGAAAAAAAAAAAAAGAAAAGGAAAAGAAGAAGAAAAAGCTAAACAACCACAACATCAGGTCAGATGGTAATTTACTACTGCCAAGCCTCCTCCATACAAAATCGTTGCAGATGCCTCCTGGTCAGTGACAGTCTAAACAAGCAGTGAAACTTTCACAGCTGTAGGCCGGCACGCCCATTTGAAACGGCTTTCTGGAAGGGAAGGTGCATGACTTCAGAGAGGACCTTTATGAAGTTAGGATCCTGCGGCAGGATCAGGGCAAACCTGGAATTAAGAGAAAGGTTTCAATGAGGAGGCACATGGGTCTTTTGTGTCTTCCTGCAAGACTGAGTATTTTATGGATGCCTTGCTGAGCCTATTGGCAGTGTTGCTTACACAGGTTGTAGGGGACTCACACCAGCTAGAGAGAAGGACAAGGAGGATTTTCTTTCCTGTGATTCATAGTCTCGGTTCTGTCTCTTTTTACCCATTTTTCTCCTGGTGCTTTGGGGCTGAACTGTAGCTAGAGACAGCATGTGGAGCAAGCACCCTGGTGCTACTAGAGGAAGTGAGGGTTTCCCTTGGAGCACAGCAGTTGTGAGGTACTCATGACATCCAGATGAATCCTGTTGCCAGATTTGACTTTGGAAGGGATTTTTCTTCTTTTTTTCCATTGCTCAGATTGCACCCTCTAACATCTTTCTTGTCTAAGCTGACCTGACAAATATCTAAAGGAAGAAAAGTCACACAGTCCTCATTTTCCAGGCCTGGGTCTGAGCAATACTGAGGAGAGTCTGTCAATAAGCATTGTTCCACAGAAGGAATGAAACCACTTGGAAAAGGTCAGGAAGGAAGTTCTTGGAGGAGCCAAGAATCGCAATCAGGTTTCCCAAGCCTACAAACAGTGTCTTAACTCTCAGACTATTTGTTCTCCTTGTCCCCTGCCGTAGGACTCATAGAATCATAGAATCATTATGGTTGGAAAGGACCACCAGGATCAAGTCCAACCTTCATCTTAACATCTCTCTAGCCACTAGACCACAGCCTCAAGTGCTACATCTATTCATTTTTTAAACACCTCCAGGAACGGTGACTCCACCACCTCCCTGGGCAGCCTGTTCCAGTGCCCAACCACTCTCTCAGTAAAGAATTTCTCCCTAATATCTAATCTAAACCTCCCCTGACGCAACCTGAGGCCATTTCCTCTCATTCTATCATTAGTAATTTGGGAGAAGAGACCAACACCAGCCTCACTACAACCTCCTTTTAGGTAGTTGTAGAGAACAATAAGGTCTCCTCTCAGTCTCCTTTTCTCCAGACTACACAGCCCCAGTTGCCTCAGCCTCACTTCATAAGACATGCTTTCCAGACCCCTCACCAGCTTCGTTGCCCTTCTCTGAACCCACTTCAGCACCTCAATGTCCTTCTTGTACTGTACTCATGATTTAAAAGGTAGGATGGGACTGCTGCTCAGAGAAGTCAGAAACTCTGGGTCAGTTGGGTTATAGTTTCGCTTGCAGGACTTGTGTCAGAAGCGTCTCACACAGCAGTACTTCTGTACCCTTGTGCCATTCTTATTTGCTGCCCTACAGGCATCTGTGGTAACTACTTTCCCTGCTGAGCTTCTCAGTGATGAGTCCGGAGCCTGCTCAAACAAGGAAAATAATAAAACCCCTTTCACAGGAAAAAGTGACTTGGCAGCAGGTAAGGGACAAAAGCAGAAAAAGGAGGAGGGTGTGAAGATAGCAGAGCAGAGCTCCCATGCAGCACCTAACCTCTCCATGAAGAGATCCTAGGTGTCTGTCAGTACCGTCCAGTGGTGTTTGGTCTGGGTTAGGAAAATTTATAAGATAGACCCCACAGTTGCCATGCTTTCTCCTCCTCCCTCTTTTGGGGATGACCATCTCGGACCTGGCCTTGCAGTTTTTGAAGGATGGCTCTTGTGACTCCCTAGGAATGGGGCAGAGGAAAATAAAACATACCTAGAGCCTCAGTCAAAGGTCTCAGAGAGCTTCATGGGACCTACAAAAACCCTTTAGTGGTACAACTGGGGCCTCAGCCACATGCACATCTAGATGGAGGGCTTTGGGCACAGCAAACCAGCTGCTGGAGCAAGGCCCCAAAACCTTGGGGGTTTCAGAAAAGATCTCTCTAATGGGTGAGGAGAATGCTACCAGTTGAAAGGTTTTTTGCATGAGAAAGTTGAGCAAAGCTGACTGCTTTCTCTCCCAAAAACACAAGGTGTGGCTTGGTTTATTTTAAAAATCTGCAATAACTCACCATCCTTGGAAACCAAAGCAGAAGTTCCTTTAGGGGATGATTCAGAGCTGAAGCCTAATTTCTTGTGCTCTGGATCACCAGTCTCCCCACTGCATCTGACAGAGACGAAGGCAACTAGACAGGTAAGATACATGTCTGTAGCTGGATGCTGGAATGTGAATGCTCCATGTAGGTCCTGTTCTAATACACTTCCCACCAAACTATGCTCTTGTTGAGCCTGTAGTGCCTTTATCCTTCTGGTCTCCAAAGTGATTGTAACTCACACATAGGAGAGGCAGGCAGGCAGCTCAGTTGTTTTAGGCACATTAAATCAATTCTTTTCTTTGGGTCATCTCATTATTATTATGGTCAGGAAGCCTTGAGAACTCAAGGTCCGTTGCACAAAGATACTTGAATCTGTACATCGCTGCACAAATCAAGGAGGCTTTGGAGGGAACAAGGAATTGCCTTTAAGAACCAGTGCAGATGACTGTCTCAATGTGCGTCGCAGTCTCTGGCTTGCGTCTTTTGCCTGATACACCAGGCTTGGAGGGGTGTTGGATACACCTCCCTGTGATCTAGTGCTGATGTAGTATCAGAAGCCATAGGGAAAGCTTCACCTTAGCTCCTGGTTAGAATCACCCAGTGCAAACTCAGCTGCCACTGGAAGAGACAGTCCTGCTCCAGCTACATGATAATTAAGATTAGAAAGCTCAGTCAACTGAAATGGAACTGTTTTTATACTTCCACTGGTTTTCAGTCAGATCAGTTCCCTGACTCCATTCATCATGAGACCACAGGGATGCCATTGCTGCTATAAGAGCAGAGATGGGAATGGGAGAAATGTGAGGTAGGTGGATTTACCCCTGCAGATTACTGCTGGCTTTGCTTACCCTGACTTAGGGTAGTAGTCAGGCAGACACATCTCTGTGACATGCTCTGGCTCCAGAACAATATACTTCTGTGAAATTTCCTTATTTTGAAAAGACACCAATGAGCTCTAGTTCAAATTTAAAGTAATACATAAATCACAGCAGATTTTGGCTTAAAATACAATGCCTTACCAAAAAAAAAGTATATGTATGTTCACTAATCCAGCCAAGAACTGTAATAAACTGTCAACATCAGTCTTGTTCACTTCATTTTGGGGTCTTGCTAGTCTTTACAGAAAGGTTCTTCGGCTATAATCTCCAGGCTGGTGGTCTGTGGAGATTTTTCTACTCCTGTGATTCTGTTTTTTCTATCTGAATCTGATAAACCTCATTAAAAGAAGCCAGTACCCTACGGGACAAAATGTCAGGCCTGTCTTGGTGAAATATTGTGCTCTGAATTGACCCAACGCAAGCCAGCTCCGTGTGGGAAGTAACACAGTCATTTTTGTGCATTGCTGAGCCCAGCTAATAAGTGCTTTTGAGAAGTACGTTATATTAGTTGTCACTCAGCACCTTATGATTGCATTTCCATGGCTGCTGGACCAGTTTGGAGTGTGGGCAAAACGTGTCCCGCCTGCTGGCAAAAAAAGACTGTGTCAATCTGTGTGCATGTATATCTAATCACATAAATGAATTCTGTAGGTGGCATGAAAATCCTTGCCCAGAGTACAGGAGGGATATAAGATCCTTGCTTTCCCGAAGTGCTGGGGTCACTTTAAATAGAAATGTAAACGTGGGAAATTTGCCTGAGGGGAGGCAGGGACAAGTCAGGATATTTCAGAGCTACACAAGTGATATAAAACAGCAGGAAAGCCATAAAGATTTACGGACAGGGTGTCCTCTGTTCCCAGGTGAAGGAAAACAAGTACTTCCCCAAGAAAAGGAGGCAGCAGGGGAAAAATATAGTTCCTGATGTAAACTTCACTTAAATTAGGACTACAATATAAAGACAGCAGCTCAGCTGGGTTTTCACAGTCCCTTACCTTGTTTGTTTGGTTTTGGCGTGCTTTTGTTCTAAGATGCTGTTCTCTCCTGAGCCATCCCTGCCCTAATCACCTGTATCATGGTGTTTGCTGTGTTAATCAGTAGTTGCCATGCCACATATTTGTGCCTGCTTCCTGCACCCCATGCCAGCCTGCCTTGGTTTTGCTGCTACGTGGTTTCAGCCTTCACTCAACTACACCAGTTTTTGCCAGTACAACTTGTCATCAGCTCTAAGGTCAGTTCCTCGCCGACATCCCGTTCACACGTCATCAGGCAGCCATGGCCTCTGAGCCAAATCCAGCCCTACAAAAGAAAGGGCTTAGCAGCGCTATAAAAATTAAAGAGGTGCCTTTGTTTGTGTTCATCACCTCCCAGATGACACTGTGTTGAGACCAGCAGTTCCTGGTCGGAGGCTTGTGCCCGTCATGAGCACTACGTGGCAGGCAGATCTAGTCCAGGAGGCAATCAGCATGGAGCCAAATGTCCACACTGGCAGCTGCTGTTTGCAGAAGACAAGGGGTTTTTTTTTTACAGTGATCCGTCTCCATTCACTGATATTTCATTTACCGGTTCTTAATTGTTTTGGGAATGTTTCAGGCAGGTGCAGTTGGCTGCCAAGACACCAAAACCTTTCTTCCTTTGCCAAGGTTTGACTCCATCCCAGCAGACTTGATGTGTTGCTCAAAGTGAATGGCACATTTTGTTTGCTGTTCCCACTGACAAGGGACCGTGGCCACCCCAAGCTAATCTCTGACTTGCAGGAGCAGGGGATGGTGCACTAAGAGGAGGCAGTGACAGTGGAAAGATAAAGTGCAAATTCTGGTCACAGCCAGACTCTCCAGGATGCAGTTTACTGCCTGAGGGAGCATATGGTGATGTTTTTTTCCTGCTCATTCCTACAGGAGAATGTCTTGGTCAGAACGGGTATTCAAATGACGACACAGCGCCAAAGGATTTCTAGTACTTTGAGACAGCAGATGAATTTTACCTCCTCTTGAGGTGGAGAAGCCATTCATTTCACCGCACAGAGGAGAAACTAAGGATTGCCTCATTGAGATTTTGGATACAGATTAGGAGCTAAACTGTTATCTCTCAAAGTGGTGAGAGTCAAAGTCTTCCATCACCCCAAGACCCACTTACCCACGTCTCTCCTGGTCAGCAGGGAGGTGTCCAACCCCTGCTACTATACACACAGTTCTGCTGGGGTGCAAATTCCTAACATCTCTGGCTGAAACGAGTATCGAGCTGTGGAGAGCCAGTGGGAGTAACAGAGCAGCTGTTCCTTTCTTCTCCTCCTTCCTTGAGCCCTGGGGAACAGAACTCATGGCAGAGCCCCTCAGCTCAAGCCATGAAAGATTTCTGTCTCTTCTGCTGCTTATTTGTGAGATCTGCTGCTGCTGGTGCAGATACTTCCCTCTGGCACAGAGAAGTGACTTTTACTCTTTACAGCTTAATCAAACCTCAGATGTAACATCAGCCCTGGAGATGGGTCATCCATTCTCAGGGCTAAAGACTAGAGTCTTCGGCTGTGTCTTCCTCTGGAGGCAGTCCCTACAGATGACCTCCTGCCATCCACCAGCTGCTAAGAGCTCACCAAGCTCTTCAGTAAGATGCTGTTCATGTATTTGTCATGCAGGCCTGTGCATGCCTGCCCTGTGCGGCCCTTTCCAACTGAGTCTGCAGGATGGACAAGCAGGCTTGACCTGAGTGACCCAATGGTCACATTTGGTGATGTGTTGTGCCACTCACTCACGTGCCATTGACCAAGCCACCTTAATCTCATCTAGAGGATAAAGAACAAGCAAATTCCTGGTTTCCAGGTTTTCTAGGGAATGACATATGCCTGGAAAACTGACTTGAAAGATGCAGCAATCTGAATATAAGGCCCTGGAACCTGAAGTAGATAGATCCCGGTGAACCAGTCTTCTTTGTTCTCCACAGAAGGAAGTGGCCTTTTACAGCTGGCCTACAAGCATCAGTCCTCCATGATGCAAGCTGGTTGTGGCTTCTGCATGTAGTTGTCTGTCACTGCCGAGCTCTCTGTGGGAGTGTGGCTGTAAATGTGCTGAAAAGCCAGCTTGTACTCAGGAAGCACAGGAATGCCTGCAGAATAAATAACAATGTAAATTAGATAGGACTGGAGCTCACCAGCCTCAGCAGGAGTTATTCCCTTGTCCAAACATCCAGCCAGCAGCTGATGAGCTTCCTTGTGTGCTCAGCAGTGCTCCTGCCAAGCTGGAAAGATTAAGAAGGAAAACTTGCCCCAGCTGAACAAATAACTCAGAGGTCTGCCTGAGGCTCAATAGACAATTGGGGCAGCATGGTTAGGTCTTAGTTTCTGTAGCCTAAGAGACAGATGCAACTAGCCGCACATCCAGCAGCAGCTGCCACACTAGCCTGCAGGACCTGCAACACACCTGAAATTGTGCCTTGAAGAAAAGATCTTCACTCAGCAGATGAACGCAAGGTTGAATTCCAAAGACACAAATTCGGATACCATCCACTCTTTGTTGTGTTGTCCTCACACTACGAGAACAGATACCTGGCAAACCAAATGCCTCCTGCCTTCCTTGTTCATACCAAGCACAGGAACACAACTAATCTTCAAAAGACATATCATGTCTTCCAGACATGTTGACAGTCCTGCATGTTTCATCACTGCTGCTGAGCCCAGAAGCCAAGTTCTTCTTGGCTTATCTCCCCTAGGATGGTTGATGGCTCAGCAGAGACTGCAAATCTATGGTTTCCAGCTAGTGAAGCACCGCTCAAAAACATCTTCTAATTTACAGCCAAGCATTTATGCAAACATCATAAATCCAGGGGTGATCTGTAGGGACTAGTGTAATCATACATTAAGAATAACAAAGTATTTTGAAACACTCGTGACAGGCTCAACCCCACCTGCCTTAAATCACCTTTAATGGTCTTGGCCTCATCTTAGTCCCCAACTGAAATTAAACCTGCTGTCCTACTTTTTCTCAGTGCCTGCTTCACCTGAACTCATCACCAGAGACTGACAGCAGGGAAGAGAGGGGACTGGAGAACCCAATGAATGTTATCATCACCAGGGGAAATTTTAATAGGTTTTCCATCATAGCCATAAACCAAATGATCCAGGGACTTTTATGATGATCTCCCTATGGTGTCCCAAAGGATAGAAAATAAAACACATTTTTATTAAGCCTCTTGAAAGATACAACCACTCATTTTTCTCTGATGGAACCCTACAGATGGAAGACTTGACAACTATTTTGCTTTCTGAATGCAAGGGAGCCTGTTGAGTGGTCAAACTGAATGTTACTGTCATGGCTTAACACCAGGACATTCCAAAACAATGTGGACAGAGTCTGGCACCCTATAGACCCTCCAAGGTAGGTTGTGGGGTATCCTGAAGTTAAGCCATGACTTCAAGAGAAATTGGAGTGATCATTCCTGTTCTCCCTGACAAAGGAACTAGAAACGTGTAGTTTTTTACTTGCCAGCATTTGACATAAGCAAATGTGACTTTTCTCTGCTTTCCTCTGCAACTCTGCTCCACCACAAATTGCTCACGACACCATGCTGCTTGTGTTGCTGTCTGCCTGCACTTGCACACCAGAGATTAAAATTAAATCTAGTGACGATTCTTCTGAAATCACTAACTCTGGAGGGACAGGTAATTTTTCTACTGACCAAGTAGAAACCACAGATTTTTGTTCATTGGAATGATACATGACAGGAACCCAGTGGAAAGTAGTGTTGGGTCTCCAGGAAGCCTGGAGACTTCCTCAAAAGAGGAAGAGAAATCCAAGATCTACAGGGAAAGCTCCTCAGATGAGAAAAAGAACCAACACAGCTGAAACAAACAGAAAGCTAACTTCTGTAAAGCATTTCATGAACCTGGGTTCACCTGTCATCTCTGAGATGCTTAAAACCAATGTACCCCTGTTCTGACTGTTATCCAGCGGGGATCCCTACCTGGACTGTGGAGTGATATTAACATTTCAAAATTTGGTCTGCTTTAGGTCTGTATCCCCTCTTCTGCTCTCAAATATATGCACAGAGTGTCTACAGTGATTCTGCTCCTAACATGAGCACCTGGAGTTAGAGGAGGGTCAATCTGGACACTTAGATGTGTTTTCCTATCCCCAGTCTTGAGGAGTTGCCATCTGAGCATCTACAACCCATCTTAACAGTCTTGTTGGTATCACTACTGCTGTGTGAGAAACAGTAAAAAGCGTTATCCATGGGTAGCAAGAGATTTACAGTTGCAGAAAGCAGACAGTGGTTATGCAGCTGCATATATAGCACCCAAGGACAGGAAGTGATTTAAAGGGACCTATAAATATCCAGGCACTTGTCACTGAGGATGGTTTAAATGTGTCGCTTCTGATGCCTTGAACAGATCACATGAATAGAGAGGTTACACAAACAAAAGTAATGGAAAAGTGTTTTATTAATCAGGTACTGTGAGAAGGCCTCTGACATGGCAGAAAGTTAAGATTATGAAGTTTGAAAGTATTAACTTCGCAAAAAGTAAAAAGAAGAAAGGTATTTTTCTCCTGCTGTGCAGTTCTGTTTCTTTGTCCTGGCATCAAGCCACAAGCTGCATAAATCTTTGGAGGTATCTCCTAGTACACACATAACTTCTGGACTAAGAATGGTGCAAGTGCACCTTAAACAGCAAAAGTGCCCATTGCTCCACTATAAAGGATACGATAGAGAAGCATCAGCGACAGGAGTGGGCTTCAGGAAGGAATGACTCCATAACACCAACTTGGGGTCACTGTGAGCAGCTCCCCATGAGAAGGTTATCGAGGTGCACATGACTTGCCTGTGTTGCTGCTCACAGATACCTCTCTAACTTGTCCATAAGTCTTCAGCTATGGAGACACCCTGACTTACCAGACAGGCAGTTTGGAGCTTCACTGCCCTTGCTATTTCCCAGTGCAAAGCTGACATTTTCCTTACCTGTTTAAGCCTGCAGTTTCTCTTCTGGATCACTTCACAACCCAAGAGCTGTTCATCATCTCCCTCTACATCCATTTCTCTTTAAAACATGAAGATAGAGTGTTCTGAACACTATAATGTTTTCAGTCTTTCCTTTAGAGTTTTCTAGACCTTCAGTCAGCCTCTTCTTTTTCTTCTGGTTGCGTTGTCCCTGTTTTGAAGTGAGATGTCCATAAAAGGGGACTGTACTTCAGCTAAGACTTTATTGATGCTGAGCTGGAGATTATTGTTTTGTACACCTTGCGGGGCAATATTCCCCTTTATGCATCCATTTCTCATAGCAGCCTGAAATCCTGTTTCCCATTTTGTCTGGACCCTCCCCCCCAGACTCATACTGGGGAATGCAGGATTTCTGTCTTGCCATTTATTCCCCGTCTTGTGTATTCCCTGTTTGAGTCATTGAATATCCCTTCACAAGCAGAAAATTTTATGCCTGTCTTTGTGGAAGGAAACCACATTTATTTCAATCTGCTGCTCCAACTGAGAAAGACCTCTGCAAATTCCTGTCCCAGTCTCCATCTCATCATCAACAGTTGTGTTAGAGTTTTCAAATCCTCAAGGTTCAAGCTAAACTCACTTTTAACCTTTTGACCATTGGAAAAGATACTTGAATGTCATGCTCTGCTCTCCAGCTGTCTTCCCATAAACTTAAAAAACATAGCACATTCCCATTTTTAGGCATGTCTTTGACTTTCATGGGCTTCAAACCAGTTCCTTCTTTTTAAGAAAATCATAATTTAAAGGATCCTCTATGTCTGTTAGTGAACCACGCTGGACAACTTCTCTTCCTTTTCTGAATGGTAAATGAATAAAGAGCATTCTGCTACTTCTAGTATCTTGTATGCAGTTATTATGGTCTGTAGATCAAACCTAATGATTCCTGATAAATATCTTCAGTTCCTCTGACTGCTTACATGGCAGTAATAAAATTGCCAGGCAAAGGTATCTGGCAAGAATCGCTTCAGTTCCTGACCTCATTACTCATGAATCTGCATACAGCTGCCTCTTACACCATCAAATGCAAACCCTAGAGGCCTGCGAGATGATTGTACACAATTGAACGTGCCAAATTGCTGGTAGAATAGTCGTTTCCCCCCCCTCCACGCACCACATCACAGCACTTTACCCATGCTTTGAAGGAATCACTTCCTTAAAATGCCTCTGGTTTAAAGAAACAGATGAGTTCACCCCCATGGCCCGGTCTTGGCCCTTATTCTCTGCTGAGGCTGACATCTTGTACACAAGATTATGTCTTCCAAAGACTGTAAGGGTTGCAAGAACTTCTCTGATCATCCTTCATGATATATACATACTTGATGCACACTGTGCAGCAAGAAGTTCCATGGCTGAATTGCGAAATGTATGAAAAATGATCTTCTCTTCCATTCTTTGTCCTGCCACTTAGTTTCTTCTGATGTTACCTAGTTTTTGAATGGGAAGAGACCATGGGAAATCAGTCCCTATCTGTCCTTCCAAATATCTCTACAGATTTCTACCATACCTTTTATTGATGATCTGAGGATCTCTTTGGCTTCTACAGATGGGTAAATTACTCCTTTTCTACTTCTACTTTCACCACAAAAATTTCCATGATGAACAATTTCCATGATGAACTTCAGCAATGGACTGAGAATGGCATCAAATGGTCATTTCAGTCGCTACCAATGTGTGCTGGATTTGGACTATCTCCTTAGATCAGTAGATGATTAAACATTTATAGAAAAATATAGCAGAACTGCTAAACATCAATTGTTTTCCATTCCGAGCAGTGAGAAAGTGCTCAAACTCCTCATCAAGTGACCAAGGTTACGAGTTACCATGTCTCTTCTCAGCTGGGGCAACTGCCTACATCTCTTCACCCATGGCAAGTACAGTGATTCATTTTAGCTTAGTTTGAAGTGTTAAATTACATTATTCTGCCTTTGCCCAGGGATAAATTGACTCAGCAGTTAGGGTAAGCATTTAGTATAAGGTTTGCATCCAGACAATTACCTCAGCTTAGCTGATACTTGGTAACTTGTTAAGCCACGATACCTTAATTGCAAGTCTGAGACCTAAGGCTCTCATAACACAGACTGGGGTTTGAAGATAACTTTGGCTTCTATTTTAAAACAAAGATGGAATAAATTCCAGCTCAAAACTATTTTAAAACAAAGCTCTGCATCACAATCTCCCATGATGTAGTCAGAAGAGTTTTGTATATAAAACAGAAGCTGCAGCCATTTCTTTTCTAGCCCAAACTGTCCACCAAATACAGAAATAAGATGAAAAACTACCCTGGCATAGCTAATTGCAATCAGAGACTTTTGAAAATTCAAGCACTTGTTCCCCACTTCAGACAAAATTCAGCAAAGTGTTTAAGCTCTGACTTGAATGGGATGACTTAAGGGCTTAGAATTAACCACATGCTGAAGCATTTTGCTGAACCAAGACCTAAGGGGCAGAATAATGTCTTAAAACTATGGCAATTCTTCATCTGAAAGGACACAGAAGACCCTTACTCTGGGTATCAAAATTATATTTCTTACACAATTTTGATCTCCAGAAACAAGACTGCTTTAACATAGCCTATGCTGCAGCTTTTAGATATGGATGAGTCTGGTCCTTTGCAAGCTACAAAATAACTTCTGAAGGAAAATGTCTTCCCTTATCGGTTAAGAGATAGTACATTACCTTCAATGACCCTACAAGACTGACAGAAACCGTTTAATCCAAATATTTTGCAATTTGGTTTAACATGTCCCCAAAGGTGTGTGCACAACAAGGAATCCTAAAATTATTTTTTGTACTTTGCTTATCAGGATCAGTTCTGACATCTGCGTAATCTGAGTAACTTTATCACTTGCTTGAGATTCACATAATATAATTTAGAGTATTTATTGGCACAGTGTAGCTCTTGATGCATAGACACTAAAGTCACTCACGTTACATACCAAAATGCATTCCCAGATATTGCCACTGCAATATTCTGTACTTAAACAATGCACAGATACAGAAACAGGCCTTTAATTAGTTTAAATCAGTCCGTGGGGCTGGGCCATGGTGTTTTGGTGGGGTAACATTGGAGAATGTGCTTGCTCCTCCTCAACCATTCACCACGCATAACGTGTACATCCATGATTTTTACGACCTTAAAAATTCTTCTCTCATTCATTTACCATGGTAAATGGCAGTCATTTACCATGGTAAATGTGACTGCAATACCAAGGAAAGAAACTGGGAAGACTGCAGCACAAATTCTGTTCTTGTAAATATTCCAGGCATTCATGTTAAGCATCAGCTGTGGTTGAAATACGGGTATTTGTTGGGTTTGGTTTTTTTTGTTTTGCTAAATGATTGCTCTGTTTGGGATAGTTACTGAAGCATGGCCTTGAAAGAAATGCCTTTACTCATTATCTGGGAGAACAACCTTTCCAATCACATTCTGTTAGTTTAAGGGTGACATGTAGAGTCCTGCTTTTGGAACAGAAGTAAGGGGAGCATTTTCTTCCTGGCTAACTTTCCTGTTCTTTTTGTGCTCTGTAGTAAAGGCAAGCTGGCTTCCACAGCCAATCTCGTCTAGTGTCTTTCTGCTACAATCTCTTTAATGGTCTTGTTATCAACAATTAATTAATTTGGGCCAATAATACGTTCAAAATTAAACACTAACCGCACATGAGACACCACCTCATGTATCCTGTGTCAAGCTCACAGCTGTGTTGAGCTACCACGTACCTTCAGCATGCTATCTAATCTTGACTTAGACATTAGGAAAAAGAGAACCCAGGCCATTCCTAGATAAACAGTTCCACTGTTAAAAAATGTGCAATTTATTTCTGCCCTCGATTTGTCACTCATCTTACGGTGTCTGGATTATGTAAGGTCTTCAATCAGTAGATCAGAGTCTTGTATTAATAAAGCACTTAAGCAAACAGAGCAGCAAGAAACCCCACGAGATACTCTAGCCCACCTCTCTGCCCTGAGGTAAGACCCCCTATGCCTGTGCCCTTCCTGAGACCTCCTGCAGTGATAACTGTGCCATCTCCCAAGGCCTGTAAGCAAGATCTCTCTTTGCTATGTCAGTCATAATCCTTCAGGGATTTTTACATACTTCAACTGTTTTGATGGTGCGGTGGCTCTTCATGGAGGAAGCCCTACCTCAGATGGCAGATGCCCCAGCAGTGCTGTGCTGGGCATCTGTTTTGGGTGTCTAAAGCAATGAGGTTCCAACTTGTTGGTCCTGTGACCAACAAGTAGACAAGGGCTTGCTTGTCTACCTTCGCACAGAGACACCTCCTCAAGAACCATTCTCCTAAATGGCACTGACAGATGCCTATATATAAAATGTTTGGAAACCTTCAGCTCGTACCCCCATCTGCTAGCAGGTGGGCTTCTGGCTCCCGTGGGAGGTCCAGTGGTTTTGCCTTGGGTATTGAACTCCATAAACTGCTTTGGCTTTAGAGGAGCTGAAAATGACTGGAACATCCAGCCCTTGTGCACGACGTCTGGCAATGCCACAGATGATGAGGTTTCTCACTCTGAGGGAAACACCGCAATTAACACTACATTAATTAACAGAAGAAAAAGCAAGGTTTTTATTGGAAGGAGATGTCTGCCCACTTAGAAGCATCCAGGAGACCCATTGTACCCTTCTGCTAACAAAGTCACGTTAGTCTCCAAGACTAACCAATCCAGAGATGGAGAAACAAGGTTTAAATTGGTGCTACACACAGTGCAGATCCAGATTTTGAGGATCTGTTTTCTGGCACCTTGACCCAAAATTCTGCTGGCATAGAAAAGGAAACCCTGGGATGCCAGTAGAAGCAGAAGCTAAAACGTAGCAGGGACTGCCCTGCTTTTTATAATTCTCCTGTCATGGGATAGAAGAACCAAGGCTTCAGCACATGCTTGGCTGAGAGATCTAAGTCTGCTTTTAGAAATCCACAATTGGCTCTTTTTGGACAGATAAAGTCTCTTTGAAGAAGAAAAAAACTGTGTTTACAGAACCTGGCTTGTCCAATTTACCAGTGTAAGAAGAGGCAGAGTTCTGCCTGATGTCACTTTTCACATCCAGATAAGAGGAGCATGCCAGGGCAGTTTTCTAGCTGTCTGTGGTCAGTGGCATGGTGATCTTGTAAGGAGGTTTCCTTAGGGAAAGAGATATATAAATATATAATGGTAAATCACGGGATAATCAATCAATACGGCGGTAGGATGAAGCTATAAGGTAAAAAACCCAGCATGCTAACTGCTTGAGTTCAGTCAGACCTGTTCATGAAGCTGGTTTAGTGATTTAATGACCTCTGTGTAAGCCCATCAGAGATGCAAGTCAGGAGTAACAGCAGCGTAACCCTCGCGTACCGGGAGCGCAAAGCCAGGATGCTGCTGTTCACGAGCCTCAGTGCAGCTCTCATCTTACTGGCCGCATTTCTGGGCATTGCTGACTCTGTGAGCAGATCTGGGGACTTGGCGAAGGAATAAATTAAAGCTCATCATTGAGAACTGGGGAGGAATTTTCCAATGGAAGTGTTTGTTGTTGGAAAATGTGGATTCATTGACAGCTGCACACGTGGCAAGGGTGGAATGACTTCAGTGACACTTTTTTCTTTCTTTTTTTTTTTTTTCTTTTGACCAGAACAGTTTTCAGATCCAGCATGGAATTTTTATTCTAAAACAGAGCAGAAAACAGCAGCTCCAGAGTACTCATTTCTCCAGTGATTAACGTGGGAGCTTGGGAATGGGAAGCACGGGTTTAAGTCTCTGTTGCATCTGATTTGACTTTCATGTCCCTGCATCTCTAGCAGGTCCCCTCACCCAGGAGGTGGTTATCTGAAGAGAAGAACATGATCCCTCTTGCTGGGGAAAGCTGTCTCCATCTTTATTTTGCTTTGTTTGTTTGTTAAGAATACAGCATTATTTCATGCAGTAAGAGGAAAAGAAAAACAAAGTTCTTGAAAACCCAGATGATGCCAGGGCATATTTTCTACCCAGCTACTTGCCATAAATAAAACTGATATTTTATATCTTGGCCATTACAGCTAAATGACTGCCATATTTTTTTTTTTTTCTTGTTCTTCTTAATAAAATAGAAGCCATGTTAACGTACACTCACTACCAGAAAATCTGGGCTTGTTTCAGCTGGTGCAAAACAGAGATACTGCAATATCAATTTAGAAAGATACAAAGCTTTTCCTGCCAAGCTTAATTTTCATTTGGGTGAGTTGCTGGTGGTCCAGATAGTATCTATAAGGCAGGATGAAGACAAAGACCACTTTTTTTCCCCTCTTTTTCTTCTAGGAACCACACTGCAAATAAACCTGAAAAGGGGACCATTTAGAGAAGACCTGTTTCAGGAGATGCCCAGTTTTAATTCTGCAAAGGTGACTAGCACAGCTTTCTTTCCATAAAGTTCTTTTAATTTTTCTGAGTCCTCAACTGGACATTAAGTGACTCACCAGATTTTAGAACATTTTCTCTCGACTGAAACATTTCTCACTGTGCCCTTTGGCAACGGATTTTTGTGCTGCAATTTTGTCCACAAGTTTGCATGAGGAACTGCAAGATTAAGGGGGGAAAAAAGCTTGTGTCTGTAACTGCATCTATAACCGCCTAGCTCTGCACATTTGGAGAGTACCCAGAGATGGGCTCTTTTCCTTTCCTGACGCAGGTCTGAGTTTGATCCTATGCTTCCAGTGCATTACCCATTTTACTGCATTTCTCTGCATTCTCAGACAGTGATTTTTATGAGTAAATAACATCAACAATGAGTAGCTCAGAATGTCAAGCTCCTGACCTCAGAATTGGGCCGTACAGTGAACAGTGGAATTCACTGTCTCAGAATGAAAATAACAGGCTTGTATATGACAGAACCAAGTTAAATTCCTGCCATGGACATTTTCAGTGATGCCTCTGGAGCTAAGACTGGGCTTTGCACATATATACAAGCATACTCAATAGTATATTGCTTTTAGCGAGACCCTTTTATTTCCTTTGAGTCCTGGACTCTGTTCATGCAATGACTCACAAACAAACAGCTCTGCAGAACACATCCTTTGCTTTGTAATGCTCCCTACTGTGCCTCTGCAAAGCCTTTTATTTCTTCACAAAGTTTGTACAGACACTTTCACAACTATCATCTCCCAGAAATCAATGGGAGCTGTATCCATTGCACCAGGGATGCATTTGTTTTGCTGATCTGGACTTTGAGAATTGGAAGCCTTAAAGCATTCAAGCGAAGAACACGTAGTATCACTCAGGAGCCCAAACCCCATTAGCTTTAAGTGGAGATCTGGTGCTAACAGCAGAATCTTACACAATGTTTTTTAGATATCTAGCAGTGGTCTAAGGTGCTTAGGCCTCCTTTTACAATCCAAGCTCTACAGCTATGATTGTGCTGCCTCCCATAGAACTACTTGAGTTTTGACCAAGCCAAATCAGTTGAGATGGTGGCACCTGCACTTCAGATGAGACCTGAAGTCCCAGCCAGGTTTCACCACCTCAGAAATGCATTTACCTGACTTAAAACTCTGAATTCAGCTCAGAAGACAGGCCTGGCCTAGTGTTTAAACTCAAGCTTCTAGCAAGCTAACAAACCCCATTTCAGCCTCTCCAGACATAGGCATGGTGAAGCAGAATGGCTTAGCTAACATGTCAGGTAAGAGGTAGCCTTAGGTGTTTTCCATAATGTTCATCCACCTCTTCTCCCTCACTCCCATTTCAATGGCATTTGCACATCTGACTCCCCATGCTACCCGAGGCAAGCCTAGTTGCAAACAACTGCAGACACTGGCAGCAACATCCTTTCTCCCATCCTACCCAACAGAATCTGAACATTTCATAAGTGCTGAGGGATCTGGGCTTTGCAATACCTCTGCCGAGAGCAGGCTTGTACTACCTGCTTTTTTTGAAAGATGGAGAGCTGAATGATCCCAATATTTAGCAGGGTTGTCACAAAAATCTCCAGCTAAGTGGGGACTGATATAAATTATTTTCTATTTCCTTGGAAGCCTCCTTCTCCTTCTTGCCACAGGGTTGAGGGACAACTAAAATGCTGACTGGACAGTGAGAGGTAGATGGGAAATTTTGTCCCAGTCATCCTTTGTTCTCTTTTCTTACAGGACATTTTATCGTATTGGGGACTTCAAAGGACTACACCAGATAAGCAGGGGAGAAACACAGATTAGCTGAGACATCAACAAGCGTTGGATGAGGTCAATTAAAAGCCAAATTAAACAAATGTAGCTTTCAAGTGCGATCCAGACAGGAAGCAGCAGTCCAGTTGCAAGGGTTGGAGATAAAAAGAATTCCAAAGGGCTGATGCAGAACAGGAGCATGGGGGTGGGAAGGGCCAGGGAAGCTGGGGAAGGAGAAGTACCTTCCACCTATTGCCTTCAGATGGAACCAAAACTCATCTGAATCTGTGCTTCCTGGAGGATCTGAAAGGGAAAAGCCCTGGCCAAGGTAAGAACTGCCTTAGAACCTACAGAAAGGAAAGTGAAGCAGAGTCCTGGAGTAAGGGTTGGGGTGAGCAAGGGTGAGGACAAGCTGTGCTGCAGCAAGCAGAGCAGTGGCCGAGCAGTGAGAAGAGACAAGTTTTGTGCCAAGTGGATTCTGGGTCATGTAACCAGAGCCGAGCTGCTGAGTCACTCTGCAGAGCCTTCCAAAAGCCACTTTGTCCACCTCCTGCAGCCGCAGTCAAACCCATCTTGAAATCAGAGTCAGGACAGCCGGCAACCGTGCTGTGAAAACAAGGTGCTGGCTGAATATGCCAGAGGTGACCATGTAAAGGGCTTGGTGCTGAGCCCACAACAAGGCCCTCTGAGTCAACAGCTGGGTACCTCTGAAATGCTGGGATAAAAAGGCCACTTTTGTTTCATAGTGGAGTTTTTTTTCCAAAAAGTCTTGGCATTTTGCTTTGCCCATCCAATCCACTAAGTGGTATGAGAGATCAGACTCAAGCTGTCTAGAAATACTGGCATGATAGGACCTCTGAGGAGGTCCTATTGCATGGAGCAATAAATATTCCCATTTTGGTAGGCCATACAAGTAGGATGTGGCATAGTCTGTCCTATCAGAAGCAAATTCAACTGGGTTGAAGGACAGGCAACTCTTTCCCATGTATGCTCCAGCATCCATCAGGTTTTGGTTTCAGTTTGTCTCGTGGCTTCTAGATCTTGTTCTGCTCTGGTCCTACTGTATCAGAGAAGGATTTTCTCTCTGGAATATAGTCCTCATACAGGTGTTTGAAAGTTGTGTTTGCTGTTTTGTGGATCACCTAATCAGACAGCAGCCATCTACTTTCCTACTTAGAGCAGGCTTCTCAGATTTTGAGTCAAACAGTGGCTGCTTTCTGAATTCTCCTTTTGGTTCTTCAAGGAACTTTTAAAAGTGTGGGCAAGTGAAGCAAAAGCTGGCCTTGCAGCAATAGTAAATGAGAGTGATTTGTGAGCAGGTCATACTCTTCCCCTAGGCTGCCTTGGTGATGTTTTTTGCTAACATCTCCTGGGTTTAGTCCCATGAGAATAATTTTTTTTAAAAGGTACTTTTATTCTAATGACGGTTCCAAGCCACTTTCCGGAGTCATTGCTTTGCTTACTTTGGTCTTCCAGCTCCCAAGTTTGCCATATACTTTTATACTTGCTTTCCAAAGGGAAACAATATTAATGATCTCAAAATTACTGTCTTCCAGCCTATGCTTCCATGTGGGTCATCTCACTCCATCAAGAAACCTCTACCAGTGGTGTATAATCTCAAAGACATTATTTTCCCCAATAAATAATGGTAGATTAGGGGAGCTAGAGGCCAACTAATGCTCTCTTGCCAAGGGAAAAGCGATGGTGTGATCCCAGTGATTATCTATTGTGCTTGGTCAGAAGGTCCAGAGTTTGGAACCATCTATGGGTGTGTGACCACTTGCCAAGATCCAGGAACAGGAGAGGAGATGACAAAGGGACTATGGAATGCAGAAACATGGCAAGTGGTCATAGAGGAGAGAGGAGTTTGTTGTGTGGTAGGGAATGACAGGGGAGACTTCCTGTGTCCACGGGATGTTTCACTTGCCTGGATCAGAACACAGTTTACTTGAACAAACCTTTCCTTGAAAAGCAATCTAGTTCCCATAAGGTACTCACCATTCCTTTTTCTACCTATTTACCACCATTGCAAAGACCAGAATTTGGAGGCCCCTCCAATCATTCCCCTTCAGTATCTCAATTTATCTTTCCTTTCTTCTTAAGAATTACAGGACAAGCCTGATGTCAAACTCTTCCCTTCAGGCTGATTTCCATCACTCCCAGAATTATGTTCAAACACACATAGAGCTTGGTAATTAACACGAACTATCATGAGCTGACATGCACCTCTGTCTGTGTATCAGTATCCTCCATGCCTGCAGAAGATGGATGGATTTAAATAGCATCTTTGAAGACAGCTGAAGCAAGTTAATTAGGGATTGACTAACACAGTAAAGCTATTTTTAGCAGTCGGTTTATATCTGGTTACCTTGTTACGGGAAGCTTATGCAATGCTAGTAAATTCTTAACTAAGGAGATAGATTGGACACCAAAATTATTTGACTGTTAACTCTTTGAATCTCCCTGGAGAATAACTATAGGACTTCAAAAAGTAATATGTCTGACAGAGAGATTTTGCAAGGAGTTTTTCTCCCTCAAGGTTCCTGCTAAAGCTATGTGTCTCTTCCATAAAGAATTGGAAATTTGTGGTGAACCACCTGCCTCCAGGAGCAATTTAATGAAATAAACTTCCAAATCTCACAATTCTCAGCAGTGTTTTATGTGACCTGGTAGTACCAGCATTTCGGGACACGCATTTTTTAAAAAACTGGTGTTTTTCACATGCACAAAATAAACTTTTCTGGGCAGCAGAGAAGCATTGGTACGACCGTGTTGACCTGAACAGTCCTGGGCTGACAGTCCCAGAAGGTGAATAGCTTTTCATAGGCAGAAAACACTGAGCAAAGCAAGCTCCCATTAATCTTCTGCCTCTCCAGGGAGGGAAGGAGGATGTGAGAGAAGGCTCAATTCTAACTTTGTTTTTACCTTTGCAACTCTACTAACATTGTCCCTGGATCCAAGTAAGGACAGAGTTTGGCCCACTGACTGCTGAGCGGGAGTAGGGGCTGATGCAATTGAACCCACATGCAGAGGCAGCTGGCCAGTAAGACAAACTGTCTTGGGCGCCAGGGCACGATGCTATGAAATTCTTGATCCAGCACAGCAAGACGTGTTCCTTCTTTGCAAGTCCTAATATGAGAACAAGGCACACCAAGTATATATAGCTCTGGAGATCTGGATGGAGAGCTTTTGTGTCCTCCAAAAAATATATAAATAAATAATTTGCTGGACAAAGGGGGACAGCGTTGCCCAGCTTGGAAGGAATCTCTTTTTTTGGAAGGCTCAAGGGAAGGCAAGTGGCATCAAGCCACTTCTAAAAATTGATTCAGAAGGCAAAGCTTGTGCAGGTTTCCAAGCAATGAGTAAGCACCATGACATCAAGGAAAGGTTTTGTCAGTGGGATGAAGAATTGCCTCCAGTGATGTGTCCTGGGGATACAGAGCCAGGTAAATTGTAGAAACTCCCTGGAGAGTGAGTCTTGAAAGATGATATCACATAACCCTAGAAGATGCAGTTCAGACTTCTCTAGAGAGATAGGGCAGATTATTTCATGGGATCACAGATAAGGGCAGAACCAAGGTTTATCTAATGCCATGTCTTGGTTCAAACAGTCAGTAGTGCCAGTAGAGCCCCAAAAAGGAGTAAAATGTTAGAATTGCCCTCATGAGATGAAACAAGCCAAGATCCTAAGTTAGGTCTTTGTCTGATCTTTAATAATCAAAATTGGCCTGCACTAGCTAGCAATGGGTCTAATGACCCTTTCAAAATCACAATAATTAATTCCAGTAATCGTGAAAAAACTCGTACTCAACAGAAAAAGCAGAAACTTTTTTTCCTTTTAACTTTGCTAGATTTTTTGGTAGATGCATCTCCTGGCAGAATTCTACAGTTCACCTGTGTGCTGTACTCGAAAACAAACACATACACATGCTTATATCGTCCCAGTTCTGAGTTCCTGTTGCTACTTATTGTCGCTGAAAGGTGGAATCCACTGCTGTTCCCAGACTCTCGACTCCTTTGACCTGAGCAAGCATGGAGGCGGAGCAGCCCTGTACCCCTCAACGGCAGCCATTTCCCTGCTGGAGTAGACTCACCTCCCAGTTTCTGGCCCCCAGCTGCAGCGATCAGGTCCGTTCTCCAAGGAAAGCAGCCCTGCCTGCAGCACCTCGCTAACTGTGCACCCGTGTGGGTGCGTGGAAGTCGTTTGACTCATGCTGCCAGTCAACACAACTGGCACAAGTCTTGACGGCCGCTGTAACTATTACGTTATCTACTGGAGCTGATGGATGCTGTTCTTATAAGTGCAGTACCTAATCCTCTTTTATCTTTTTATCTCTCCTAAGCACTGGGCCTCCGTGTTAGCCTCAGGCAAGCCCAATCCCTATATTAATTGTTGGTTGTGTATTCTTAAAGCTCTACTTTTGTTTTTTCACAGGGTCGGTCACTCCTAAGCAAAATCCTGTCACTCACCTTTCCCTCATAACGGGCTCACATCTGTTTCTGTAGTCTCTTGGCAGCACAACAAGATTTTGCAACAGTAGGCAGATTTGGGGCTCTGAGGGCATTTTTGGGGGGGGCTTTTGGCAGATTAAATCGAACAAACTGAATAAACCTTNTAAAGGTGCAGAACTTGTGATTAACAAACTAAACAAACCTTTGTGATGGCATCAGACTACAAGCCAAACTCTCAGGGAGCAAACCTTAGCTCCACACCTCCAGTCTTGCTTTTCACCCGCCTATACTGGTTCTGCTCAACAGTGCTACTGTTTTTGCATGTGCATCCCAGGGTTTTACAAAGCAAAATGAACAAGAAGGAAAAATCAGGTCTATATCTGGCCAGGAAAACATCTCCCCAGCTCCCCTGTGCTGTCTTACTCCCAGCAGCTTCAAAAATGAGAGATGGTGAGTGCTGGTAGAGGGTTCACAAGCCTGTTAAAGGAGTACCGTAGTACTTTCTATGTAGTACAGCACAGGTGAAAGTAAGAAAACCTCAGGCTTGTGCATTCCTTATTTTCCAAATGTTAATCAGATCTTTGTAATAATCCCAGATCCAAGCCTATAGCAGCTCCTGAGAATGAATGTCTTTTGCTGTGCTTGCCTCTCTGGCTGCACCGTCAGCATACAGGATCCCTCAGCTTTACACCTCCTCCTGCGTGTTTTCTATCACTTTCCAACCACCCTTGGCGTAACCTCAGAGAGCTCACATCACAGTGCTCACTACAGTAGGCCCGTTTGTTCTAGATTTGGGATGGATTCTTGCCAATTTCCCCCCCACCTGCAGAGCAGGCACCTGGGGCCACCTTGGCTGTTCCAAGCTGGAGCTGGATTTCCAAGGGTAACCTTCACATGCAGGCTTTGACCAAAGCATCTGAGTCACCTCCTTTCCTCTGCTTCCAAGGTGAAGAAATGGGAAAGCTTTGAGGCTCTTGAAAATGCCTTAATCTTCTGGAGAAGCTACCCTATGTCTCCTCGCCTCCTGTGTACCTGACATGGACCAGAGTGGACGAAATCCTTCTGTGCAGAGGTGGCAGGCTCGGTTTCCCCTCCTAATTTATCCCTGCAAAGAGATTCACTGGGTTTGGACTATCTGCTACTTCTACTGTTGAAACAGCCTCAACTCCACTGTTGCCTCCCTCCACTGGCCACTCTCATGCTCAGCCATGACTTTGCACATCCCATCCCCTTACATATCTGCGGGGAGTTTACATGTGTCAAAGGAGGTGTGTAAAGGAGTCTGTCTGTCCTCTGTCTCCAGAGAATTTTGTGCTATAGTGCAGAGGAACAAGGAGGGGGAGGGTCCCAATGTTTATGACTTTTTATAGAACAACATCAAGAATATGTTCTTAGTCATTCCCCAAGACAGACTGTAAGGGAGCACAAACCTTAGCAGACAACAGAAAATCTACGTGAGATAGAACTTCAGGAAAGTCCCATAGATCAGACCATCACAGGTGCACACTTCCTTAAACAAAACAGAATTCAAGTAGTCTGCCTTACCAAGGCTTCATGTCCTTGAGTTTGCTAATCCCACTGCTCAAAACCTCTTTTATTTAGTTTTCTTCAAAGCTTTGTTCCATGGTTCAGGTCCACTGGGATTGCACAGGTTCTTGAGACATCAGTATCAGCCCATGTGTGCATGTGCCTCAGGTTTTGGAGAGCAATGCTGACAAATGTTCTCAGAATACCCTGACATTGTGCTGAAAAAATGCCAGAAAATTAAAAAAAAAATCAACCTCCTCCTCATTTTTGCAGCAGAGAGATTGGGTCCCATGCTGTCTATTCTTAATCTGTAGCACCATCTTTTGAGGGGATGCTGTACTCCCAAGCAAGCACACTGAGCTGTCCCCAGAGGATCACCATGGGGCCTTGCTGGCCACAGTCAAAGCTGGCTGAAAAAAAGTGTGACAGAAGCTGTTTTCTATTGGAAAGGGACATTTCAAGGAAAAATATTTCTTGGGACTGCATGATGCTGAGTGAATTTGTGACTGAAAGAAAGTCAGGCTGCTACAACAGCGAGAAAGACCTACTTTGTTCCAAGTTTCTCAAGTCTTTCTGTCCCAACTTGGTTTTGTCTGGGTCACGTTTATATTTGGGCAGAGGGTGCCATGTCTATTGGTACTTTCTATGAAATATTCACATCGCTATATTTAATGTTTTAATAGAATATTTTGGCATTGCTAAACTGTGTCATTTTGGGGTTCTCAAATGGAAATTTTTATTCTGGGGGGAAAAATAGAGAAATGTTGACCTTCCTCATCTGTTCTCCCTCTCTATTTTTAATGGTATCACCATCCATACAATGACAGCTTCACTGTCCTGAACCTGTTACAGTTAATAGCAAATAATTCCTTTATGTCATGCTTAAGCTCTGAAGGATTTTGCAGGGACCTGACTGAGTGTCTGTGCAGTGTGTGCCTCCTGTCACTTCATCCTGGATTTCAACCAAGGCTGGGGGAAGGGCAGCCCCAGCAATATGTACGAAGATGTGTTAGTAACCTGCAACAATGAAAGAGGCGTGCACTTAGTGACTCTTCTACTCATACAGTGCTCTGGGGTGAAATAATCAAACCCAATAGATAATGAGGAAAGTGAAGCATGGGGAAGGGAGGTGATTCTTCTGTAGTTACTCTCCAGTATCTTCACTTTTTCCTTTCAAAACTTCTTGAAAGGCTGTGGAATAAAAGAGGTCTGTTTCAAGGGAGCCATTTCTCATTCCCATTTAGGTAGGCACTGGATAGCAGCTCAGGGGTGCTGCTCTGAACCACCTGCAAAGTGCTACGCAGGCATGTGGAATGGGATGGTCACCTATGGAAATTTAGGAGACAGGCAAGGTCACTGAAGCCATAAGCTAGAGCTTGGCATGGTGGAAGCTCATGGATCCTGTGGTGCAGATAGTAATGGAAGCATCTTCCAAATGCTTTCAAATGCTAGCCATGTCTAGAGAGGAATATAAGCTAGGCAAAGGTTTCCACTTTCCCTTTATTTTTATTTCAACCCCTTTTATCTGTCTCGTTTTATAGCTTTACATTGGAAGGAAGCCTATTTCCTGGTACGTACAGCAGCTTGACTGAGCATAGCTTGGCAACAGTGCCTGTTGTTTTAGGGAAGAACAGAGCATATTCTCATTGTGCATGTTTTCCCTTGGAAACATTTCATCCTGTCTATATAATTCTATATATGGCTCCCAGCCATGCCACTACAAGCTGCAAAAACACCAGCTCTTATATACTAACGATGTCAGGCCTATTTAATGACTGGATCCAGGGCCATCAAGAAATTACCTGTGATTCTGTAGATTGTCTTCCTTAGGCAGATTTGGGGTTTTTTTGGCCCAGCATAGAGAAGGAAGCTATTTTACCTTTTTGGAGGAGACCATCTGAATCTCCCATGCTCATCAGGTATCTCCTTTTCTGCTTTTCACAATGGTAAGAAAATTAATTATTGTGTTCCAGCTAAATTCCAGTATTGGTAATACTTGCTGTTCTCCCTGCTCTAAATTGCTTCTTGCATCCATCTCAAACAGGCCATGCAGAACACCTGGGTCTCTCTCCCACAATGCAAACTCCATGCTTCTCTTGGGTTGAACTGGGTATGTCTGCACTGAAGGATCTAATTCAGTCCTGGGTTTCTACTAACAAGCTAAATGAAAATAAAAGGGAAAAAATATCCCTCAGGAGCTGACCAAGAGAAGATTCTTTGGAGTCCTGTCTCAGCAAAATGAAAAAAAAAAAAAAAGTTACATGTTCAGTTCAGGCCTTGTTTCATGTCTGCCCTAAATTAATGTAAATTTTACTGCTAATAACCATGTCAATATTAAAGCAGAAAATAGAAAGTTTGCGATTTTTCTTAGTGTTGAAGTCACAGCAATGCTCTGATCCATGTGAGCATGGGTTTCACCTCTTGTTCAAAACCACTGCACTACTCCGAGAAGTGACATTTCTCTGAATACTTTCTGGCCCACATCGTGTGAAGTCACTCATAGAGCTGAGACTTTTATTTGGATTCTTCATTGCATTGAGTGCCCTCAGTTCCCAAGGTTAGTAATGGGAACTCCACACTACTCCAGCCATGATCTCCATAGGAGCTGTCAGCATAGGGAATGACAGTTGTGAACATATGGGGGACATTTCCTCCAGAAATGGGCAGCTTTGCCTCCACCTCTGCCCTTGACACTGCAAACCTTGCTTGATTCATGCCATCCTCAGACATAGTCTCATGCATCTGGGACCTCCTCTCTCTGGAGTCTTCTCTGCTGAGTGGAAGAGTGTTTTGATTCTGAGGTTAGTCTAATTTTTTGATGATTTTTCAGCTCCTCAACTGATCCATCTCCCCAGAAGCAAGAGGAAGGCACCCCTTGAACTTTTCCTTGATGTCCTCACTGCTGTCTCTTTGGCAGCCCTGTGGATGCCATGCTGTCCTCTAGGACGTGATGGATGTCTGGCTGGAGAACACCCTGGCAAGAAGGGATGTTGGAAAATAGCAGTAGCAGCAACAGTAGCAACAGATGGGGCTAGCAACCTTTCCCTGGGTGAGTATCAGATCTGTTACTCTTCTCAGCTGTTTGGCGGGTCATTGCTGGGTTACGTATCCAGTGATGTTTGCACTGTGCTCTGGTCCGGCAACGTATATGCCAGATTCCTCTGGTTCTCCTCATTGCTTTGCTTTAGAGCAACAGCAGTGTGCTCAAATGCTCAGCAGAGATTTTGCAGACTCTGAACTGGAGCAGCCAAAAAATGTAACATCCTAAAGTTTGAAACAACTTGTTCATTTCACAGACATGTATGCATATATACTACGTAATTGCTCATCATTCAGCTTTGGCTCCCGCTGTCTGCAGCCATCAGAAGCCTCTACTTGAAATCCTGTTTTCTCCTGGGCATCATCGCTTGTTATCTCAGGGGTGACTCATTATCTGCCTGAATTGGTTACCAGAGGGCTTTTTATGGTGTGAAATCTTTCTACAGTGGAGTCATGGACTACAAAGCCACGAAGGACCCTTTTTGGATCACCTAAAATAACCTCTGAGCTGTTCATGTATTGAGCTGCGAGTGTTGGCTGGTAACTGTAAGGGTTTTGCATACAGAAATGGATGCTTGCATTTTCAGTGCAAGTTTGCACATGTGTGCCTTCCCTCAGTAACATTTTCCATGTTTTCATAATAAGATGGATCCTAACAGTTCTTCTTTGGCCCAGAAATTATGGAGTAGAAAACCTTTTCCCAAGTGGTCATCAAAGACAGTCGACATGGGCTTTGGCTCTCGAGAACAAACAGCTTAAGATGACGTTTACATTGTACAAAGGAGTGAAGGACAGGGATATTTTGGGTAGCCCCCTGCTCCAGATATGACATCCACATGGCATAAGGCACTGCAGAAATGTTGCCCTTCCATAAACTCCCTTTCTAGCACAGAGTCATCCCCAAAAGTATAAATCCAGTTTTTCAGTAAAGGTCCATCCAAGATTTCACATCTGTTTCTGAATCCAGGTTCCTTTATTTTCATTATTTATCACCAGGTGCCATTGATCAGTGTAGAAGTGCCCTAAAGAACCCTGCTTGTCATTGCAGCCTTCTCTGAGATTAAAAATATACTTCTCTTTCCCTACCATTATATGAAAGCTTGATAGCCATGTAATTAATCTTCCTATTTAAGGCAAAAGTCCATGGAGAGTGAGACTATATAATAAGAGTTCCAGATGGCAACTTACACTTAGGCTGAGGACTGCGTAGTGGGACAGGAGAGCAGATCTGTCCATAAGAATATCATACAGGACGTATTAGGTCAGAGTACTGGTCTGTTTGGATATGTCATCTCTGATAATATTCAAAAGTGGATGCCTAGGGGAGTATATTAGAACAGGAGAAGCATGACCCTTTCCCCTCTACCCTTCTAGCCTCCAACCATTGGAGATGACATGGGATCCCATGGGAGCTAAGGATGCCGTGGCCCAAAAGTGAACTGGACACTGACCTGTATGGGTAAATGAAATTCAAAGAGGACACCTGACTGGTCTTAGGTCATCCAGTGATCCTTACTCACCTGCAAACAGAGCAGCAAATCCAGTAGGCCTAACCCAAAGTTGATCCAAAGCAGTAGCACGCAGTGACAGCACATGGAAATTTTTCATCCAATATTTCACTAGGGATCAGGTCAAGTGTGGTGTGACACTGGAAGGAACAAAAGACACAATCCACTCTCCCAGCCATGCCGCCACCTCCTCCATCCACGGGACAAGGTGTTTTCAATGTTTCCAATGGGAGATTTTTCCTGTGGGTAACGTCCCTAGCTGTCCAATTATGTTGTCTCTTTGGTGGCATACACCTTAGAGGTAAAATGGTCTGTGTTACAAAGAGGAGAGACATCTCTGGAGTATGGCAGGTGCCAGGTGGAACAGACCTAATTGTTTCCTTAGCAAGAGCAATTTCTACGCTTCACACCAGGAGAATAAAATTGCCTTGTTCTGAAAAGCTTATTGGCAAGCAGGACAAAATGGGCACAGTATAGATGACCTCCCTCAGTTGACATGAAATCATGTTGCAACTCTTGCTGTCCTTGATGTGTGTCCTGCCCTAGGGGCAAGGTGTTTTTCCTCTTCCCAAGATGACCTGCCTGAACACCTGAGCTCACCACACCATGCCTGCTTCCATGAAGAGCACGGTCTTTCCACAGCTCACTGCTCCCTACCAAACCTAGCACTCACAGAGCGTTAAGTACCTATTCAAAGTCTGACTGTGCCCCGAACTAAGGGTGTAGTCAATCCACACACATCTGGATGCCATACTGCATGACTGAAAATGTTTCTTTTGACCATGATTCATCCCTCTTCATTTTTTCACGCTGTGAGTGACTCAAATCCGACACCCATGAAAGGCCCTTATTTCTTTATAATTCCTGTCAGACCACTAATTAATTGCTGTGTTTGTTCTTTAATACCTGACCAATTAGCATAAGTAAATAACATGGGTAGAACAAGATGGCATGCAGGGCTAATAAAACTACTGCAGTGGTTTTAATTGCCTGCTTAAAACTCCATGAAGTCTTTAGCACAAAAGGAGGAGGTCAAGAAGGAAATAGGCTGAGTGGCTAAATCATGAGCTACCTCTGTGGGCTACACTTCCAACTTGTGGACTACTTGTAAGAGGTCTACAAATAATAACATTAAAAAGCAGTAGTATTCTCAGCAGATAAGAAATCAGGAGGGCTGATGAGTCCACAAAAGCTGAAGACCAGTCTCTAAGCAAGACCCAGAGCTGGGTGCACATCCTCCATACTGGGATCACTGTACTTCCAGGCGGATTGCTATGTCTGCTGTTCGTTTATTTTACTGTCTCACTATATAAAATTACAGGGTAGAAAGAGCAGGAATGTCTAGGGAAACCTTAGATGTCACTGTAACAGCCCTGCTACATTTCTAAAGCTGTATATATACATTAACACAGTATTGCTTTCAAACTAAACCATATCCTGCCTCCTAGCTTGGCTCTTTACCCCAAGATCTGGTTCAGCAATGCAGGTACATGGTTTCTGGAATAGAATCACCATGTGCCCAAACTGCTTGGACTAGGAGTAAATCTGTTCAGATGTCTCTCTGTAGAAATGCCTGTAGAAATTTCCCTAGGGAAAAGGTAATAAAAACCCAGAAGCTACTTGGGGGCGTTAAAAAAGGGAGGGTGGGATTTTTGATGTGCTCAGAGAGAGCCAGGAAAATGGAGGGGCACAGGTTTGAGTTAATCACTAAATAAAAGGCCAAATACAAGGATGACATTTCTTACAGCAAGAGCTAGGAAGCCACAGAGCCAGCTTCAGGGAAGCACCATCACTGAGTCATTTCAAACTAGCCCAAACAAATTAATAGAGAGAGTAGAGAAGCAGGCAAGCCTGGCAACAAGATTGGAGCTGACGATACTTCTTGATCCAAGAAACTGTTGGCCCTTCTCATTTTGAGTTTTCTTTGATTCTGCAGAAGCTTTTAATAATTTTATGGATTTTTGCATAAAACAGTGTTGCATAAGGTCTCTATCAGCAGCTCCAGCTCTGAAGACGTGTCAGCAGTTCCAGTGTTGCTGCATTTGAAGGGGTTGGGACTGCAAGTGTTGTTTATGCTGTGGAGATATCCCCCATTGCCACTCTTCTTTAAGAATGGGCTCAAAACCAAGATTTATGAGTCTGCTTTTCTTTTATTGTGGGTCACCTTTCTCTGTGGACTATTGGAAAGCAGGCATAGGTGTCAGGGACTCGTACTCTTTCATGTTTCTCTTCAACTCGGACTTTGCAGGTGTTACAATGCCTAGCTTAGGTGTTGAGATATAATTCTCTTGGCCACAATTTTAAAGGTCTTGAGAGTTAAGTATCTCAAAGTCTTTAACAGCTCTGCAGCTTACTTTGTGAGCTAAATCCACCATTTAACATGGAAATTCCCAGCTGTGACTCTGTAGTGCTTTCCCTGAGCTGAGGATTTCTGGAGCTTGCAGAGTGTCTCTGGGATGTGCCACCATGCATTTGCCATGGTCCTGTACTCTTTCGTCAGCATGTTCTAGTTACCTGCCTAACATGGATACTTGCCTGAAGCTGCATGGCTATTCTTATGTTTCCAAAGAGACCTAGCAAATACAGGAGTTGGCTCCTAAAGTAATGCACAACAGACTTTATATGCTTGTGGGAAGCATCTTACAGGCACACAGTCTCCATGCTTATGTGTATGGACCTCATGTGAAAGTTGAACATCAGGTTTGACCCCTCAGTTATAGGACACGAGAAAGGCTGTTGGAAGCAGCAGGGCAGTTACGAGGAACATTTGGTATGAATTTTCCCCTGTTTTGCAGTTAATGAATCATTCCTGAGCCTGCCCTTCGACTGTTCTCATGATTCCAGTTCAGACTGTTGGGAAAAGAGCCCTTTAGGAGACAGAGCAGAGTCCGTTTTTATGTATTTAATTTGGTTGGCCAGAGACGGGGGGAAGATGGACTATGTGCCGTGTATTAACTGATTACCTTCTTGTCCAGGACAAGTTAAAGCTTGCTCTCAAGGCAGTCCACATATTATCTCTAAATTCATAGCCTACTGTGAAGCTATAGTGTTGCAGGGGTCTCAGAAGGTCTTTTCTTTTGCTGTGACCTAGACACCGCACCTTTGAATGCACCCTGCAAGGACTCACAAGGCTATTCCAACAGGGTACCATGCAGAAGGGCCTTCTCTTTACCTTGTCATGGCAATTGCTTGCTTCAACTCTGGCCCACAAATGCAATGAAACTGATTCCAATAAAGCCACATGGTAAAATTTCTATAAATTAGACACTTTGGTGGTAAGGCAGGGCACCTGGCTTTTCCCTGGATCTTCTGGGAGCACGGTACAGAGGAGACCCTCTGTGCTTCTGTCACCATCTTGGGTTATTGTGGTGGGGATCCAGAGAAGGAAGACAACTCTGTGGTCACCGTAGTAACGTTTGTGTTCTGTAGGGTTAAGTCGTCGTGGTTTTAAACATCCCAAGGACAGAACATCAACAGGACAGGTAAAAGTGCCTTTTTTTCTCAAAGGAAAAATAAAATCACTGGCTTTTTATTAAAAAAATAATCAGTGGAACTTAGCTGACATATACATGTGTATGTTTGAAAGCCAGTTGAGGACACAACTCTGCAATCCAGGAAAGGGTTAATTTTAGAGAACTATCAAGCTAGGCAGGACCATTTATGCTGGCCTTCTTCTAGGAAATTCCCTGCAAGAGAAAATTAGAGGCAGAGGACAGTGTGTAGCCATAATCAAACCTTGTTTAGTTTGGCACTTTCTCTATCTATCCCATCTTTACCAATCTGACTTGCTCTGCTGTTTATCTTGGCTGGATCACTAGAGTAGTTATTCCATAGATATATGTAATATTTTAACATATACAGCGAGTGCAGTTGCTGCTTTGTCCATCCTTTGTGAAGCAAACTTCAGGGAATAATTTTGAGTGTGATGAATTTCCAGATTTTGCTGGAATTCTGCTCCAGGGCTGGGCGGATACCCAGTGCAGAGGTTCTTCTAGACTTAGAATGAGAGAGGAGGGGAGAGATTTTTCCTTCATGTGTCTCAGGCACTTGAGCTCTCAAACACTTGATGGGCACTCCTGAGATATATCTGAGGTTTCAATAGAGGAGAATCTGGAAATACGTTCATACTTTGTGCTGCGTAGCAGGCCCATCATAGGGAGCTTATTCTAAACCAAAATTCTGCCTTAATCTATGCATGCATCATCATCCCAATAAGAATGAACTGTGCCTGGCTGAGGTAGCAAAAAACCTCTTTCATGTGTGAAAAGATGACCTGTAGGCAGTAATCTCACCAAAACCAGCTGAGAGTGAATCTGGGGCATGACAGTGCTTTTCTCCTGCTAATAGGCAACCCTTATATTTTAATAGCTTTTTTTAATTTTCCAGATCTGATTGCCAAACCCCATAAATAAATGTAGTATTCTATACACTAAGGAACTGGATTGACGTTCAATGGTATTTCATAGCATGTACACTTTAATTAAGACATGATGACCTGGATTCAGAGGGTTGACACGAGGGAGCATTAACTCTCCATTCTAACAGTTCTGCTGCCAAGGACAAATTCTCTGTTGCATCGGTGTGACTCAGTTCAAACAACAAACAGTCTTGCAATTTAAAATCCCTACAGACCCTGGTCAAGTTTCCTCAGTTCTTGGATAACTTCCTCTTTTCTCCTTGATGTTTTTCTTAAAGTGAGATATTCTGTTGCTTTGTCCTGATTTTCCAAGTAACGGGTGGGTCTTTATACTCCTGACAATAAAGTTGCCTTCCAAATATTTATCACATCAAATACCATACTTTTCCGTGTTATTAATCCTGGAGAATGTCCATCTTTCCATTTGGTGAACTATGTTGTCTAACATGGACAGAATTAATGTTTCTGGGATTTCACCTTTGTAACATACATTAAGAAGCGTATGAGGAAAAGAAATGGGGTTAAATTCTGCTTTGTTTACTTTTTGTTGTAAACATTCATGTGGTTTTAGTCAAATCAGTGGGTGTAACTCACAGCAGAGCTGGGACATACTTGTATAAAACTGGTTTAAACTGGAGATGGATGAATCTCCAGAGGAGACACACACGGTGTCCTGAGAGATAGTAGTGACGTTCTTCTGTATTCTGGCTTTGTAGAAGGACCATCCATTGAGCTCCATCATACAGACTCACATAGGTTCGTACCATCATTGTGCTTCAGGTGCCTTCAGCACAGTATGGAATTTATTGAGTTAAACCAAAAAAAAAAAAAAAAAGACAAAAAACCTTAGCCAGAGCTGAGCAAGTTTCTCTAAGGAACTCTATGCTACTGGGGCCTGAGTTCACCTCCACAAATCTCCCAGTTTATCCTGAAATCTGCCCCTGTCTTCCTCTGGGAGCATCCATAAAGGACTCTGCAGTCCTTTACTGAAAATAAAGTGGGGTGAAGTTCAGTGAAGGACTTTGAGAGCAGTGATGAACTTCTGCAGTTGTCCCAGGTCCTGATATTGCAACAATCCAGGAAACCAGAATCATTTACCCAGCTCGTCAGGCTCACCATACAAGCCTCCCTTTGATCCCAAAAGCACAAACACATGGAGAAAAGGTGAAAACTGAATCAGGACAGCAGAGTCCTTGTAATGTGTCCAACTCCCAGAATTAGGCGGGAGGCCACAAGGACATGTGAGCAATTTGATGACTTGGCTTACAATGCAAGACTACCTGCTTTGGTGAGAACAAGCATTTACATGAGGTGCTTTGCTGCAGAAGTTACAGGAAACAAGCTACTGCCTGTAATGGGAGCCTGGCATCACTGACTTGGAGGAGAGTTTACAGGTTTTGATGCTCTTCCGGAAGGCTTTGAATATACCTGTGTGGTAGTACCACCACTAACAGGATAAGGATGGCGTTCACCCATTGCAGCTAGCTCCATGTTTCCTAACCACTCCTAGTAGCAGAGATTGGAAAATTCTGTGCACAAAGACCTTTGAAACCAGGCCCGTTTGTAGCCTCCGGAGTAGGCCAAGAGGTGGAGCTGCTGTCTGCACTGGGATGAGTGAGGGCACTACTCCTCCATGGCATTATTGCAGGTGAACTCCTTGCTCCCAGCCTTTCCTCATCTGCACAGATCAGGAGCTTTGGAGATACTTTTATTTTGCTCTTGTGTTTTAAAGACATGAATTTTGCAGAGCCCTTCATTTCTTGGCAGGTTCCTTCAAAAAGGCGTGCTCCTGAAGCTCATGTCACCCTTACCATACCTCTCCAGGCACAGAGATGGAATGGTCGTATATGCACACATCTTCACTTCTGCCAGAGATTCTTTCTTATATGGCTCCAAATACTACAGGAGCTGGCTGCTTCCGAAGACAAAGGCTGGCTTGCAGTCCTTCCCGATGGATACAGCTTGTGTGCAATACAACAGCTCCTGCGAGGAGTACTGGTAGCTCTGCACAGCAGTCCTCTGTTATCCTGCCTCAGCCAGGTCCAAGGGGTTTGTGACAGCTGATACCAGGGAGTCTGTGGAGCTCCGGAAGATGCAGAAAGAATAAATTCCATGGAATGCACTTGTCCTGCTTCTCCATCGATAGCTTCAGACCACACACCGGTTGTCCGTGTGGGACAGCTGTAAACACTGCCTGCGATAGAGCTCTGGCAAAGAGGCCAGTGGTCCTCCAGTGAATCCAGATGGGTCTCGGAGGAGAACAGCTGTGTGTGAACAGGAAGGGAGAGCTTCCTCTTGCCTCTTCCAAAACCTACCACTCAACCGCTAAATAAATCAACATCAGCAGTGACTCTTCACAAGGCAGGGTGAGCCAAGCCCAGGCTGGGAGTTTACCTCAGTACATAGCAAAGGGAGAGGAGCTGTCTGCAGCAAACCAGGGCTTTCCCAGTGCAAAACTTTAGGGCATCACCAACCCTTTTTTGCTGTGTTTTGTGCTGCCTGAAGTTACAGCAATGATATGGTGTGTACCAGCAGATGGAGGAAAGGCATCTGGAGTGTAGAATAGGTGAAGGAAAAATGACTCTCAGCTATACAGCAGTGAAAATATCAAGCAGAGGCTCAGAAAGATTTGGTTTGCGTAACACAGGAGGTCTCACCATTCCTATCACTGTCAAGAGCCGTGGAAGAAAACCTCTCCTGCCTTTGAGACATGTTTATAGGTTGCAAACAGTTTTTATTTCTGCAAGGACACGTTCTTGAAAGGAAAAAACAAACAAACAAGCCAGCAAGACCCAAGAAGTTAGACTGTTTGGATCTACTATTCCCAGAGCAGCCAAACAGAAATGTCCAGTTTGGCCTTAGACAACATCTGAAGTGACAAAAGAAGCAGCAGTTCCCCCAGTATCTTTTCAGATCATCACAGTGATCACTCATCATTTTAAAAGAGTGCTTAAGGTCCTTTTTACATGACTGTCTTGTAATCAGCCCTCAAGCCTCATATCTGATAACCTCAGCTTCATCTGAGGGGGTATAATTAGAGGTGCTTAGTTCTCATCATCATGAATATAGTTAAATTACAGTAGGATAAAGGGAGTTGATGGGTGTACTATGTGTTGTGTATGGTATGCCATGCTTAGAATGACAGAGGCATTTAGATAGGAAGGGACTCTGGTGCATCTTCTGGTCTAGCTCCTATAGCTTAAGACACTCATACAATGTGCCAAGGCAGAATTGTGCAATGTACAAAGCAAAGATTGAACCATGTGACAATATATTTGCTAAGCTGTCTGGAAGCATCCATATGAATGGCTGGATAGGACAGCCTAGCCTTCCTAATACTCTATGAAACGGTCACTCTTGTTTGTCTGAAGAAGAGATTGGAACACATTTTTTCCAAGCAGATATTTTCTTGTTGAAAAACTTCATTTAAAAGAAATACATTTTCCTAGAAATGTGTTGGTTTGGACAGATGCTTGTTTAGAAAGAAGAGTGTGAAATGTGGAACTTTAAAGCCAAGTATTCTCAAAATATGTCATTTCAATGTGTTTGGTTTGGGGGTTTTTTACATCTTGAAACAACATTTTACCCCTCTTTCTCTAGGCAGATTATTAGACAAGGCTGAGGGCTGGAAATAAAACAAACAAAAATAGCCCAAAGCAATTTTTTACTTCATGAAAGGGAACTAGTTCACTTTGTCCAGAAGAAAACATTTGTGCAGAAGCTTTTAAATGTGTTTGCGCCCACTTGGAACGCATCTTGGTGTGGATTCACAAGGTTTCATTCTTGCTGGGAAGATGAGCTGCAGCAGCTCAAGAGCCAAGGTTCTCCAGCTGGGTACCTCTCAGTCTTTGCCTTGGGTTCAAATAGGGAGATTGCAACTTCCAGCCAGGAGGGGGGTTTATGCTGATGCTTCTTAATCCTGCCTAAGATCTATCCCAAGCCAAGGTAGTCCATCAGGGTCACAGGGAAATGATACAGCTGGTATCACACCTGGTTTTGGCTTCCCAATCAGAAAGTCAGGTTCCCATTCATAGTTGAGTGAACTTGGGCAAGATCAAAGCAAGGCTTGAGTGTAGGCATCTGGCTTCAAAGGAGCACATGCCATACAGCTCTCTGGTACGTTTTCTTGACCAGCTGAATTCTGTTCCTGCAGAACATATTCAGGATTTCAGGTACCTACATATTTAAAACATTGCCAGGGTGGTTTTGATTTTGAAATCTCACCAAGCTCACCATCCCTGACTCATCACAGGACAACTCAGCAAATGAAATTTTAGCACTTTTTCATTTGCTTAGATAAAGGGGCAAGAAAGACGCAGGAAGAGGCTTGGACCTTTTTCTTTAAGGGAAAAAATATTTTTCCAGCCAGGCTGAAGCTATTCATCCTCATGCATCCCAGTAAAATTCACATTCAGGCATAGACTACATTTGGAAAACTTCAGCCAAAAATGTAAATGCTCTGAAACAGGAAAAAAAAAAAAAAAAGACAACGAATAAAAGAGAAGTTTAGCATGGAAACTGCACTGCAGCCTTCACTATAAAGCACTGCCAGATGCCTCCTCTAAAAGAATTCATACAAGGTATTGTTCACAAGGTAGTTCCATTGGCCCCTTTGAGTCTACAAACATAAATTTCCTCATGTAAGTAAAGCATTGTTGGATCAGACTCGTCTTTTGCCCAAGTGTGAGCATCTGTAAAAAAACCCTTTTGGGATAAAAGACACAGCAGAACTATAAGACCCTTATGGTTGTCAAATACAATTTCCTTTACTTGCATTTTTTTCTTCCATTTGGGCTCTGACCTCCATCTGTTTATGGAAATATTTAGATCCCTCTGGTGTATTTTTAGCAGATCGTTTTGCTTTTGCTGCTGCAATGTCATTGCATCATCATTCTCCTGTTGCTCAGCTCCGATTCCTTTGCATTTTTTTTTGGTTTGGGTTTTTTTTTTCTGTCTTAGGCTTCAATCATTCCAGCAGACACACGCATAAAAAGTCGACGTTACGCTGTGTTTACACTCGGAGTGCTCACACAAACAAACCGGTAAAGTGCACGCAGAGACACACACATGCAGCATGGCCTGCCCTGAGCGTTAGTGTTGGGCTTTCTTCAATGACATTTCCACTGGTGAATCATCCTGCAGGAGACATTACGGGATGGTTGCCCTAGGAGCTGAGATCTCAGGCTCTTCGAGGTACCTCCTGTAAACAGCTGAAGCCTGAAGGTGGGCAAGACTGTCGCTGCCCTTTGAAATGTTTAGTGTCATGTTGTTCAGTCAGCTGTAAATAAATACACCTGGCCCTGCACATTTCCTTTTCAGACCTGTAGACACATGTGTTTATGAACCATCTTCTCCACAGACAAGAACCTTCCTTTGGCAGTGCATGGTACTCCTCCACTGTCCTTGTCTGCAAACAAGTCACAGCTTCAAATGTTTTCAAAATCAGGAGTCATTTGGACCTAGTTACTTCCAAAGGCAAGGAGAGCATCGACCTGGTGGCAGGCATTAAGTGGAACACCTGTAGTCTGGAAACTCAGCTGAGACCCAACAACTCATTAAATAATCCCCTTTGTCCCTCTCAATCAGATAACACTCACTGGGTTTTACAGCTACAGTCTGAGGAGGTGACCAGGTACAACCCAACCCCTGGAAGAAGTTTTTATGTGGAACCTGAAAAAGGTCTAGGTAAGATTTGTGGGGATACAATTAGAGCTGATTTCTGCAGGGATGTTTGGGAGACGCCAGAATTATGTGTTTTGCGTGAAAAGCTACCCTGTTTTTGTGATAACCTTACAGAAGCAGGTTTATGACTTGTCCCATGCATTTGATTTCATAACTCTGTATTAGGTAACAAGGTAGAAAAGAGGAGTATTATGTCACAGGGAGGCTATGCCATTCTTTGCCCTAACTGTGTTAGTTTTAAGAGAAACAGTGATTTGTGCCTCATACATAAAAAGACCTGCACTCAGGTCAGGCTCCTTTTGCACACCTGAAGAGCCTCTGACTAGGCACTAAAGAGCAAATCCATGAAAAGCCAAAGCATCTGCTCTTCCTAAATGCCTCAAAATTCTGTTACCATTTGCAAAATTTCAAACCACAGCAGCCTGTTTATCCTTCTTGGCCTGGACAGAGAGTGTGTGATGCTTGCTCTGGACAAATCAAACCATTGTGCCTCACAAAATGTTTTCATCATCATCATTATTTATTATTATTTATCATCTCTGCCATGTGTTATTTTTTTCCACACACAAAGAACAGGCAGATGTTTTCCATCTGCATGATTTCTTAATTTTAGATCTCAGGGAAAAAAAAAAAAAAAAGGTCAAGAATGAAGAAATGCACAGCGTGTCTGGGAGTGGCACTGACCCTCACGTACAGGTATGTGCACGCATGAGGTCTCTGGAACCAGAGCCAACACCTTTGCCTTTCCCCAGGCTGCCTTAGAGGAAAGACTCCTGGGACTACAATGGATAGCTTCACCAGAGTTCAGGTCCTAGGGAACTCCCACGGGAAGGTCCCATGGGAACCTGTTTAGGAGGTTACTCTGACCTAAAGTGTTGTGATTAACTTGTGCAGACCCAGGCCTGCGTGCAGGTCTGCTTCCCTCCAAGCAAACCTTTTTTCATCCTTTTGACCTCTTGCCTCCCTCCAATTTGTCCTCTGCCCATAAGCTCTATTGAGTCTCCAATTCCTTCTCAGCTTCTTTCCCTATACGCTGGCTATGCACTTTCTCATTACCTGATGGCTCAGGTGAGTAAAGCTTTTTACTTTCTTCTCCACACCATGTGAGACCCATGGATCATGTCAAGCAGCCCAGGACAGTCCCCTCGCAGGAGGAGGTGGTATTGCACAGCAGTCTCTCTCAGCTTTGGCACAGCCGAAATCAACACTGGCTTTGCTGGGAAACCGGAGTTTTGACTGAATGTACATTTTCTTGAAAAGTGTCTTCTTTCCACAGGAATTTTGACTTTTTGATGAAGACCAAAAAAAGCTTTGGCTTAAACATTTGGGGGTTTTGAATCTTTTTTTGGAGGATATGGAAGGCAAGACATTCAAAAAATTGCCACAACAAAATTCCAGGGGGAATGGATTTATTTTGGTTTCCTTCAGAGTTTTCCCAGAATCTCTCTTTTCTGAGAAGCTTTGATGTGAACACACAGCTATGTCATACAACCTACCAGCAAGAAAGCAGGCAGGACACCAAACTGGGCTGATAGAAGGGTGAAAGGACTGTGATATATCAGTCCTCAGAGCAATCTAGTGGCCTGAGAGGAAATAACGCATAAATAATAGCAACAGAACAATGATGGGAACAGGAGCTATACTAATAATAATGCACCATAAATGCACATGGCTTTTTACAACCATATTACTAACAGACCATATCAAAGACCTCGCAAGAACAGATCAGTGCCTCTAGGGCATTTGGAACGCAGACCAAGATTTTGCCCAGAGAAACTGATGCGATACGTGAGGTGACAGTTTAAATTCAGACATCTGGTGGGTTGTGGGGAATGGGATGCTGTGACTCTGGTATTAATAGCATGTTCCCTCCATTCACTAGTTCAAACAAGTTGCCGTGTTGTTGTTAAGTTCAGAAAGCAACCAGGCTTGTGAAAAATTAAGCTGTTTTCTTTCTGCTTGACATATTGTTGAAGAACTGAAGAGACGCAGTAACAAGTTCAGGCACTCTGAAGTGTTTTGGTTAGTGATTATTGCTATAAAGTCCTCTGTTTCTTCACCCACACCGCCCTTCTTGCCAAAATGAGAATTTGATGACAAGGTAACTTGACTCTGCCTCGCCCTCAGAAAGATAGAAAGATTCAAAAATAGCTGTACGCTTCAGGCTACAAGGAAAGCTTGCAAAGAAAATTTACTTGAATGAGTAAAATGAAAATTTGTTGCATGGAAGCTCCCAAATACATAGTTGACCTGAAAATCATGAGAAATATTTGCTGGGGTGGAGGTGGGTCAGGAGGGGTGTGGGGAGGGTTGGATGCTTCCTGCTGTTGGTTGGCTTTTTTGGTGGATTAGAATTCTACCACCTTAGGGACTTCTTTTTATTATTTTTCTCCCCAGTAAAAAAATTAATGAGTGTATTTCCAGCCTCAAAGTGAGGAAAGAAGAAAATGAGATGAAAAAAAATATATAGAAGTGTAGAAAAAAGGGTGTAGGGGGAACATCTCAGTCAAGATAGAAGTGACAGCAGAAGCAGCCAAAAAAAGGTGAGGAGAGAAAAAAAAAAAAGCAAAAGCTGCTTTCAGGAGCAATTTGTTTCATGGGAATTGAAATGAGCCATCAACTACTTTGTTGATTTGCAGATGTTTGGATTATTTTTCTCCCAAGGAACTTCTGGAGGGAGAGGCTGCTCTGAGGTGTTAATAAGCCTGACCAGAAGAGATGTCTCTGACTTAAGGTCTGTTTTGCCAGGTTTCTGTGAAAAGATGACCCCACAGTCCTCTTCTGTAATGTTTGCCTAATCTCTTGCCCTGCTTCTCATCCAGAGCCTTCTGGCACCGTGATGCCCAATGCACCAGGAATAGCACCAGGCACTCTGGTAGCATTGCCTGTGTGCAGAGCCCAAGTACAACTGAATCACAGCATCTCATAGAATCATAGACTAGAATCATAGAATGTTTTAGGCTGGAAGGGACCTCTACAGGTCATCTGGTCCAACCTCCCTACACAAGTAGGGACATCTACCTAGGTCAGGTTACTCAGAGCCTCATCGAGCCTGACCTTGAATGACTCCAGGGATGGGGCCTCTACCACCTCTCTGGGCAGCCCATTCCAGTGCTCTATCACCCTCATGTTAAAGAACTTTGTTCTAATATCCAGCCTAAATCTATCTTTTCCTAGCTTAAAACCACTACTCCTTGTCCTACTGTTACAAACCGTTTTAAACAGACTTTCCCCTGCCTTCCTGTAGGTACTGGAAGATCACAATAAGGTCTCCCTGGAGCCTTCTCTTCTCCAGGCTGAACAGCCCCAACTGTCTCAGCCTGTCTTCATACAAGAGATGCTCCATTCCCCTGATAATTTTGGTGGCTCTCCTCTGGACGTGCTCCAATATGTCCACATCCTTCTTGTGCTGAGGGCTCCAGAACTGGTTGCAATACTCCAGGTGAGGTCTCACCAGGGCAGAGTAGAAGGGCAAGAACCCTCTAGTGAAGCACCTCTTCACTGAACTGAGTTTGGGGCTCATTTCTGGTTTTACTCTGCCCCACCTTTTCAAAACAACTAGAGACACATCTGCCAGGTGATCTGATGGAGGAAATCTGTTTGTCACCTGCTGCACAAACACCTCAGGTTAGAGAACCTCCAATGGGCACCCTGAAGACTTTGGTCTCTGGGCATTCTCATTCCGTTGTCTAGCTTCCTGAAGGCAAGGGTGCTAGGAAAAAGAGAGGAGAAGGGTTTATACACTGAACATGATTTGCATACTTGGGCTTGCTTAGTTTGCTCTAAGATGAAGTGAGACCATAATTTTACAACAGAAGACAATGAAAATAAAAACAGTATTTGGACATAAATATACAAATTCACAATATCTACCATTCTTCTGTGTGGAACATCCTCCCCACTCATCCATTTCATTATCCTCCCATGCAGCATCCCTTTAAGCTTCACCCTGCACAAAACAGAGCAGGATCTTCTTGCTAGGATGAGGTAGCTGGGGAATTGTGATCCCTGTAGATTCAGCAGGTCTGAAACTCTTCAAACCGAAAGTCTTCTGCCCTACCACATTGTAAACTTTCAAGCTTGCCCTGAGACGATGCCTCAGCCCAAGATCCAGAGCTTTCTACAGGGTCCACGTGAGGTTAGGTGGGGGAGGAAGGGGCAATGACCAAGGAAGGTAAAAAGATCCTGGTCATGAGTTAAACATGTTGAAGGCCGGATCTCCACCTTGTAGCATTGGCCTTGGCGGATGCACAGGGTCACTTGACACAGCAAGTCTGGGAACAGAGCAGGAATTGACCTCAGAAAGTAGAAGGTTAGTATTTCAATGGGTGGGTGATTCTGTCCCACTAGAAAGAAACTCTGCATTCAATATCTGTGAAGCTGTGTTCAGCAGAGAATGACAAATACTGTCTGCACTCTTTCCTCTGGTTATCCCAATCGATGTTTAGAAAACTTTTCTTTCCCTCCCATCCTTGATCCAACCCTGTCTCTTTCTTGATTTTTACTTCCTTTGGGTCTACTGCTTCTGATTCCTTGTGAATAGGCTGTGTTGAGAGGGTCAAGGGAACTTCATGGCCACAGAAAAGGCAGAGAATCACCTTGTTCTATGTATGTTGCCTATTTTCCTTTCCTCCCTTCAAACCGGGTGTATCAGTCCCCACTCCCAGCCTTTTGACATGATGGTTTAACACTGGCCATGAGGTAGAAATTTGTTCATTAGCCCTGTGGAATTTCCCACTTCAGTTTACCTTAGAAAATGCAGGAGGCTAAGAAGGTACAATTCCCTCTATTAAGCCTTTCCAAGTGGTGCCATGATGCTGTTGAACCTTTTCCCACAGATGTATAACGCCAGAGCTGTCAACCTGGATACAGCGAGCCTCTGCATGTACTTAATGCATAGACAGAGACCAGATCTTTACAAGAAAATGTCTGCATAAGCAATTTTGCATTCACCTACTGGTGGTTCATTTAACTCTTTCTCTCCTGAGACACATTTTTCCCCTCTTTCTACATCAGTGTGTATACGTGTGTATGTATGTGTATATATATATATATAACATCTATATAATGTCATGTTCCTGTTACACCGGTTGAGTGACCTAAGGATAACAAGTATTGCAGGTCATTCCTTACTTCTAATGATTGGGCCCAGGCTTTGATGTTAAAGGTCACAGGTTTGTCCCTTTGATAAGATGTTGGTAATATGCAGTGGCATGTGAAAAACATCTCCTAATGTAGCAAGGACAATGAAGCTATAGAGCTTAAATTAATTTGGGGGTTTGTTTTTTTCTTTTTGATTGAGCAAAGACTCCGTTTTGAGAGCACATTTCTATTAACCAGCTTCTCAATCTACTAAATATAACTCATATGAACATGATTGATTTGGGGGAGAGGGGTGAGCTGGATTTGTCCTCCCCCATGTCCCCTGACAACAAAACAAAATAACCCCTAAAGGCACAGTTCTGGGTTGAGTTTCAGAAGACCTGAAATCCAATCCTGATCTTGCTACTATTTCTGGTGTGAACATGGGTATGCCATTTCACTTCTCTGTGCATCTTCTTTTCCTGCTGACCCCTGTTTCATCTAGTCTTGTCTCCTGTTTTGTACAGCAGCTATCAAGAGCAAAGTCCTGATATCATCACTACTCAGCAGATAATGATATAGAGCGTCCCAATAGATATCAGAGTCTCAGCTGGGATGAATGACAGTGGAGGCTGGAGACCAGTTTGAGGGAATCGATTTGCTTTGCTTGAATCATTTGTGCTTTTAAGGGAAGATTAAAGGTGTGTAGAAACTCTAGATCTAGAGCTACTCAGATACTTATATCTAAGGCAACTAGATGTTCTTGAGTCATTATCTGACCAGAAGTCTTTGTTAGGCCAGCAGATTGCTTGGGAATAAACAAAAACCAACCAGAACTATGAAGAAGAGAAATTCCATTCCCAGGGAAATATCAGACTCTCTTTCCCTTTGCAAAATGGAATCAAAGAAAATTTAAAATGGCATTACTAAATTGCTCTGAAATGAAGATTCCTGAAGGCATTTGGTTCAGAAACATAGGAATAGGAGATTTCATTCCAAAAACATAAACTATTTTATATAGAATGTTTCCCAACAAAACTCTTTTAAATAGAGCATTTCTATGCATTAAAAAAATGCCACTCGGTGCTGATGAAACTCTATGGAAACTCTGAGAGTACCTGCATGAATAACTGTTTTGCTGTCATCCACTGCTACACAGTGGAAGAGAAGAAACCCTTCTCTTCTGGTATATCATCTTCCTTCCCATTCAAAGCAGAGGTAGTACGGAACCCCAGTTACAGGTTCACTGAAGGAGGAGGGTGGCAGAGTAGAAGGAAAAAAACAATCTTTGTAGAGGAAACCCCAAGGAAATGCCATGCTTCTGGACCACAGGCATGGTGTGCATTACTTTCCTTATCTCAAACAGCTATGATTGGTTTTTTTACCAAAAGGGGGAGATGAATAAGACAAGGAGCAAAAGTAGGATTTTTCAGAAAGGGATAAAAGACGGAAGCTCTTGACACAAGGAGAAGTTAGTGGGGCACATGGACCTGAAGGCAGGCAGCCTAGGCCAAGGAATGAGAAAGAGAGAAAGAAGAAAAGCCATGCAAGTCCAGCATACCACCAGGGTGCAGCCGGGGATTGGCTGGCAGTGATGTCACTGCCCTCCCTCCGACGACTAGATGTGGGTGATGTCATGTCTTTTCCCATAATACGTTCTAACAAACAACATGGTGCAGGGGGAGGTTGTCCCTTTTTCTTCCTATTATGATTATTATTAATTTCAAAATTAATTTTGTAATAACAGCAATTAGACCCTCCTGCCAGCCTGTCCCTGGGGGGTGATTCCAGTTCTTGTGCAGAAAAAGTTTGCTGCTAAGGAACATCATAGCAGGCATGCAATAATCACCCAGAAATGCACAGCCTGTCGTGTCTTATTGCTTAATTATCCATCTTACCTTCTTTCAACCCTCTTCTTACTGTACCTCGTGTGATGCTTGTTTATTTTATTTAATTTTCCCCAACTGCCCTCCCTCTCTGCCTTAAGATTATGAAAGCAGAAAACATTTTTCCCTTTCATTCTGCTGCCCTAAGGTTCCTCCTGCTCGGTCACCACTGATCATTTCCCATGAGGGATTATGAGCTCAACAATCTCTGAGAGCTTTTCCCACTTTTAAGTTCTTGGGGCCCATCCTACTAGCTGTAAAATCACTACATTGCCATTTCACCAGACGTGAATGTGGCTTTTTGGTTTTATGCCCTCAGAATACAACTGACTACGACCTGGTGCCTGAGAAGAACCTCTCTTGAGAGAAAGGGAGAGGAACCCAAGCTAACATGCAGCAGCCAAAAATACTGTATGAAATAGTGACTCCTCACCTGGATATTCTGGGGCTGGCTTGGTAGGGCATGTGCAAAACTGTAGAAAAAAATCTCCTTAATGTTTATCTGGGTGTGCTTTGAGATCCCTTGCACTAAAGCTCCTGCATTTTCCGATAGTTGCTAACCTTTGCCAGATGTTGAAATCACAGCCAAGCATCTGAGCAGTATCAGAGTGGAGCAACCCCTGCCCCTTCCGCCCAAGCACATGAAGCCAAACATGTCCATTCCGTTTGCAACATTTTGCTCTCCTGGTCCAGAGAGATGCCTTTTACAGAGCAAAATCTGGGCCTCCATATCACATCTAAGCAAGACTCTCAAGACAGTCTATGAGTAGTGTAGAAACCAAAGTCTGAAGGTGAAGAGAGGTAAAAGCTGAATATCTCACTGGAAAGCAGTAGCATTTACATCTCTCTTGAAAATATGAATTAGTCTGTGAAGTTGCAGGGGTAAAACCTACAAAACTGATCATTTTGTATCCGTGTTCCAAATGGTTCCTTCATACTCTTATTTCTTGTACTTTGTCTTTGGAACTGAACTAGGATCAGGAACTTGTGCTGCTCCACTGAGACGCTTATGCCGAGGTGACAGGCAGGGGCTGATCCCACCCTGAGAGAGCGAACGTGCCAAGGGGAGCTGGGGAAAGCCACGTCACTCGGAGATCCCACTTGGTAAGCTTCATAGACAGGCTTCACAAGAGGTGAGGAGATTTAGATTGTGTTTGATTTTTCCCTTTCTGCTTTCTCAGCCTTTTTTTAGATTGATAAAACCAAACGATGAGGAGAAAAGAGTTCCTTTTCTGTTTAAATTAATTTTAAAGAAGATTTTTATGAAATGAGAATGAAAATAAATAGGCATTTTTGTACTGACATTTTAAATCCAGTGTTAGCCATCTTTAAACACATGTAAAAATACAGAAAGGTAAATTAACTAATTTATTTTTAAATGAAGACCTATTTCCAAGGGAAATAATGGAAAACATTTATTTCCCAACCTATTGGAATGAAACGATTGGACAGGAATGGGCTTTGGTATTATTATTGGGTGCTTTTTCCCTGTCTAAATGAACTGCTCAGGGGAAAAGGCACGAATTCATAAAACGTTTTGGTACTACTAAATCAGGCAGGGATTTTTTTTCTTTCTTTTTTTTCTCCTTGTATAAAAGGCACTAGATGAAAAAACATCACCTAGCTCTGTTTTGGCACTGTGGCTGTCTAGTGTTTGCTGGGGCTTGTGCCTCAAGTATTAGGATAAAGTTCTTAAATAGGAGGGTGGCTGATCACTGGAACAGGTTGCCCAGAGAGGTGGTGGAGGCCCCATCCCTGGAAACATTCAAGGTCAGGCTTGATGGGGCTCTGAGCAACCTGACCTAGTTAGAGATGTCCCTGCTTATTGTAGGGGGCTTGGACTAGGTGACCTTTAGAGGTCCCTTCCAGCCCGATACATTCTATCATTCTACCCATTGTGTTCACTCACACTGAGAGCCAGGAGGGGAAGTCCATAACTTTCCTTGGCAAGTCCCTGCCCAGTCCCACTGAAGACCAGGTTTTCTGTCGCCGGTGCAGACCACGGGGCTGCACAGACAGCCACTCGCACGTGGCCTCCTGCCTGCTGGCAGCAATGGCACAGCAGAGACAGCACGTGGCCAGGCACAAGGCAGCTGGGTGGTCAGCCCTGGGTGGGACAGGGAGTTCCCCATGCTCACATCTGCGCCCAAGGCAGCACTTTATGAGTAGTGTAGACACAAACCCAGCCAAGGAACATCACTGGTAATTCCTCCCTCCAACCTACCAACTTTATTTTTTTCCCTAAGATATGCAAGATACGTCAAGGCTCGGCTTAGGAAAGGCTTTTAAGAGATCTTTACTGTTCAAGGCAGGCTGTGGTTTCATTATTTTTATTATTTTGGTAGAATGAGTAACAGGAATAATAGTAGTTGAGGGTTGTTTCTCTTCATTGACTCTGTGTTAGGTTTGGAAGCTGTTCGACCAGGACAGTCAAAACACAGACAGGAAATAATCTGTGATAATGTCCAACTGGGGTATCAATTACGGCTTTAGAGTTTCATGTTAAAGGGATATTGTCAGATCAAATTTAAACCAAAAGTTGTGGGTTGCGTTTTTCAAATACATATATATACACATATAGATATATATACGTATGAGAGAGAGAGAGAGAGAGAGAAATTGAGACTACTAGAAATATTTCCAAGTCTCTTTTTAAGTAAAAAAAATAATTTCCAAAGCAAACAGTCTCCTCCCTGCCATGTGTGAGACTTGACTGCTGTCCTCGGCCTAGCCTGATCTTATGAGCTTGCTGGGGATTTTTAACATCTTCTTTTAAAAGACTCCGGTAGGCGAAGCAACCCTATCCCCAGAGACTAGAGCAGACACGGGGTTAATCTCTCATGGTGACCCAGTGGCAATCTCTGGAGCAGGAGTGGGCTTGTCACGTGCATCTCTGACCAGGGTACCATCGAAGAGCACACACCAATGGAGCCTTTCCCCAGTTCAACTGGTGCTGAAAGAGGTGTCCTATGATGAAAGCCATGGCAGGGGAACTGGGAGGGTGGCATTTCAAGCCTGCCTTGCTCAGCATAGTCATGTCATGTGAATGTCAGAGGGAAGGGATGCTGTAGCAACCTTTCTTCTGGCCAGGATGGGAGAAATAGGTGGGACTGATGTTGATTCTATTAAAAAACAGCTTGTTTCTGGACATCTGCTGTCAAGTCTCATAAAGATAAGACAGTAACCACCACTTGCTGTTACACCAAGAGTTACTGGGTGGTCCCCAGAAAACCATTGAAGATTCCTCCATGTTGGAATCATCTAGTTAAAAGAAACAACATCATACTGGATCATTTTCCTTTTCCTTCTCCCTTTTGTCACCCAGAACTGGCAGAAATAAATAGAAGAGAGATGTATTTACAAATGAGTTTGTGAAACCAACCTCTGGCAAACACATGAGAATAAAATTCTGTGTCCAGTCCTAGAGCTGGTACTTTAAAAAGAAAACTTGGAGAAAGCTCAAAGAAGAGCTGCCAGAAAGATTTATAGCCTGGCAAACATGCTTACCAATGAGAGAGGAAAGGAGAGATGGCATACGGGCTAACAGGTTAATAAGTGATTAGAGGACTTTTGGAGTGAAAAACTCTGATATAAAATAGATCTTTGTTCTAGCAGCCAGAGGCCTAAGAGACTCCACAGGCTGCAGTTTGGAAATCAGCAAAGCCCACAAAGGAAATACGTGGCAAGTTTCTGCACAGAAGAGTAATGTGGTGCAGGGAAAGCTGCACCCCAAGGGATGGGGTGGATTTATTGTCATTCAGAGCCATGGGATGATATCCCTGGTCCCAGCCCAAATGAATATGAAATATTACATCCCATGTTAAGCACAGGGCCAGATAAACTAGTGAGAGAGTTGTCTTCTAGATCATCAGCCTGAAAGGTCTTCTGGGAAGTAACCATCACTGCCCTGGTGTCCTGGCTATGTGACTTCTCCAATGCTGGAGCAAAGCTGTTCTCTACATGTATGGACAGAAAGATATTTTTGAATATGTTAACAGAGGGAAGGGACTGAAAGTCCCCAGGTAATGTCTCCATCCCTGATGAGTCACAGCTGGATCTCACCTGCAGACCAGCATGGATGATCAGGCCTGAGGAAGCTTCACAAACATTTCTTAGGCATGGATGCCAAATGAGAGGCTGTAAAGAGAGAAACTACATGTAAAACCTTCCTAGTAGCTGCTAAATATGGTTAAGCGCGAGCTCCTTGGCTCACACAGAAGAGACCTGAGGCATTGTTCAAGTGAGGTCCTGTGCTGGTGTGGTAGAAGTCTTTGGCCTCACGTAGTGATTTGCATGGGTTTGGGACCCCGCTAAAGGAAATGAGAATTATCTTTCAGCTCCAGGGGACTGTTGTAGAAAAAGAAGTTACCAGGCTCAAGGTAAATGCTGGAACAAGGGAGGTTTTAAGCATATAGCCATATGTTGATGACAGTGATTTTCAAGTAGGAAAAAGCATCAAAATGAGCTTTTACTGCTTTTTTTTCTGTTCTCGGAGAGACTTCCACTAAGTGGACATGACAGTGTATTCATATAGATCCCATTCTTTATAAAGGTCATGCTACAAAGGAGCAGTAGCTACTCCAGACTCATCTTTCACACATATCCATCAAGTTCTGGAGAGGGCCCTCCATCCTTAGGAAGCCTTTAAGTCCGGCATGGTTGCAAAGCTTGCTCAGCCTTCAAGAGGAATGTGTGAAATTCCAGGGGCATTCCAGAAAAGCTGACTCAAGTGGAGCCGGGTTTTGACCCCGGGATTTGATTATGCATGAGGATAAAGGAAAGAATTCTTTATTTTGTGGAAATAGGGAGGAAAGCAAATTTCCAGACTCCGGTTAAGTCTCAAGTTTTTTCTGAGATCTCTATGTTCTTCCCTGTTCCCTCTTCTCACAGCTGATGTTAAAATCTGTGTTGGTCTCTGCAGATGAGTCATCAGCAGTGGCAGACTGGGGGGTTTTACATAAATGATGACTGAAATCCAGAACTGCATTTCAGGACTTCTATGTAGGTGATCGGACCAAGATGTAGGGATTGGATCCAGCTGGAGTACAAGGGCAGGTGTCATCCACCCCATATTCTTCTCTGTTTAAGGGAACTACCTCTCAAAGCCAGTAACTGATGGATGCATTTGAAACTCTGACCTCGAGGTGAAAGGTTCCTGTTCCATTGCCTTGCTGTGAAGCTTTCCTGTCCCCAGCAAGGCAGCCTTTTGTCTAAGCTCTCCTCCTTTCTCTCATGCTCCTTCTCTCCTCAAGCTCTCTTAGGCAGTTCATGTTCCGTGTGACTAGAAACTGGAATGATTAAAAAGGGAGCCTCTGATTATAATAAAACAAAAAAGCCAGAGTTGTTTTGTTTTCCCTGCAAGAAGATCCGGTGGTTGGCCATTCTTTAGAGAGTTACAATTTGGACAATTTGTCAGTGTGTTCAGGGCAGAGGAAAGCATGTGACAATGGATTCAGGGACCATGACCGTAGCGTGGGACAGTGAGAGGATACACAGTTGACTGATCCCAATAGCCTATTCTGCTTTTCTTCAGCGCTGATAAACAGCCCCCAGTAGCAATTAAGGAACAAGTATCAAAGACACATTTTAAACTATTTCACCTTTTTTTTTTCCTTACTCTTGGCTCAGGTAAAGCTTTATGACAGATCCCTATGCGTAGGTGCTCACGGTGTTGCACGCAACCTTAAGGATCATCCCAAACAACCCACCTGCTGAACTGGGACATATCCCAGAACTGGCCAGTAGAAGGTCCTGTATTTAGCCCTTTCCCCAGAGCCTGAGTGCCTATAGGATAGGTTTCTTCTCCCTGACTTTAGCAACTAAAAATCAGGCTTCTTGCCTAGGCTGAGCACCTCTGAAAGCAATTCATCCTACCTGAAGTTATCTAGAGAAAATGAAACACTGCTTTCCATTGACTTGCTAAAAAAGGTGGCATCTGACTTTGGGTGGCTGAAGTGCAAATAATCCCACATTATTAGGATGTATGTATCTACTTACATAGGTGTATGCATTATTGGGTGCATACATCTGCTCTTGGTACCAGGACAGAGGAACTAAAGTTGTCTGAAATATAAGTTTGATGATAAATGTGATTACATTACATTCAGGAGATCTTCTGGACAGTGGAGTTGTGGCCTAAATTTCCAAGGTAAGGTACCTACCTTGGGGCCCCTATTTCCATGTCAGGTTCAAAACTGCTGGGAACAGCTGGGTGTCACAGACGTCACACAAAAAGAAAGTGAAGAGAACAAGGCTGCTTATCACAAAGAGGAGGTGAATTGAAGTAATACCTCTTAAAAGTAGGGACAAATCTGAAAGAGACAATCTGTCTCCCATTCTGACGATAAGAGAAGGCTCAAGCAGGGAAGCAGAAAAGTGGCAAATTCCATCTTAATGAAAGGAAATTAACGTTTTTTTTCATGGGACAGTAGGACTCACTGCCACAGGAAGACTGGGATGCCAAGGACTGAAGGTTTAAGCCATTGCCTAGTTATGAGCAGCTGGGAATTTTCCCAGTAGAGAGGGAGGAAAGGGCTGAACAGACCATTTTACAGCTCTCTGCTTTGCATTGCGTGACCTCCTTCTGAAACACTGATGTCAGTCACCACTGGAGACAACCTTATGTTCACATGGACCAGGAGTTCCCCATGTCACCCTGATTTCAGCAGAAGGCACATACAAATGACCTGCCAGACAGACACAGGGAGAAGAGCTTTGAAAAGAGACTTTCAGATGTCCCTGTTTTGCCCACCCCATACTCGTCACTCTTTTATTGTCAGGCACCAGATCCTAAGGCTGGGATTGTCTTCCCAGAGTATGAAGGCAAGTTAAAAAGGACAATATCTCCTACAGGAAGGCATAAGGGTGGGAGACAAACCTGGCATCAATAGAAAACTTGGCGTGGATTTTCAAGGAGCTCCAGAAATAGCAGACATGCTGTCACTGAAATGTAAGAGGAGGCGAGCAGAGCAAAAATATATAGGTTTTATGGGGGATTTGGAAGATTAGAAGAACAAATAAGTAACACAATGGCTGGATATTGACTCAAAGAATACTTGAACTAGATTTGACTGGCAAACAGTCCCAGTGTCTATTTGCCAACTGCTTGGAATTGTTTGAGCAATGACCTTGAAAAGCATACAGCAGATTCAGAGACTGGGAAGCCAGAAGGCCGCACTGCACTGGTCTGATCCGATCTTCTGCACAACAGCGTCCCTCCAATGTCACCTAGTCTCAACTCTGCTAACTTTTTAAGCCAGCAGAAGTGGCTCAGCCACTTTAAGATATTAAACTGGTTTAAAGAATTAAGTCCTCTTAAACCTTGAAAGCAGTTTAGCAGATCATACTGCTTTTAAGACACTAAATTCTTAAAACCACCTTAACTCTGATCGCAGAGCTGAGGGCTTAGTACACCAGAGTCGTGCCAACTTAAGAGTTTAAACTCTTAAGACACTTTTCACATTATAAGCCAAATTTAGGATCCAGGGTAGTGCCCACATTCTTGCCTGGTGTCAGTTCAGATGTTCAGCATCCAACTGCGTCACTCCACACCACGTTGAGAGACTTGGGGGTGAATATCTGCTTTTAACTCATTGCTTGCTTTGCCAAATCACTTGACTTGCCTTCCAAGAGCTTTTGTTCATATCAGTCAGTCTTAATCTATAAAGTTCATCTCTCTCTGCAGATGGTTTTGACATGGTATAAGAGTGCATTGGGCAAGGTTTTTTAAGTTCAACTAGTGTCGAAATTCTCTGATGATAAATAAAAATATAAGATCATATCCAGATCAGCTGTAAAACCCTAAGAACGAAAGACGCCTGACTCCAAGATATTTTAAGAGAAGGCTTTTGCTGTGTTTTCACAACTAGAGCAGCACATATACAATTAGGTTTTAAATATGGAAGGAGAAGATGGGATAGTTAGGAAATCAATTTGATTCTTTAGCAAACACCAGTCCAGCAAAATCATCTTTCAGCAGAGAGTTATATGACTGGCCACAAACTATCTTTCCTCTGGCTATTCGGGGTCCATGTTTACAGCATCAGAGCTGATCTTTTGGGAGCGGGGGCAGGGGGACATGCAAAAGAACAGAGAATACAATTTTTCCCACAGAAATGGACTCCTCTAGGATAATAAAACTTCCTGTGGTTTAGTGGGATGTGATGAATCCTAAAACAGTAGCTAACTGTGATACAGAAAAAAAATGTAGTTTACCAAACAGGTAATATATAGGAACACTGAATGCACAAAAAGGCTTGTATTACATTTTGGAAGTCGTCATGTTGTCTTGAGTGAATGATTTGAGCAGGAGAGATAAACGTTTTCTGAAAGGGTGGTTCTGAGCAGAAGTGTACTTAGGCTATATTTAAACTGGGGCATGCGAAAGCATGCCCGGACAAATGTGGACCGTGTCATTTGGAGAGAGATTTGTGCGTGCATTAGTCCTCACTGCAACATCAGTGCCATCATTTCCACGGGAATGAAACCAGGTATGTGGGCCAGAAGGGAGACACAGTGTTCTCAGGATGGACCACCAAGGAACAAGGACCCCTCTGTGTAATCCTCATACAGAGTGCCCCAGAGTAAAGAAGGCTGATAGCATCCTGGCATGTATCAGAAATACTGTGGCCAGCAGGATTAGGGAAGTGATTGTCCCCCTGTACCAGTGAGGCCACACCTCAAATACCGTGTTCAGTTTTGGGCACCTCAATACACGAAGGACACTGAGGTGCTGGAGCATGTCCAGAGAAGGGCAAGGAAGCTGGTGAAGGGTCTAGAGCACAAGTGGTATGAGGAGCGGCTGAGGGACCTGGGCTTGTTTAGACTGAGGAAAAGGAAGCTCAGGGGAGACCTTCTCACTCTCTACAACTACCGGAAAGGAGGTTGTAGCAGGGTAGATGTCAGTCCCTTCTCCCAGATAACAAGTGATGAGAAAAGAGGAAATGGCCTCAAGTCGCACCAGGGGAGGTTTAGGTTGAATATTAGGAAAAATTTCTTCACTGAAAGGGTTGTAAAGCACTGGAACAGGCTGCCCAGAGAAGTGGTTGAATCACCATCCCTGGACAGTAATACAAATATGGTGCTTAGGGACATGGTTTAGCAGCAGACTTGGTAAAGTTAGGTTAATGGTTGTACTTAATGATCTTAAAAGGTCTTTTCCAACCTAAATGATTCCATCACACACACACTGTGTATGGCATCAAGACCACTCTCTGGAAACATTTTACTGTTAAAGGGTCTTTTGATTCATGATCAAATGAAGGCTGGTCTTCTCCAGGCTGGTAGTGAGTTCCTCAGGTGATACATGCTGTGCTCATCTACAGAGTGGCTCAGCCCTAGACCATATTTTCAGCTTATTCGTGCCCCAGTGGGGTCAGTGGTATAGAGCTGGTGATCTGGTTGTCCATTTCTTTGACTCGTACACTGTGCAGATTTGTTTAGGATGAAAGTTAAAGCAAACCACAGTTAAAACAGCTTTGTTTTGTTGAGGTAACAGGTTTGTTCTGTACAAACAGTATCTCTTATCTAATAGCCCTAGAAAGGCATGTAGCGTCAAGCTGATACTGTCTTCATGCTTGGCTTATTTCTGCATTTCAGCCCTGAGATATGCAGGCAACCTGCCATCAGCTGTAAAACCACAAACCCCGATCTGTGATGGGGACTGATAAGAGAAAATATATGAAAACAAACTCCTTAGAGCTTGACTCCTTTCCAGGAGGCTCTGGACTAAGATCTGGCATTTGAAAGTGATTGTTCATGCATAAGAAGAATAATTTTTTATGTTTCCTTTTTAAGGCTGCAGAAAGGCTAAAAGAAAAGTGAGTGAGTCAGGGGGAAAGCAACATGATGTTATTAAGCTCCCACCATGACATTAGCAAGTGCAACATCCAGTAGAACAATGGCTTTGACCTCCACAGCCCCCTATGCTCCCAACTTCAAAATGAGAGGAAACATCATGTCAGTGGGTTGACGTGATTCACAGGGACAGAAAACAGAACACAAAGCTGTCAACTTCCACTCCGATGGTCTGTTTATCAGTCCATCTTTCCTTTGTTTGCTTAAACAGCCATTTACTGATCCTAAACTTCGGAGTCTTCAAGGTTTCTCTGACTTCCTGCTCCCAAATAATACAGATAGCATTCCTTAAATGTAGGTACTCGGTTGTAAAAAAAACTGGCTGGATGGCCAGGCCCAAAGAGTTGTGGTGAATGGAGTTAAATCTAGATGGTTGTCACAAGTGGTGGTCTCCAGACCTCAGTATTAGGGCCAGGTCTGTTTAATATCTTTATCAATCATCTGAACGAGGAGATCAAGTGCACCCTCCATAAGTTTGCAGGCAACACCAAGTTAGGTGGGAGTGTCAATCTGCTTGAGGCTCTACAGAGGGACCTGGACAGGCTGGATCAATGGGCTGAGGCCAAAGGTATAAGAGCCAACAAGGCCAAGTGCTGGGTCCTGTGCTTGGGTCACAACAACCACACACAATGCTACAGGCTTGTGGAAGAGTGGCAGGAAAGCTTCCCAGTGGAAAAAGACCTGGCTAGGTCCTGAGGACCTGATAGCCAGCTGAATATGAGCCAGCAGTGTGCCCAGGTGGCCAAGAAGGCCAACAGTGTCTAGGCTTGTATGAGAAATAGTGTGGCCAGCAGGACTAGGGAAGTGATCATCCTCCTGTACTGAGCACTGGTGAGTCCACACCTTGAGTGCTGTGTTGTGAGCCACTCACTACAAGAAGGACATTGAGGTGCTGGATCGTGTCCAAAGAAGGGCAACAAAGCTGGTGAAGGGTCTAGAGAACAAGTCCTATGAGGAATGGCTGAGAGACCTGGGGTTGTTTAGACTGGAGAAAAGAAGGCTCAGGGGTGACCTTCTTGCTCTCCACAACTACTTGAAAGGAGGTTGTAGCAAGGTAGAGGTCAGTCATTTCTCCCACGTAACAAGCGCTAAGACAAGAGGAAACAGTCTTAAGTAGTGCCAGGGGAGGTTTAAGTTGATAATGGGAAAAATTTCTTCACCGAAAGGGTTGTCAAGCACTGGAACAGGCTGCCCAGAGAAGTGCTGGAATCATCACCCCTGGAGGTATTTAAAAAATGTATAGATGGAGTGCTGAGGGACATGGTTTAGTGGTGACCTGCCAGTGCTGGGTTAATGGTTGGACTTGATGATCTTAAAGGTCTTTTCCAAGCAAAACAGTTCTATGATTCTGTGCTGCTACTGATGCGTGAAATCTACTGCTCAGAAAGTCTTTATAGCTGTTTTTCAGTCTATCGCCATCTCAAAACACCTGATTGACCTACAACTTGAGCTAGGAGGGTATTTCAACACCTTCTTGCGGAGCAGGGCCTGAGAAACACTCCCAAGCAGTTGTACTGCTACATCTGAGGAAGCAACACCAACCCCACACTCTCCCCTGCCTAAGAAAACATTATTCAGTCCTTGCATTTCCTTCTAGGAGCAAGCCCCAGCCATGTGTCAGGAGCAGATCTTCCACCCTTGTTGAACACATGGCACTGACCTATCCCTATACTTTGCCTTTCCAAAGACCTTGGGAGAAACACCCAGCTGCAAAGCAATTTAAATGGATGGGGATCCCACAAGTAGACTAAATGGCTTATCTGATTCTCTGGGGAATCCATCTGGAGACAAGAGCTTTTCCCCATCTGCATAACAGCGATTACACTGCCTTCTCGGTCTCATCCTCCACAAACTCTCATAATCCCCTCCCCTGCTACCCAAACAAGGGCAGCAATTCTCTCTGGAGTAAAATGAGCTCGCCAAGGGAGAGCTTCACCTGCTTGGGAACGCACCAGCCCCTGATGTTCTGTTAAAGGGCCACCATCCAAAGTAAACCTCTAAGCAGAGCTCTTGTTCCCTTTCACCAGGTAGAGGAATTAAACAGACATTTGTTTTGAGGATACTCTAGTTGCACAAAAATATTCTGTTTTAATATGATTATGAAGATCCTGTGACAACTGCACTCACCTGGCACCATGCTGGACCATTTTTTCCACACACCCTGAAAGCTTGAATTCTTCTGTATATATGGCTATCTTGGGACCAATGCAGAGGACAAACACCTTCTTTCCACCATGTAGCTGACATAAGAAGGACATGGACCAACCCCAACACAAGAAGGACATGGACTTGTTGGAGCAGGTCCAGAGGAGGGCTACAAAGTTGATCAGAGGGCTGGCGCACCTCTCCACTGTGGACAGGCTGAGAGAGTTGGGCTTGTTCAGCCTGGAGAAGAGAAGGCTCCAGGGAAACTCTTTTGTGCCCTTCCAGTATCTGAAGGGGGCCTACAAGAAGGCTGAGGAGGGCACCTTTACAAAGGCCTCTAGTGATAGAACGAGGGGTAATGGTTTGAAACTGGAAGAGGGTAGATTTAAATTGGAAATTCTTCACTCTGAGGGTGGTGAGATACAGGAATAGGTTGCCCAGGGAAGCTGTGGATGCTCCATGCCTGGGGGTGTTCAAGGCCAGGTTGGATGAGGTCTTGAGCAACCTGGTCTAGTGGGAAGTGCGCTTGCCATGGCAGGGAGGGGTTGGAACTAGATGATCTTTAAGATTCCTTCCAACCCAAACCATTCTATGATTCTATGTACTGCTTAAAGGTGTTAAGGACATGTTCTTGACCTTCACTCTACTGGGGAGAAGCATTTGTTGGCATCCTGGCCCATGTGGCTCTATTTGGTGGTTCTCTGTTGAACCTGTCTACTTACAACAACTCAGAAGAAAGGAAAATGTAAGCAAGAGCACCCAGAGTTGGAGTGAGGAAATCAGAGTTGAGGATAGCACCAACATGCAAAGTCTTAAATGGCTTTTTAAATTTGTGAGGCATTTGTGGCAATGGCTGGAGCTGTCCAGTGCCAGATGTGGGCCACTCTCCAGCAGGCCATGGGCAACAAAGAAGCCCAAGGAAGTCACAAGAAGGCAACTAACACCTTCCCAGAACACTACTCCAGGCTCCTGACACTTTACACTTGTGGAAGCACTTGAAGAGATTACTGGAGGAAAACTCCTAAGCACAGAGCATCATGCAGCAAGGAATTCCACAGGAATTCCATATCTTCTGTCATTTGTTGCGTAGTTGCCTTTTAATTTTGTATGATGCTCTCCAGTTTTGCCACCTTTCAAGTAACTCCTCTTTCACTTGTGTTGCTTGACCCAAATAGATCACAGAAGCGTTTTAAATTAGTTTTATAGAATGATAAGCTTTATTTGAAAGTGGAAGTTCAGATAAAGACAAGATCTGGACTGATTTCCTCCAGAAAAGCCCATGGTTGCCCAAAAATACCTAATCACTTACCTTCATCTAGCTCATATTTTTCTTATTAAAATGATTTCTGTCTTTGACTGTATAAGACTTTATTTTTGTATCCTGGGGTAGCTAAATGAATTTGAAATGAATATGGATTTCCTGCTGATCTCATTTAGTTTTGGTCTTCACCCTAGAATTGAAAACATCAATGCCAGGGTGTGTTAGAGGTACACTTCTGGAAAGGCAATTATCCTATAAATGCTCAGCTGTAACTTATATAATAATTATTTCTTCAACTGAAGTGCCTTTTGAAGTACTTTCCAAAAACTTACAATGCTCCTAACCCATAAGCATTTTGGTGGAGCAGGGAGACCAAATTCTGCACTCCATCTGAAACCATTCTGCAGAAACTGTGTCTGAAGTGCCCTGGCATCGAGTATAGCTGGATCTCTCATATTAGGTGCTTGGAAATCTGTCCACAAAGACATATGCCCTGCAATGTTTACTTTTCAAATATTAGTTGGAAATGATATGATGGATGACTGATCCGAGGTTTTGTTGTTTTTTTTTTCATCCCCTCTTGGCTGAGGGTTTCCCTGGAACTTGAGACATGTCTCTGCTGAAAAAATCACTCAACATTTACGAAGAACAAAAGACAGCTGAAGGTTATTCAGTGTGTCATGTAGTTTCACCTGAACCCCAGTGGTTTCAGGGTGTATGTGATCTACCAAGCGTCTTGTCTAAGTCAAAAACAGACTGCTTCTAAAACCTGAATTAATTCTTGTGACGCCAGTCGTCTGCATTAGCTGGTTAAATGACGTCTCTCTAACACAGCTGTTAACTGAGGGGAGAAGGGGATGGGCTGAGAATCAGCAGATTAGGGTGTCAGTAATCTTCAGCGATTCAAGTAATCTTGGGAGCCTCCCTTCATTTCCCTGGAGTCCTTCCTTTCTCTCCTTCAAGTCAGGGATTTCTTCTGCCTTGTTCTCACATAGCACATGGCACACAGAGCCCTCAACTGTCATTGGGATCCATTGTAGGCTCTGACTTAATTTAGAAATGGTGTTAGGCTGCAGCACTTGGATGAATGACATTGGCGAAGAGCAGCCATCGAGGGAGGCTGAGCTGCAGCATGAAGCCGAACAGCTGGAGCAAAGTAAGGAGTCTGGTGTTTTGAGAAAAGGCCTTTTAAAAGCCACTATGTGCTCAGGATTCAGAAAATAGTCACAGAGGGGCAAATTCACCCTTGGCAAAACCTCAGCCTGGGGTCACACTGGAGGTAAGCATGCTTCCCTTCTATCAGAGGGATTTGCAAGCAGAAAGAATTTTAACAAGATCTCCAGACGTGACTAAAGACCCTGTTTGTTTTAGATCAAACTCCCTCCACCCCAGAGCCATGAGTATATCTCTTGTTCATAAAATATCCCAAGCTCTGATACGTGTTTATTTTCGGGGGTGACTCCTCCCTCCCGCTCAGCCTGCTTCACCTGTTAAAAGCTCATGAGAAATTGTATCCACAGCAGTCTTGTCCCTGTAACACTGGTGCGCAGTGAAAGCCAGCAAGCTGATTCTCCTCAGACCATGGGAAAACACTATCTTTCGAGCCTCCCTTCATATGAAGCACATTGACTCCTTTCCAGGGCCAGCATATGATACGGAGCTCACGCATCTCAATACAGTGGAAAACTTTTTCAGAGGCTCTTTAAGAAATAAGATGATGATGATGATGATGATGATAATAATAATAATAATAATAGCCTTTGAGGTTGCTGCTCTACCCCCCACAGCTCCTTCTGTTGGGGGAATCTTATTTCACGGGCTCAAACAGAGGAGTCACAACCCACAACAAATTCAATTACTCAAGAGTAATATCCTTCTTAAAGAAGAGCCCCTACCACTGTTCCTTTGGAGGGTTCCCCTTTCCTGCTCCAAGCAGCTGTGTTGGTATTTAGACACAGGATACCAGCTCAGCCTCTACTTCCAGCACAACCTCAACTCATATCCTGCAGGCTTTATAAGTCCCCAGATGGTCCATTATGCTTGTGTAGTAGTTAGCCAGCCAAACAGTGCTTGCTGCTTATCTGCTGTATAACTCCCTGGAATGCGTGTGTGGGGAGAATGAGAAAAAATGCCAGATCATCTTCCCACAGAACATTTCCTTTCTTGTCCTCAGCCTCTCCCCTCTAAGCCCAGACAGAAACAAAACACCAGCTAGGGAATCAGCCACATTTGCGTCGCAATGGACTTGATCCTCGCATCTTTTCAGAAGCAGCCTGGTGTATTGTGGCCTAAAACCTTTGATGCTAGGGCATTTATGCTGATCTCTGAGCGCGTGACAACCCATTTAGCTCTAGCTGAAATGACAGCACCAGGTGGATGTTAGTAGCAAAACATGTTCAAAGCTGGCTATTTTCAAAATAATGGACATTCAGAAGATTCCTTCTAGCATTAGAAGGAAAACAGCAATGTAACAGAGAGAGAAGTTATGGGGAAGGGTCCACCAAACTGCTGACATTTAGGAATCTTTTGAGGGTCTTTTGCTAGATCACCCTTCGGTCTCAGCTCTAGCTTGTCTCTTCTTGCACCAAATGAAGAGCCACACCAGTAACTCCCAAAGTCTCTGGTTCAGTCCTTGAGATTGCCCAGCAGACATGCCCAGAGTGAAGGAAATGTTTTGGGCAATGAATAAACCAGGGATACCTACAGCAAGTAAGAAAATAACTGCTGGTGTTTCCAGAGCCAGCTTACTCTTCTCCCCCAGTAGACACTTGCATTTGTCTGCTTGCTTGTGTTGTTCTTGACTTAAACAGTGTTGGCAACATTTGGATGATCCCCATCCTAACACTGTGGGCAAATGAGGCTTTCGTTTCTTTTGCCAGTGCTGATCTGTTCTGATATTCAGCTACCCTGGAGCAGAGTAGAGAGGCCAGGGGAACACATGGAGACACAGATGGAGGTTTTCATTTCAGATTCACAGCTTTAGAGATTCCATTTTAATGTAGAAAGGGAATCTTTGGTTTAGTGTGAAAAAAAACCCAAGAAATTAGTAAATGTTACTGTTGTTGCTCAGTTTTTTGTTTTCACGAATAACTGCTGAACTCAGAAACTGTTGGTCTTGAACGTCACTTGTGGCTGGGCAAGTGGTATAAGCAGTGTGCTCACCTCAGGAGAAGGAGGAGATTGTCAAAGCCCCCGATTCTTTATATTTTGATATACCCAAATAAAAGGAGCACCTCAGGAGAAGGAGGAGATTGCCAAAGCCCCCACTTCTTTATGTTTTGGTAAATAAAAGGAGGCAGGGTCACCACCTTTGTCCTTGGTTCCAGAAACACTGCTACATTCCCAAGTAGGAACTCTGGACACGAAAAAGCATGACACCAATTAATAAAAAGTATGAAGGCATTAAATGGAAGACAGCAGTGGCAAAAGAGTAGCATCATATTCTCTTGGTGTGATGGCGACAACGTATGCTGTGACACTCTGGCAAGTAGCCATTCCCAGCCTCATTACCAGGTATTAAAGAAACAAATGGAAATAATTCAACCTCCTATTTCTCAGTGGGAACTAAGGTTCTTTCTAACTTTTCCTTTGGTGAGTAAGACCATACATAAAAGGGACTGTGGACAAGGGTAAGGTGGAACAGAAGGTGAGTCACAGAAAGATCTCTGAAATATTTTGACTTCTTTTTCCTAGTGTTTTCGAAGGACTTTAGGAGAACACTGACCTGATACAGAATGCTGAAACCCTGAGTTGCAGGTCAGCAAAGATATTTAGTCATCTATCTCCCATTTCACTCGGTGCCTGAGTCCCCCTGGATTTTTCTACCCAGAGCCTGAATGACGGCATAATTGTTCCCTGATGGCTGAATGAGGGCAATGAAAGACTTTATTCAAAATACATCCCATTGTCTTGATGTTTCCATCTTTTATTGCAACCTATTCTTAATGCCTGCTGAGTGTTTACATACAGTCACTTCTCTTCCAGATAACATGACCCAGACCTAAGACATCAGACAACTGAGCTGGCCAATGAGTGTTCTCTCCCAGCAACACAGCACTCACCCAGACATACAAAGCTTGAACTACCATGCAGCAATCCTTTTGCCATGTTCTGCTGTCATGCTTTGGGGGTGGCATATTATTTCTCCATTTCTCCTGAAAAGTTTCCACAGACTCTAAGGCTCCACCAGGAAAACGGGTTGGGGCGGGGGGAGGCAAAAAGCATGACATTAAAACTCAGATGCTGAGTTCAGTAGCATGAATAAAAATTGTCTTAACCTCTGAGGTCAGGAGGTCACCAGCTGGAAGCAGAAAATCACCACCAGTAAATTGCTGTGGGTTGGAGTGATGAATGCTAGTTAGTACCAGTGAATTTCAGAAGAATCTCAGCTGTAGGGAGACAGGGCATCTTGGAACAAGGCTGAACAATTCCCGACTGTGTTTTCTTTCTTCTTTAGTCCATCTTGTGCTCTTTCTGCTTCCACAGATTTCTCAGTTGAGGCAGTGAAAGATTAAACCCTTGTGGGAAAGTCTTGTGGCACATAATAGGGGTGAAAGCAGTGAGATTCCATAGGGATTGAGTGGTATTGCAAGAAAATTGCTCTCAGATCCTATGGATGTCAAGAGGGAGGGAAAGTGCCCCAGTACTCGAAATTTGCAAAGCTCACTGGAGCACAGAGATGCATCCATTGCCTTACTAAGCTAAGACCACTACCACTTATGTCAAACTACAGCAGCAGGTGTCCTGTACCATGTATATTCTGTTTGTTTGAGCCCAAGCTATAAACAGCCCAAGTTAGGAAGGTGCTGGTTTGATCTTTGTGGATCTCCATCACTGGATGTCTTCAAGATCATGTTGGATGGGGCTTTGCACAACGTAGTCTAGTGGCAGATGTCCCTATCCATGGCAGGGCTGTTGGAACTAGATGATCTTTAAAGTCCCTCCCAACTCAAACCATTCTATGATTCTACATCTTTCTCTGCCAGGCTACCTTTCTGTTGCAGAGTGACAACAAGTGCATTTTTGTCCAGGTTCTCTATCAGCTTACCATCATTCATCCATCCATTGCTTGTGTACATCACTTTACAGCCTTGTGGGATGTAGTCACTGCTTAGCCACCATCTAGAACAATTGGTTCCTACTCTGTTCATAGGATGTAAAGCAGTGAAGGAATACAAATTAATAAATGTCTATATGAGTGAATAGAAGATGTGTCCAAATCACTTTGGCTAGTCCAAAATTCTTGGCTGGGGAAGGTTTCAGGTTGAAGAGGTTGGACCACACCACAAAATGCTCCAGTGATGATACAATTATCTACAACACTTTATGGGACACTTGAATATAAGCCCCTACTATTAAATTCAGTTTGAGGTTTCCATAACAGGAAGGGGCCAGCTTGCATTTCAGATGTCATTTGTGTAGGGAATGCTGGACAAAAAGCACAAAGTTAGCAGCAAAAAGTACCAAGTTCCTTTTTGCTTCCATCCACCTCTCTCCAACCTCTTTGGCTAACCCCCAAACCATGGTAGAAGCTGGATGCTGTTTTTCATTGAGTGACATACCTGGCTCTAGAAGAACACACCCTTGTGGAATTGGCACCCAGGCAACGTTTCCATTCCCTCTGCACAACACTTTGCTTTAATGCCTTCCAAACTAAAACAAAACCTGGAGGATTTGCTACCATGTTCCGCTCATTATATTGGTTTTATGAGGGCGTGGAGTTTTCTTTCATGATGACAGGATGGATTTGTCCCTGAAACCGAAAATACAGCAAGAAAATATAATAGATAGGGAGTTTTTTTCTTTTACTCCATTGGGCTTTTTATGGTTTTGTTTGTTTCCTGCATATTTACCATTTCATCCCAAATCAATCCACAATTATTTCATGGGTTTTTTTCAGGAACGTGTTCAGCATTTAGATCTAGAACAGCAGTGGAAAAATCAGACATCCTGGACTCACTATGTGGGAAATACAAAGGATAATAGCAAACAAGACTGCCAGGGACCTCCAGAAGTCATCAGGAAAAGTCACTCCAATGCAGGATGGCTATACCTGTTGCATTTCTAACCTCCTCTTCCAGCTTTTAGGGCTTGTTATTCCACAAGACCTGAATGATACATCTCCCCCATGTTGCCAATGCTGTTTGCTTCAGTTTTAACCCATTGCCTCCCACCCTGTCTGCATTGACAGATGAAACAGGTCCTTCCTTTTTCTTTGCAGCTTTATGTGTGCACAAAGACATCTATCATAGATCCCTCCAGTTTCTCTTCTCTAGACTAAACAACTCTACTTCTTTCAGTCTTTCTAAGTCAGGTCTTCAGTCATTCCTGTTACTTTCCAGCTGGTCTACATCCTTCCCAAAAAACAATAACCAAAACTTCGCATGGTATTAAAATTGAGCCCCTGCTAATGGCAAGAAGAGTGGAAGAATTACTTAGAAGCAGTTCTCCCACATATGCATCACAACATGGCCCTTGTCTCTTTCCCATCACCATGATCATGTTGGATTATGCCCAATATCCAACCTACTCTAGGCAATGCTACTGCATCCTCTGGCAACTCAGCTGATCATGCTGCTTAAGGGCAACATCCTGCATGTTTCTTTATTGAAAATAATCTTATTTTTCCGCTACAAGCAGACCTGATTCAATCCCCTCTGAAGCCAGAAGAAAGAATACACTCTGTAGTTACATTACAATGTGTAATGAGGCTGTCATGTATCATCTGTGTAAGTGTTCTGCACAAAATACATGCTCCTTAGATTGCATCATTTACCGACTGGACATTAGAGGAGCATTTAGAGGCACAGGTAAAAAAGCCATGTTCCTGACCAGGATATACCACTTTACTGTTGCATGGCACTTCATTCTGTTATCCTCCTCACAAATTTCTGAAGCCTGATGCAGCCATGGGGAGATTAAGAGTCCTTAGGAATATAAGGAAATTGCTTTTAGGTCTTACAGACTGCAAGAAGGACTGAAATAGTCCCTTGAGCTAGTTGAGAGAATCTCTCTAGTAAATCCATGGAACACGTCTCAAAGGACCTCTACTGAGATCATGAATTTTGAAGATAAACTCATAGGTCTACATAGGGATCCTGTTGACGTTGCCACTTCCCACACTGTGTAAAGGGCTTTGAGATCCCTGGGTAGGAATTTGATGTGGGAAACGCACAAGTTTTTACGGTGCATGTACTGCATGGTACATTTGTTTGTCAAGGGTGAAGCCAATCATTCCAATCTCCTGTATGAGTAGAAGACAGGAGTAAAAGCACATTGAGGCTTTTTTTTTTTTCCCCCTAAGCTTGCATTCTTAATAAACAGCTGTGTTTGCACAAAGCTTCAATAGCCACATGGATGGAAACAATATAGTGGGAAAGGCATCGTATCAGTACTGCCACCTTCCAGCTCCTCCATGGGTTAAAGAGTCCAGCACACTCCATTGCTCCTCCTTCTTCCCTCTCTTCCTAAAACTCTTGTAATGTGTTTCACAGAAAGTATCTTTTCTCTTCCTTTTGGTGTAATATTAATCTTGGAGGGGGAAGGGAGGAGGAGTTGGGGGAAGGGACATAGTGTTTTGAGGTTCATATTCCCCTTGCAGTTAATCTCTTTAACAAACTCCTTTAACAAATGAAAGGTCTGACAGGAGGCAGAGTCATTAAAATGAATTAAAATGCATCCAGGAGAGATTAGTAATGAAGCCACTCACCAGACAATGCCCCTTTTCTTCTCCATGTGGACTGCTAGGAAATATCACAGATTACAGAACAAAAGGTTTTGCAGTTGAAAATGCTGATCCTTGAAAGATGCACTATGTTCTCCTCTCTTCCACTCCTTGCTCTATACAAGTACGTCTGCAGCCAAGGGATCCAAGTGTAATCTCCTCAGGCGGAGGATCAGAGGGATTGGTTTTACATACCATCAAGCTTGCAAACCCTCACACACAATGAGGATGAGTCAGCAGCAGACAGTGGTTGTGGGCCCAGCTATGCAGGATGGTGTCTACCATGCTGGTGTAGTGAGACAGCCAAACACATCCACTCCCAAGTACCAGAGGATACCTTGAGGAGAGTATGAGGAGAGTATGGCACAGGGATGGGGTCAGCAGTGACTGCCACTTTTGGTGGGGGGTAAATGATGCAGGCAAAGGAGGAACAAGAACAGTCACTAGTGTCCTGGTGACAAGCAGGGGATAGACAATGGTAGCGAGAAATGCAGCTGTAGGGAGACAAACTAACTGGATTTTGAAAGGAGGTTTTCCTAACCCATACAGTGGCCAGTCAGTGTTTCAAAGGAGGTCACACAGATCCTCTTTGCTTCAAGAAATCTATTGTTTAGTTGATTTAGCTGAAACTATGCTGCTTTCTGGTCTGTCATGGAGAGATCCCCCAAAGGCAAAGCTGCCATATGTGACAAAACTAACAAAGACATGGGATGCCTGGATGATGTTTTCCTCCAGCTCCTGTTGAAGGAAAAGCCGTAGAACCAGGTGTGGGAGTGGGGTCTGTGCTCTCAGGTGTAAGTCTGTGATCAACATGTGCATCTTACCATGAACAGCAATAGAGACAAGCCAAAATCCAGTGGGCTAAAGCTGCTCTGTGTGGTTCAATCCTTCACTGAAAGTGTTGAGAGGTCAGTAAATCTACAGAGGGTTGAAAACAAGTCCTCTAAGTTAAAGAGAAGACAACAGATAAATAAAAACGTCATGGCTGGAGGGAAAGAAATCAGATTTTTATATCTCTTAAGCTTTTAAAAATATTATTCACACCTTGGGGAGGGGAAGCAGTCCCTCCACCACTGCTGTATCTCAATTCCTTCAGATCTTTTCTGCTTTTCTTACCAATGGGAAAAGGGTGCAGAACTTCTCCAAACTGCCACCCACCACATTTGCAGATTCTGCACAACAAAGCAAAACACCCTTCTCCTTTCTAAGATGGCAAAGAAACCTAATTTTGAAGCAAAGTAAGACAAATGTCTTTTGTTTTGAACAGTTGATAAAGCCTCGGTTTCCCAACAAGCCCACAGATCTGCCTGGAAAATGGCAGCTTCTGTATCTCAGGTCAAGGTTATTGGTGAACAAAGATTCCCATCTGCAGCTGGAAACTCAGCAAAACTTCCAGGGAAATAAAAAACTGTAACAAGCTGCTCCGCTGACATGAATGAAACTCTGAGCTACATCAGCTGAGACTATATCCCGAAGTTTGCTGATGACAGAAAAACAATGAGGTAGTGAATTGATGAGGGACCCATTTCACTTGTGGTCTGCAGAGTTATTATATCAAAACATGTCCGGCAGAGTTTAATAGTGTCAGCATTTAATGTTCACTATAATGTCATTCCTACAGACCAAGACAGACACTTCCTATAGGTAATTAATCTTTTACAAGAAATTTAGCCATCGTAAGCAAAAGTGGATGAAGTGTATTAATGGAGGGGAAAGGCTAGGGGCAAACCATGCATGGAGAAACATTTCTCTGCATTAGTCCCACAAAATTACAAGTGAGTTACAGCTGATAGATTTAGGACAGTTCCTGTTGAGTAATTGTATTCCTTGAGGGTTTTCAATACAATGTGATATTCATTTTCACTTTATACAGTAGAGACAATAATGGCTACAGGTGCACAGGCTGTCTTGCTGGGAGGAATAAAACTGTGATTGTTTAACATCTGACTTTTCTCACACAGTTACAGCCTTTAGATTTGAGTTATATTTTGCACATATCTCAGACGTGAGTTGTTCTTTTTTTTTTTTTTTTTTTTATACTCCAAGAGCCTAGCTCTAAAAAATGCAGGCTCTAAAGACCCATTGTCAAATGAAACACACTTCCCTCTTTGGATTTGTTTTTTCCTCTCTTGCAATATCAGCTTTCACTACAGAAATGCAGACAACCCCGTGTTTGGGTAGAGAAACGAAACTGCCAGCTCATGCAGGATGCACGGCTGCCAGGTCGGGCTCCCAGAACGCAAGTCCCAAAACAGGAACTTTTGTGTGCACTTCTGAGAACCTGGACACCCCCGTAAACGTCTCGCCGTCCTGCAGGACTTTATACCGCTGCTTTTTGCTTTGGCATCTGATCACAGCTTCGCTGTGTCCTCCTGGGACTTTACTGGTCTCTCAAACAAGAATAACAACAACAAACCCAACGAGCCAAGCAAAGAGAGAGCCTGAACTTTCTCCTGGAGAAGACAGTGTGGCTATTCCTGGATTTTGCCTGCCAGCTGCCTTCTGTCTCAGAAATGAACTCTCCTTCCGTCTGCTCCCCAGAGACACACCAAGTTTGCTTATGACGTGCCTGCAGCTAACCACATCCACCTGCCAGGGTGACTCTGCTTCCTTATGAGGGATCCAGTATCTGAGCTGAAGGTGGGACAGGAGAGAGGCCCAGCAGCGTCTGGCAAAAACTTACTGTACAGTTTTCTCTCTACCAGAGAAGCTGTAAGTTCAGCCAGATCAGGAAGTGATCTGGAGCTTTCTTACGTGAAAAACGTGCATCATTTTATTTTGTTTATATCCTATATTTCAGTTTAGGCAGAAAACTGATTGCCCCTCAAATTGTTGTGGTTTCCTGCCACAGGACACTGAATTATTTCTTCCTTCGTACTTCAGAAAATTAAAACACAGATGTAAACACTAACATTTTCTATTTTGCTGGGGGAAAAAAAAAGCGTGGGAAAAATCAGGTTAAGAAGATCTTCCTTTTTTTAAACAAGAAGTTGCACTTTTAATGGCAAAATGGATTTAAAATTTTTTTCAAAAGAAAAAATCCCTCCCTTGAGTTCTTTGATTTAGGGAAATACTGACTTTCAACAGATTAATCTTTCTTATGTGTCTCTGGGTTAACTGCCTCTGGACCTTGGTCTTTTGCACCTCTCCAGGAAGAAAGTAAATTCTGGAAGTTTTGCTTTTGGGCTTGTAAGAACCAGCAATAAAGCTTTCCAAACCATCTTGGCGGCCTGGGCCTAAGCCCTCCATCCACTTCCTGGGCTGCATAGCCAGAGTGACCTTTTGACCATTTTCCTTGTATTCTTGTAATTCCTGCTACATGTTGCTCACAGCGGCTCTGTAAGACCTGGCACTAGTGCTGATTTCAGATAGTTTTGCTCTCCATCACTGTCCCTTAAGGTGCAAGTTCCCATCACGTTTTGCCCTGTGGATGAAACAAAATGGTGGGTAAGAAGAGGCATCCTCATGCTCCCACCTGCACCACAGGGAGAGCTGTGGTCTCACCAGCTGCCAAGTTTTCTCAAAGCTTTTAGGAATGTAATATCATTGGTATCTGTGCTCCTCTTGCAGGCAGGAGGCAAATCAGGACTCTGAATGTCATAGAATCATAGAATGTATTGGGTTGGAAGGGCCATCTAGTCCAACGCCCCTACAATAAGCAGGGATATCTCTAACTAGGTCAGCTTGCTCAGAGCCCCATCAAGCTTGACCTTGAATGTCTCCAGGGATGGGGCCTCCACCACCTCTCTGGGCAACCTGTTCCAGTGATCAACCACCCTCCTATTTAAGAACTTCTTCCTAACGTCTAACCTAAATCTACCCTTTCCTAGCTTAAAACCATTACCCCTTGTCCTGTTGCTACAAACCCTTGAGAACAGTTCCTCCCCTGCCTTTTCATAGGCCCCTTTCAGGTATGTGAAGGCTGCAATAAGGTCCCCCTGGAGCCTTCTCCAGGCTAAACAACCCCAGCTCTCTCATAGGACAGGTACTCCAGCTCTCTGATCATTTTCATGGCTGTCCTCTGGACACGCTGCAACAAATCCACATCCTTCTTTTGTTGGGGGCTCCAGACCTGGACACAATAATCCAGATGAGATCTCACCAGGGCAGAGTAGAGAGGCAGAATCACCTCTCGATCTGCTGGCCAGGATGCGACTGGCCTTCTGGGCTGCCATTGCACATTTGTGGTTCATATCCAGCTTTTCATCTACTGGTACCCCCAAGTCTTTTTCCACAGGGCTGCTCTCTTAGCATGTCCTCTCCCAGCCTGTACTGATAATGCTGGTTGCCCCAGCCCAGGTGCAGGACCCTGCACTTGGCCTTGTTGAACCTCAAGTCCTGGGAATGGCAGAGATAGACAGGCACACACACACAGTCATGCATGCAGACACCACACCATGTAGCGTAGGCTGTGCTTCCTTTAGGAAACACGGCATAAAAAACGACTAGACAAACCCACGCACCCAGTATAAATCACACAACAGCTTCCACTCGTGCTAGGATTTCTGAACCTATTTTTAGAGCATTAAGCTTAGGCCCAGCATTAGCTGAGGGTCCTGTCGCTCGTCTGAAACCATTAAGCTGTTCCCCTTGTGAACTCTAATCAACATCTGAAACCGCGTATCCTGAACATAATGTGTCACCTTCCCTACTCTTGGGAAATGAAGTCCTCCGCAAGCGCTACGGGGATGAAATATGGGTTGCAGATGTTGAACCAGGAAAGGGCACAGAAACAAGTTTGCAGAGCTGAAATACAATTTCCAAAACCTGTTTCCCTTTGACATTTCAGTCAGCTGTTCCACAAGTCTTTGGGGAAAAAAGAGACTGGGCTGCTGTTTCTTCCTTTCTCCTTCCTCCCGCCACCCTTTTTAATTTTGTATTTTTGGAATATTCCTTATTCATTTTCATCTTTAATTATTTGGACTCTGTGCTTTAACATCTGCATACATTTTGTCAGTCACCTTCAAAGCTTAACTTCATCCTCGCTTGCTGAAGTGAGGCAACCTTAAATAGATCCACTGAAGTGCAGATGAAGTGCGGAGCTCTTCCAGCCCCTATGCATTTGTTTGTCTTACCTCAAATTAATCTTTTCTAGGGAATGATTCTAGTGGATACTGCAGGGGACAGTTGGGCAGGTGTGGCATGCATCCAGGGCAGGAGAAGGCTCCTAAGCCAGTCAGGTGTGCTCACTCACGCAATCCAAAAGCAGGAGGCGGATTGAAGCCATATTGAGCAGATCAGGCTCTGGAGCCCAAGCAAGTCATTAGCAGTCTTTCAACTGACTTTGAGGCAAGTCTTTGAGACTCAGTCTATTTTATATGGTGGAATGTGGAAAAACAACCACCACAGCTTGTAAAACGGAGGGGAACAAAGCAATGCTCCTGTGCTGCTGCCAGCCCCGGCTTCCCCAGCCCCTTTGGTGCCTGCAACTGGCTGGACTGCACCCCTTCCCCATTTAACTCCTGTAATTTTCTGAGCAATTTAAGCACAACCTATAGCTTCCCCTTTTACATCATTCATGAATTTGAATGCCTTCTAATTCTAGCCGCACCTTGTAAATCCAATGGAAGTGATTGTGTGATCGAAAAGCCTTGGACTGGCTCCCAGAGGAGCCACTCCAGTCATGAGCAATACAGCTGACATCAAAAATGAGTCCCTTTGGGATCAACCCACAGGCACACACCCTGTGCACTCTACACATGAGGACACACTCACATGCACACCCGCATGAGCTGAAGCTACACAGAAAGCTGACATTGCAGGTGTGAACCATGCGTGCACACACACAGCTTCCATATCACGCACACATCTTTCAGCCTCCGTCCACTTCACAGCCAGTTCTCTCTGGACAACTTCACACTTTTCCAAATAAAGGGCATTCAGAAATAGCTCTCCAGGTTGCGATGCCCTGAAGGCTCCCCTGAATTAAAAAGACCAGGTCCAAGGTCTGATACACACCAGAGGAATGGAGGGCGAAGGCGCTGCCTTTCCAGCCTCGTGGCCCGTGACACGCACACAGAAACATCAGCCGTCAGCACAGGTAGCTGGAGGCTGACATTTATTTTGGCACCTGCCAAGGTGACTTTGTTGATGGGATCGGGGCTTGGCCGGCAAACTGTGCTGGTAGGACGGCATCCAGACCAATGCAATAAGCCATGTCTTGAGGGAAGCCAAAGGAAAAGACAAAAAAAAGACCACACACAACTCAGTGTCGGTGCCTGGATTTTACAGGAGAGCGTGGGGGGTATTTCGTCCTGGTTTTGTTGGTTGGTTGTTTTTTTTTTCAAACTTCTTTCCCTATTTTTTTCCTTTTTGTGAAAATACTCAAGGACTTGGGAAAAGATTTGAGTCATTATGAAAATGTAATTCTATCTCACGATACAGCTGGAGAGAGCCAGGGCATCTAGGTCTGGGGGAGTCAGCAAATCAGGCTCTCTGACTAGGAAGCAAGGAGACCTTTGGTCAAATTTAATTAAAATAGACTTGTTAGATTTGGAACATCTTATCTGAGAACATGTTGTCTCTTTAATGCTGTCTTATATATCTGCTTGTCAGGCAGTGAGACACTTTCTGCGAGAGGGGCGGGCTCTCAAAAAGACTCATAGTTGTGGCTGGGAGGGATCTGCAGCCGATGTGGGCAGAAGGAGCTGTTAAGATGATTTCTGGCTATCACAAAACTATGCCCAGGCTGAGGGGAAAGGTTAACCTCTACGTGGTACGAGTTGCCTATAGGAATCTCTCTCCCTCCAATGACATACAGGGAAAAAAAAATTTAAAAATCCTTTTACTTGTCTCATCTGTCAGCTAAAAGCAAAGCAAAGCACACCCCATGATATTTACAGGTTAGGTTTTAGACAACTGGCTAGTCTCCGTCCTCCCTGGTGAATCACTGCTATTGATTTAATGAGCTTTAACGCAGCATGCAAACAGCGAAAGTCAGCCCAGCCAAAACCATTGAAACCACTGGGAAATCCTCAGGTCTTTGCAGGGGTGTTGTCAGCCTGTAACAATGATGGACAGAGACTCTTTGGCAGCCCAGTTCAGGGGCAAATAAGAAGAGATTTGCACAGTACTTAGCAGCTCTAAGTGACTGTCTATGGGAAGAAGCAACAGCCAAGAAGACAGTGACTCAGTGGACTTTAACTTCTTAGAGAAAGTAAGCATTTCCCTTTGTTCTTTACTCAAGAAGCTCCACGTGAACCCCTTTGGCCAGTTACGGGCCAGCAGTTTAAGAGTGTTCAAGGAAGAGCTGAGGCAGGAGGTTGCGCTTGAGACCTCCACTAGCTTCAGAGCATAAGAAGAAGACTGGTGAACAACATCCTTTTTCAGGAGGAATCTGTCTTCCCAGACCCCAAAGTTCCCGTTCGACAGATTGTGCTGCATTCCACTGGAGAACTGCCAAAAAAAGGGGATTTTGGTGATCTGGTTCTGTTTTCCTTGTGTCTCATCATAGACTCTCATGGAGTCTATATGTCCTAGGTCTCAGCCTTATGTTTAGCCAGGAGCCATCTCTCTAGACTTTCTGTCCACCTGGATCTCAAAAACTACAGCGGGACTCCTTTCGGAAGTGTCCTTGCAGAAACTTTCCTGTGAAGACTTACTTGACTAGGATAAAACTCTGATCAGCAACTGCTCCATGTTCCTCAGAAAACAAAACTAAGCTAAATGAGGAAAAACAAACACTTTTTCATCTAATGATAGATAGTATACACTGCACGGAGCTGCATTATTTGCACTTTATTTTGCAGGGTAGGTGTCCCAAAATGGAAAGAATGAGAAATATGATAAAGCCAAGGATGAGGGAGATAGAGAAATCAATTTACTTTTGAATTCTTCTTTATACAGTTATACTTGATAGCAGAAGTGTCAGACTGAATCTCTCAATATTTTACTACTCAGGGGCTTCTTCATCTCCAGGCATAAGCCACAGGACTTCTCTTGGAGTTTGGGACTTTCTCTAATCTGTAGTTGCAATTGCCTGATGGGTAATTAAAATACATAAAAATACCATATATGACCAGACTGAGATACCAACAACTTTCCCATCCTTCTCTTTCCTGTCTAATTTTATCTGACTAGTCTGAAATGTCCATCACCTGAGGGTATAAAAATGCTTGCTGATAAAGCTGGCTGTACGTATTTCCATCTGTTGCTGTTTCTTGCACTGAGACATTCTGCCTGTTTGGAGTTAATTGTACCTTGGCTTTACTTCTCGTAAAGAGCCCAAAGGACCTTGGCCTTTGGCACTTTTACAGCTTTTTTAGTGTAGTCTTATGCACATGGATTATGCAGTATGGATGGAGAGGAAGTAGTTGGCTGAACCTGGCTTTGGGAGTCATGAACTCCAGAGCATGTACTGGGATCTAAGGAGACTCTAAGAATTTAGCATTTCCATCTTGTCTTGCAACATAAGTATCACCATTCTGACACAAAACACCTTCAGATTTAATCTACCCTTGGGTGAAATGAATTCTCTCATAACTCTAGCTTAGCCTTAATAATTGTATGCACTGTAGACACTTGACACGGTGGGGTAGATTTAATAAACCGGAGCTCCATAGACCATTCCTGTGGTTTAGCTTTAGAACCTCTCTATCCAAAACTTAGGAAATGAAGAGTTAAAAAGGAAATCCACATGTGTTTATAGCCAAATGGACTGTAATGAACCTGTGAAATGAATTACCAAGGAAAGCCATTGGTAAATTATGGTTTAAGCATCAAGGCCAGTCAAAAAGACAGATTGAATGAGAAAATGAAAGACGTAAGGTTCAGGTGACAGTTACAGGCCGACGGGCTTGTCGGAACCAGCATCCTTCTTCCATACAGTGACTCATGATTTTCATCTTGGTTACTGAGTGTATCCTCTCAGAAACAGAGCAGACCACCTATGTGATGCTGAGCTTCCCCTCCACGTGCATAGATGTGCCCATACGCTTATAAGCCGAAAGCTGTGTGGTCTAGGATTTCAAGGGGGAAATAAAAGTTGGATTCAAGATCCTGAGTTTTAATCCCAGTGGTTCCCAAAGGCTCATTGCACCAAACCTGAGAAAGTCACTTGCTTCTAGCTGCAATTAAGGAATACAAGACCTTTGGGAAACCACGCTTTCTATTGAGTAGATCTTTCTTATTTCCTTGATTCTTTCTAAGGAGGGTAATAAATGTAAAATGGGCCTATTTAGATGGTCCATCTTTATGTTTCCATTCTTTCGTTTGTTTGTTTGCTTGCTTTGTCAAGTGGTCCAGGCTGCAAGTAGACCTATTAAGAACAGCTTGCTCCTGAGGGCCTGAGAATAATCTCAAAAAACCCCCAAAACTGAACAACAAATTTTAAGACATGCCCCAATTAACATACAAAATTTCTTCCCAAAGATTAAGCAGCCGCTCCTTGTGAGCAAGCCAGCCCCAGATCTCACAACTACCACAGCTATGTATCTTTGCTCTACTTGCCTGAGACCCTTGTCTCTCTTGAGCCGAGGAGCCCAGAACTGGACACAGTATAATAGAATGTGTTGGGTTGGAAGGGACCTCTAAGGGCCATCTAGTCCAATCCCCCTACAATAAGCAGGGATATCTCTAACTAGGTCAGCTTACTCAGAGCCCTGTCAAGCCTGACTTTGAATGACTCCAGGGATGGGGCCTCCACCACTTCTCTGGGCAACCTGTTCCAGTGATCAACCACCCTCATATTAAAGAATTTCTTCCTAATGTCTAACCTAAATCTACCCTTTCCTAGCTTAAAACCATTACCCCTTGGCCTGTCGCTACAGACCCTCGAGAACATATCTCCCCTGCCTTCTTATAGGCCCCTTTCAGTTATTGGAAGGTCATGGTAAGGTCCCCCTGGAGCCTTCTCTTCTCCAGTACTCCAGATGTAGCCTCACTAGGGCAGAGTAGGAGAACCTCCTTCGACCTGTTGGCCACACTCTTCTTAATGCATTCCAGGATATCATTGGCCTTCTTGGCCACAAGGACACATTGCTGCCTCATGGTTAACTTGTTATCTACCAGGACTCCCAGGTCCTTCTCCACAGAGCTGCTTTCCAGCAGGTCAGCCCCTAACTTCTACTGGTGCAGGGGGTTATTCCTCCCTAGGAACGTGCAGGTGGCTTGTCTGACCAACAGTGGTGGCTCTTGGGCATGCTGAGGCTCATAATATGTGAGAGTCACACTAGAGGGAGAGATGGTACCAGGCTTGTATCTCCAGTGGAAAGGACAACTGTTTCTCGGGGCACTCTTTTGCATCACGCAAAAGTTTTTTCGAAACTTCCAGCCGTGGAAGAAAGAAAGTTTTTCCAACTGAAAACACAAAAAATTTCCATGAAATGCCAGACCGTGTGATACTAAGCACTGATGGCCCTCTGGCCACAGCTGCTTCTGTTTAGTCATAGTGTGAGCAAAGAGACACTCAAATAACACATTTGCACTGGAACAGCCCTTGCCGTAACTTGCGTTCCTGCAGCTGGACTCACATCAAAACCCAATGCACCGTGTGGAAAGCAATTACCCACTGCAAAATGGTGGAATGAAAAGCACTCTTCAATATCCCCTTTCTTAATGGCGCTGAACCAGATCCGGCAACTCAACCAAATACTTGAGACACTTTTTCCCTCTCTGCACATCCCCTTCTTCCCCTTTCTCTCCCTCTTTTCCTCTGTTGTTCAAGCTGCAGCGCAAAGATCCATCAGGCATAGTAAGTTGAGAGCAATTTTAGCAGAGCTTTTCTCGGGCCGTTGAGGTTCTTGGCTGGCCTGGTAAGACTTGTGTTGCTGCTTGTAAAACTGTGAGGATCCTGGTTAGAGGCCACATTGCACTAATTTACAGGATATAAACAGATATTGTGAGACCAAGCATGAGATATGGGGGAAGATTCAGCTAAGCTTCTTGCACAGACTTTGTGGCCCAGCTGGTGGCCAGACGTAACCCAGCCACATAGTTTGGAATCTGGGAAGGGATGAGTGGGGAAACTGTGGGAGCAAAGGACTGCAGAACCCACAGCAGAAAAATTCACGGTGTGCAGCCTATTAAAAGAGATGAGTAAATTAAATATTAGAGGTCCCGTTTCACAAAACAGGTGCTTGTTTTTCTCCAGTAAAACACAGGCATGAGAAAACAAATCCCTGGGGACCAAAACATGCAAAGGAGGGGTTTTGCCAAAACAGCTTTGCATTTTCAAGTGTGTCCAATGGTGTGCCTTATTTGGGAGATGCAGCCTGTCAAGTTCAAGAGAAATTAGATCATTGATTTTCCGCTGCAGGAAGCAAAGCAAGATTTCCTGGCAGCCTGGAGAGTGGTTGGTTTGGGGTTTTTTTTAATTATTATTATCATTCATATTTTTCCTAGCTGTTAAAATTCAATCAAAGTACAGTGCCATTTGTAATCCAAATAATTTATAGTCTCTTCTTTTTTCTAATTGTTCCCTTTGTTTTGTTTCCCACCAGCCTGTGGGAAAGAACCCCACCTTTGGAATAAAACACCTCCATTCAGTAGCTTGGGGTTTTAAGCTCTTGTTTTGCCACCTTTAAATTTCTCTGTCACCTACTAGCAGGCTGGAGAGCCGGTGTCCCACCAAAAACCTGCACCTCATTCTAGATGACACATGACCTCAACTGAACAGGTAGTCCTTGCCTCAAAGAGGTTGTCGCCTATCCACACAATAAAAATGCCATATGGTTGGGTACCAGCAAAGAGCACACAGAAATAGTACTCCACATGGAAAGATATTTAGGTCACCCGATTTCAGACATAGCTCCTTGCTGTCCTTCACTGCTGTCATCTCAGCATGCCCCATGAAAACACTCAGATTTCCCATTCCATGGCGATTTCTGGTTTGTCAAAAGTATCTTGTCTTGATATGATCTTTCCCCAATGGGCAATGCCTGTAGCACACCAAGTAGTGTAGCCCATCAACCCAATGGGTGCATCAGAGTATGTGCCACCCATCACAAGTGAAAACCTGTGGTGATAATCTGCAGGGCGTGCAAGTTATTCCTCACCAGCTGAGCCGTGGTAACTGCCTGGTGCATATGAGGTGGATCTGCTTTTTCTGAGCCACCAGGAAGGCTGTGGCTGGTCAACACCAGGAGTATCTCCCCACTGAGAACCAACTATTTGACAACTTAGGCAGAGCCAGAGGCAGTGAAGGTCTAACCAGTCCATGTCTGGAGAACATGTCATATGAGGAGTGCCTGAGAGACCTGGATTGTTTAGTCTGGAGGAGGCTGAGAGGAGACCTCATTTCTCTCTACAACTACCTAAAAGGAGGTTGCAGTGAGGATGGTGCTGGTCTCTTCTCCCAGGTAACTAATGCTAGGACAAAAGGTAACGGCCTCAAGTTGTGCCAGGGAAGGATTAGATTGGATATCAGGAAGTTCTTCACTGAAAGAGTGATTAGCCATTGGAACAGGCTGCCCAGGGAGGTGGTGGAGTCATCATCCCTGCAGGTTTCAAAAAACAGATAGATGTGGCACTTTGAGATGTAGTCTAGGGGTTAGGGAGATGTTCAAAGGTTGGACTAGATGATCCTGGACATCTTTTCCAACTTAAATGATTCTATGATTCTATGATTCTATGATTCTATGATTCTATGATTCTATGACAAAGGCCTTTTAAAAGAGTAGGACATGAGGACTACATCTCTGCACCTGGGAGGTGGACACTCAGCAGTTTTGGGGACAGGGCACGTGGCAAAGAAAGGGAGCTGTGTCTCGAAAGCCTCATCTGAGGAGCGCTGTTGTAGCAAGTACACAAAGAGTCAGGCGAGGTTAAAAGGCGAGCGTGCCGGGAAAGCAGAAGGAGCTAGCACGAAGAGCAGCGAACAAGCGCGCTAATTGCAAGAGCAGTAGGGAAAATATGACGGGGAAAGGAGTCGAGGGGAAGCTGGAGGGGCCCCATCAGCCTGCTGCTGGGTCAGGTGCAAATGGTTTCAGCAGAGGCAGCTTGCAGCTGTAGGGAGCAGGTGCAAGGGCAGACGAATGCTGCCCTGAACCTTGGGAGAAGGCTGTAGGCAGGAAGGAAACCGGTTTTCCCAAGCTCCAAACAACAGCACGCGAATTGAGGGAGAAAGAGGGAGAACAACGTTCCGACAGAGCAGAAACAGCTCTGTCACTCTCCGCTTCAGGAGCATGATGGGCAGATGAAAGATGAATTTACTTCAGCCAGTCCTGTCAGATGTTTCTGAGCTGTGGGACTTATCAGCTGTCAGACCAGAAAAGAATAAGCTAAACAAAAAGCTTTCACAACCCTCATTCCCAAATCTGTGCGTCATAGTGTGCCAGGAAAAATGATTTCTGGCTTTTTCTTTTTCTTTCCCCCCCCTCCTTTTCTCTGCTACTACTAAATGCTTTTCCCTTTCTCTCACTGGACAGCTGGAGGGAATCCAGATGGCTGCTGTTCTTGTGGCTGCACGCTGAATGCGATGGGGGGAGGCTTGCAAATGACTTTCCAAGTAGCCAAACACAATGGTCGTGAGGGGCAGACCTTGTGTGGGGAGCAGAGGGCTTTCTCTGGCCTGAAATGGCAGGGGCAATGGCAATGTGGGCATTCAAGGCTTCCTGTCTCTTCATTCTTCCTTTATCCTCTTCAAAACCTTCTGCTCCTCTTCCTCTGCTCCACTTTCTTTCAAGGGCCAGCCTGTTCAGATGGGTGCCACCACACAAAGCCCCGGATGTCTCCGCACAGCGGTATCACTGGTGGATTCAGTTGGTGGCTCATTCTAATTAATTCTTTTTAAGCTGGAGTCTGGAGGTAATTTCCAGTCCAGATACTCTTGACTAACTCAGATGAATACCCTGGACTGGGGTGGAAGAGAAGGAGGTATGAGAAGATCTGCTGTGCCAGATCAACACTCCACTGATGCCCCAGAATCAAAAAGTAGATCCACAGGACTCCTGAGGACTCTTCCAACTGAATTATGCAATGACCCAGTGTGGTGTCTTCTCTGCAACAAAGGCCTGGGACAGGTTGCAAGACTCACTTGGAGTGGTTCCCCCTTTGCATGGTTCATGTCTCAGCAGATAAAATTCACACAACCAACTCTGAACCACAGGCTGCTCAGCCCTTCAATCATTCCTGACTCTTCTGATAGCATTTCAAATTGTGTCTAGGTCATTTTCTAGGTTATCCCTCTTTTGGTGTCCAAGAGGTACTGATGAGTGGGGTTGGAAGAGCAGAAAACAGGTTAACGGCTTGACCTAATGGTGAGACTGGCTTGAAGAGAGAAACCAAACCCCACATTCTTTATCCACCAAAGACAAAGGAGTCATGCTTCTTTCCAGGTTATCATGGCTTCATCGATTACTAAGCATCAGCTAAGTTATTACATCAGTCTACATCAGCAGTCTTAGCTGTAACAAACACAAGGGAGTATGACAGGCCACAATATGTAAAAGAAGGGTCTAAGCTAAGTTACGTTACCCTGTGCTTGCTTCAGGCCAACAGGAAACACCCAGATGGTTCCTTTAGCTCTGCTGATGCCTGGTAACTTGCCATGCTCTTTATCATTTCATTATGACCATCACACTCACCCTATGGACTTGGTTGACATTTTTCCCTCCCTTGTTTTCCTCTGCACTTTGGCCGTGTCTTCGCATCCTGTCCCTGGTTTGTTTCTGTCAATTCTTTAAACAGCTGCTGGGTTCTGCTCCAGAAGTGGCTGCATTCCAGCAGTGAGGAATGTGACTCCTGACATATGGAAGAGCTGGTGCCGTGCGCCAAGAGCTGTGAAGCTGAGAGATGCGACACATCTAGGGTCAGCTTGTCAGCGCAGTGCAGCCCCAGGAGAGGTCCCAGTTTGGACATTCATTTTATTATCTTCACGTGCTTCAGCTTAGTTTCTAGCAGCAGTTCCTTGTGTTCATTTCCCAGCCCATAACTGAGTCACTCCCTCTGAAAGTCTCAGTAGTTGCCATACACTGAATAGGCTTCACACATGAAATCTCATGCTGGAAATGACCCTCAGTCATCAACTACAAGCAGTACCAGGGAATGGAGCTGCTGAGCGTGATCCTGGTGTCATGTATCCAAGCAGCTGGGCTGCTCTTTGCTTTCCCCATGCTGTGTTAGGGAGGGTCATGCTGCATTTGCCACGCTGTTGGGTCTCCATTTTCAAAATACTTTCTGGGCTTCTCAGGAATCTCCCTCTGGCTCACTCACCCACTGGCAGGCACTTCCCCACATCCCTCTTCTTTCTCTCTTATGGTCAGCTGGTGCCAATGCCCTCCACAAAGAAGAGTACCTTGACCTTATCCCTTGTGCCCAGCAGGCTCCAGTGTGTATGAAACCTCCTCTGCTTTTTCTCAGGACAGAAGCTGGTCGCTGGCTGTGCAAGATGTCTGTGGGTTTGTTGTATTCATTTTTTTTTTCTCTGCTGTTTAACAGGCCATCTTCTGAGTTCTAATGGACCAGCAGTGGTCCATAAGCCATTAGCGGGGAGAGTCAGCAGTGGAGAGTATAGGCTATGACTCAGTTTCCTACAGCCCAATTCCTTTCATGACAGTACTAACCAGTATTGGTATCATGAGCTCCAGAGCTCCACACCCTGCTCACGAGCAATGGACAGTAATTCTACTGGCATGGAGGAATATCCTAGTATGGTGAGGATGCCAAGACCATGGCAAGCACAGCAGAGCTGAAGTCGCTGTATCTAGCAGGAGCTTATCTTCTCCCCACTGGCAGCAGAACATGAGACCGTAGAGCTCCACCCTTTCCAGCTGAGAAGCAGCTGCCACAGCCCCTTTCCTTTAGCCAATATGCTGCCTCTGCTTCTACTTCCCTCAAGAAGAGCTCTTTTCAACAGCTGCCTCCAAGGACCCTCTGCTCAGTCCTTTCACCAAACAGTTCACTCCAGCCTCACCCATAAAGCTCAACAGTTGAGCCTCAGAAAGGATCATCTGCTTCTCCCCAGGAGCTGCACGGCCATTTCCATGGTTAAATATCCCCGCTCCACTGAAAGACCAGCCTATAATCAGGACACTTAGGGCACACTTAGTAGCAGACTCTCATGAAAGCTGTTGCTGGCCTCAATTCTGCTTGAGGGAAGAGGAGCAAGAGGATCTTCAGCTCTGCTCACAAAACAGGTCTCACTACTGTTCCCTAAGCCCAGGAGCAGACTGCTCAGATGATACCAATGCCAGGACACGTGGCAGAGGAACAAGCCTCTACAGTGGAGTCAAACCAGACTCTAAGCTCTGTGCACCTGGAACATGCTCTGAATTTCTGGAAGCCCAACAAGGACCATCTTGCTGGCCAAGAAGGTTTGCCATCCCCAAGTAGTGGAGTGGTAACCCACAGAAATGATGTAGGGTGGAGATCCAGTTATCCAGAATGGAAGAATATAGCTTCTATTTCTTTTCATGAGAGCAGGATTTCTTGTTATGATGTTCCCTATGCTTCACTTTTGCCCTTTAGCTAGAATAGAGCAGAACAGGACAGGCTATATATATTTTAGCCTCAAAAAAAGAGGACATTTCTTTGGAGATGAGATAGAATTTCACATTAAGTTAAAAAAGAGATACTGTTGGGATAGCCCAAAGTACAGCGGTAAGCCAGAGGTACAAACATGTTGCCAACCTCTAGGAACAAGGAAGAGGGAAAAAAAAAAGGCAGGCACAGAACCAGAAGTCACACGCGGGCATTCTGCACTTAGCTACCCACCACTATTACCTCGTCCACCAAACTTTTACAGCAGGAAGAGGAAATCTATGCCTAGCCAGAACCATTCTCTGGGAAATTTCCACATATGCCTCTCACCCAGTGAAGCAGTGCAGCCTCTTCTCATGTAATCTTCTCATTCTCTCATGTAATACCTCTACAAACTCTGGCCCTTGCTTACTTCACTCCCTTCTGTTCATTCCCGTGCAAGATGGGTGGCAAAGCCCTAAGCTCCAAAGATAATGCTGTGCCAAGGCAGTTAGACACAGCTGTATCTGAACACAGAACATTTCTGTCTGATTCTCAGCGCTATTGTCTGAATATGTCACTGCTTGCATGGAGATAGGACTTCTCAAGCCCTTTATGAAATAGGATAGGGCTTTTGCTCACCCAGGGAAGTTGAGGCACAATAGGAGCTATCCAAACTGCCTCACACAGCACCTAAAATATACTTAAAATCCTACTATGATGTTGAAGTTCAAGAGAGCAATTGAGAGTTTCTGCTATCACGGGTTTTGGGGAACTTGAATCATGTGTGGGACTTCTAGAAGGGCTGAGGGTTGCATTCAAGGCCCTTATAACTTGCCCTGCTGTCTCAAGCCTACTGGAAGGTTATTGCTGTCTCCTGAACATTGTTATATTCAAGTGTGCTAGAAGAGGCATAACTTCAAGATGGCCACAAAGGCAAATCGAAGTACCCCTGGTACAAACAGAGATGGAAAAGATGAAAAGGAGGAAAAGAAAATCAGTCAGAATTAGTTGGAAGCTCTTTTGGACTAAAAGGCTGGGTGAAGGACTTTGCACATACCAAAAAAACAAAGAAGGTGAATAGTGGCACCTGTGGCTTATCTTGAATTTGTCTTTATACTACTGGAGTGTGTGAAATAAAACACAACTCAGCATCACAAATTAGCAACAGAGATCTTGAAGATACATACACGGTAACATTATACCTACAGGAAGAACAAGAGGCTGAAGCTACTGAAGGAAAAATGCAAACTGAATCTATCGGCACAAGCCACAAGCTGCTGATCTGTGCTCCCTACAGCAAAGATTCAAATGTCACTGCTGGGGTCACAGTTCAACGTGTGCAAACCCTTGCTAGAGGTAAGGACGATGCTGTAGAGTGATGCACCTGTAGCGGTGTTGGTGCTACGCAGTTTTTTCTCACCCATGAAGTAACGACATTTTACACCAAAGGATCGGAAGAAGGTTGGACTAGATGATCCTAAAGGACTTTTCCAACCTGAATGATTCTATGATTCTATGGTTCTTCTATGGTTCCCTGATTCTATGGTTCTATTATTCTATGATTCTATGGTTCTATTATTCTATGATTCTATGATTCTGAGATTAACTGTGAACAGTTATTGCAGAATCTCTGAGAAAACAACAAACGATAGCACAATGCAATTCTTGTCATGGAGCCAAGTGGCAGCAACTTCTTTACTTGCCAGTGCTACTTGTCAATCCTACATCTACAGGATTGCTTTTCTGGGCCATAAAGTTCAAGTATGATATTAGACAACCAGAGATGTTGGGGTTTTTTTCTTGTATTAAGAATATATTGTGACTTATGCATTGTTTTTCCTGGCTTGACTTTACGTTGGTTTATCAAATCGTGAACATCATCACCTGCCAGGATGAAGATGTTTTCACAGGCAGATCATCTGATTTATGTTATGATTTCCTAGATTCATGGATTTCAGGACCACTGCAATAAACTATTCCTGTTTCATGAGCAGTACAGACTAGAATTAAGAAGGGCATAAAATTTCAAAACTGTCACAAGCAGGGCAAGAGCACATTTCTGCAACTGCAAGAGGGTATTACAGAGGTCAAAACAGAGAAGATTAATAGGAGATTATTGTAGTTTTCCCCTCATCATGTAAGGCTGAAAAGAGACAGGCTCATGACAAAGAAAATGAAGCACTTCACCTAATGCGTCATTGAACAGTTCAAGTCTGACACCAGAGGTTGAGGAAGCAGAAAGCTTACATGGACTTAAAACCTGAACAGACAGATTAATGGAAAAACAATCCATCAAGGGCTCCTAATCACAAATACAGCACCTCTGACCCACCAGATGCTAGGAGTGTTACCTGTGAAGCATCATCCTTTCTCAGGCAACCTACTGTTGGACTCTGTCAGAAAGAGGATTTGTGGTAGCTGGACTTTTGGTTTGATGTGGCTTGGTCTCTCTTACATGGAAACAACTGACGGGCCACACTGAATTTTCAGGACTATCCTGGGCCTGAGATCAGTGTTCCCTTCTGTGTCTGTAGGCAGTGCATCTGTCAGCATGGTCCATGGTCACCATATCTGGGGCTGCATGTGCTTTATCCCTGCTTCCCCAGGAAGCTGCTGAACAGGCATAAGGTGGGTTGATCTGGGAGCTCTTCATTCTCCCTATCATTCCCAAAACAACACTTCAGAGCAGTGTAGACACAGCCCTGGGGACTTGTGCTCCTCTGTTTGAAGTACAAACCCTTCACATCAGTTGTCTTCTATCCTTGGAAAAATACTTAAGGTACTTAAGTGTGAAACCAAGCGAGTCTCCCCCTTTGTCCCTGCCAGGAAGTGCACCAGAGGGGTGGAATTTGTTTTTCCGATTAGACTTCACGCAGCTCGACCTTTGCCATCTCCAAGCCAGGTCGGGCTGATTAATGGGCTGTCGTTCCAGCACAATGAGGTCCAGAGGGGTGCAGGGTTCCTAGGATATTCTCCTAACAGCTTCTACAGGAGAATCACTTTTGGATTGCTCTGCACCATTAAGCAAAGAACCTGGGGGTCTTTAATTTATCAGGTGGGAAGTGAGGATAATTACTTTTCAAGCAGCCAATATACCCAACGTGCACTCACAGCGGAAGCAAAGCAGGGAAGTTGGGGGATTCAGACACTGTTTACATTCCGGTGAAACTGGATCTTGGAGCTATACACCAAGCTTGGGAAGGGAGTGTCAGGCTGGGATGGAGAGGAGGACAGGCTGTTATATAGAGTGACTGACAGATTAATCTAATAGTCTGAACTCTGAGGTTCCACAGGTGTTCAAACCAGGGGCTGGACCAGCCAAATTTGCAGACAATAAATCCAAAACCTGCATGGGGCCATCGTGACTAATTTTGCTATGGGCAATGTCAGGTGTGTGATAGGACACAGGTCCCCCCTGCAAGGACTTAAAGAATTGAGTGAAAATGGAGAGCATTTTGAAAAATGAATTTCTTGTCCCTTTCCTACTTCTCTCTGGTTTTGATAGTACACTTTATCATCAAGATCTTCAGTCATAAAGGGAATCAAAGCCCAAAGGGGGGGGGGGGGGGGGGGG
>VZZY01015566.1:811568-879899 GCA_013400335.1 Eurystomus gularis
GGGGGAGGGTGACACTTTCCCTTCTCCTGGGCAAAGGACTGGAATTGTTTCCTGTCACAACAGGACTGTATTACTGTTTATTTAGCTTTCAGGGGAAGGGCTGAAAGCATCAATGTTAGATGATGGTCTCATCCAAGAAAAGCTCATTTTATATCTTAGCCTGGGATCCAGGACTTCTCTGTGCCCTTTTCCAAAGGTGAAGCAGTGGTTTCTGGAACTGGGATGGGTCAGCTGTAACCCACTTGGGAAATCATTTGGGATGAGCACAGACACTGAGGGATGATGGATTCCTCCCAGCTAACCAAGGCTGCCTGAGAGGCAGGACTAGCAAGGCTCGCTGTCATGCTCAGGATAACAGCTGGGAAGGAAACAGCCAAAAAAGAGAGACTCTAAATGTGCTTTTAAATTCCTAGGAAAAGAGCTTGGGAGCTGACATCTTTAGCAAGTAGGCAGATCTCTGTGGGAGGCACAAGAGGGATGGGGCAAACACAAATCCTTTATCTGAGAGGAAGAGTAACTGAAATCTTGAGATGAGTGATGCTGATGAGTCTAGCCTACAGCTCTTCCTCGTATCCACTGCAACCAGAAGACACAGAAGACTCAGTATTTTGATACCTGGAGGCTCTCTGTGTGTCATCTCTCCCTTGGATGTGGAGGACTATCACTGAGCAACAGCCCTTTCCCTGCTCTGTGCCATCCCACAGGAGCCATGTAAATGTCATACCTCTTCCAGCCTTTAGGTGAAACCAGCTCATCAATGAGGTCTTAATAATATTTAACAGATGCACGCACCTCCCCTGGGCTCAATAAATACATTCTGGGCTCATCTCCTATCCCTCTTAAAAACACTAGTTAAAAGAACAAAAGCAGGAGGACAGAAATAACCCCAGATGCAGTGCAGGGCCCTGTGGGATGAGGCTGGGTTCTCAGAGCCTTCCTCACACTGAAACCCCCCCTGCGAGTGAAATATATCTCACCTGGGGCAAGATATAAAGAGGTGGTGATCTATCAGCTGCTAAAAGGCATCAGCACCAAGCAAGGAAGGGGAGAAACAGGGCCTGGGGGAACAGGCAAGGATCATTCAGCAGCACAGGCAGCGGCACTAGCAGCAAAGGCGTTTATGGAGGCCATCAATCCTCACGTTTCTAGATCTGGGCAGCCCATCAGCTGAGATCAGGCAAGAGTTCCCTCCCCTGCATCATGCAGTGCTGGTGCCAAGGACCTGAGTTACGATGCTGAGTAGTGTAGGGGAAAAGGGTTCTGTCTTTCAAAATATCCAGTGTTGGCTCACCATCAAAAACAGTATGAACGGGCTGCATGGAGCACCGGGCTGGGATCTCCAGGTCTTGAAGCAGCAGGATGGCTGCAGGTGGCTGCAAGACAGTTGTATCTAGACATGTTTAATTTGTGTTTCCAGCATCCTGGGAGGAATGATGGGGTGGTATCATTACTCCTTTCCCTAGAGTGCTAGCAGAGATCCACAGGGATCACAGGAGGCACCTGAATGCCAAGGGAGTCTCCTAATCTGTAGTCTTTCCCCCTTCCTTTCCCCAGGGTGGTGGAAGGAGTTCCTGATCCACGACAAAGACTGGGATGCAGGTGCCCCTTTCACCCGTTGTCCTGTTTCCCTTTGTCTTCCGTGACTACCCTGTGCACCAAGTGTTGCATTATATGTGATACCTTTAGGCAGAGGATCACGGGTTTGCTCTGCGCTTCTACAACGCCTAGCAGCGAAAGCCATTCCCCGTGCAGAGTTCAGAGACACCAGCTCAACAGTACTAGAAATAAAAATATACCACAAGCACACTGTAGTTTAAGTACAGAAATCTAACCACACGTGAGCAAGGGGAATTCAGCTTTCTGGTGGAAATAAAAAGGTAAAGCAAAGCTCTTAAGGCCAATGAAATTTTCCTAGCTGTCATCAGGGCTGCAAAAAAAAATATGGGCTTTTCCTGTTGATTTTGCTATTTCCTCAAGCCAGTAATTCTTTCCTTCACTAGCTTTAAGCTCTCACACTTTATTCTAGTAATCTCAGAGGCTACAAGGATCCCACTCTGTGTATTTATCAGAGGCATTTTGACAAGGTCCATTTAGACACAGGAAACTTCTCTATACTTTTATATGAGAAAGTCATATAGGTAAATTGTCAGTTGCCTTGGGAATCTATACAGGCAAAAAGTCAGTTCCTGGTACTATTAGGCAGATATCTTTAACTTCCTCAGTTTTTCTTCTTACTTAGCAGTAAACTGTCGTGTTTTCAGGTGATTAGAAAGAGATGGGCGCCTCTTCCCCCCACCCACACCCCCATGCAGTTTGTAGCCTATGAATTTAATTGAATCACAAACTTACCTGCATCTGATAAAACGGATCCTGACTTAGGACACCAATCTTCCAGTGACCTTAAGGCACATCACAAGTCATCACTATGCTACATAAAGCTTTGGAGATTCAGCTCACTAAATCACGCTATCTCTGTGTTATCTCAGCCATTTACAAATCCTCACTAGTGCAGAGAGTGATGGGATAAGGCTGGAGATAACCTCTTGGCCCCTTGATTTCTGAACGGAGTAGCCACCTGGTCAAGGTAGAAGAACTGTCACCTCCACGAAGGCATCAGGAATGGGCATTAGGAGGGCAAAATGGCACTTGACAAGGTAGAGAGAAAGACTCTGTGTTAAAAAACACGTTAAAGGTTTGTAGCTTAGTCAAGAGCTTTAAGAGAGCAGATGGCTTGTCTGCAGTACTACCAAGTCAGTTGAAATAGCTTCATGACTGTGAACATCTTAGAGGAACCTGCTTGCAACACCCACCATGATACATATGCTTAAATAACACCATTGGACCTGACAACTACACAAACAGAGTCCCCTTTAGAGGACTGTCTTGTAGCACCTGTCAAAGATCCTCCTGATCCTCAAACGCAAGGTCTAAGTGAAGAGATGGGGAATCTAACACCGCACCCACACGCTGTCTAACCCCACAGAGAAAACACAAGCAAAGTGAAATCCTTCCCAATCTGTCATCCACAACCAACCTGCCAGAAAGCAGCACATATCTGTAAATACACTGTAGGAAGGAAAATGCATTGTTACTACACATAAAAACATGTTTTTGTTGGGAGAGAGGAGCAAAATATGTTCAAGGATAGCCAGCGGCAAGAGGGTCTTCAAAGTACACGCTTCCTAAGAGCCCTCAATCCTTTGCACTGTAAGCATTCAGCATGGCTTGAATCAACATTGCCAGTGCAAAATCTGTTCTTCATCAATGGCACAGTGTTAAGGCAAGCCTGTGTTTTGCCTTGCCTTTCTGTGCAGATGGACATCAATCGTCAGCTGCTAGGATCATGCTCCAGTTCTCTGGAAGACAGCAACAAGGTTAGCGGGGCAGGTCATTTGTGTGGGAGGTTTTCTGCATTCGTCGCTGGATGGAGGTGGATTTTTGCAATAGATCATATCTTTCACAACCTTTCTGTTCCCTGGGTAAGTGCTGTTCTGGTTAGAGCAGCAGAACTTGACAGTCCCACTCTGAACCTGTTTCTCTCCAGCTCGACCAGTTTACAAATGCTGAGATGAAAAGTTCAGGTTTTGTTCCCTAGTTACGTCCAGGGTCTAACACAGTGGGGCTTTGCAGGTCACAAGAGCTTCTGTTACATCAGCCAAAAACACTGTAATACTTTATCAGGTCAGCGATTGCTCTTGGAAATGGTCTGGGTATTTTCAGGCTGGGATGCTGCTTACTGATATGGAGCCTAAACAGAATGTCTACATGCAACCCATGGGTCTAAGCTTCCAAAAAATCAATGGAATTATAAGAAGTACTGTCAATATATGACCAGAGAGCTGGCCAGATGACCAAATTTAGGTGTCTGCATAGAAATATGTAGCTTAGAGAAAAAAAAAAAAAAGAGGGGATATGATGTCTAGGACATCTCACAGATCTGTGAAAAAAAAAAACCACTGGCTAGATAGAGAGGTGGTAGCAGAATCTTCCCACAGAAGAGGTGTTCATCTGAGATAGAAAATGAGGTACTGTCACTGTTAATAAGGGAAAGATGAGACATCCTTGATTAAGACAACTTTGCCCATATATTTGGCCTTAGTACAATGCACCTCAAATATCAATGTCCTGAAAATGGAGGACAGACAGAGTTCACTGGGGGGCAGATCATTCATAGCAGAGGATGTTACGTCACTGGTCTGAATTAACCAGTAGTGGAAAGAGGACACCAGTAAGGACTGTTTGTCATGAAATATGTTAGGGAAGAGATTGAAGAGATTGCTCTGTCCAAATCAGAGACACCTCCATCACCAAAGCTACCAGACCAAGTCTGCAAGCTCAGCCTAGGAAGGTGATCTACCCTTCCTTTCTCGAGGCTCCCGGCTGCAATGGAGGAAAGCCATTTCCTTTTTGAGTCACTTCGCCTGGTCTATGAATTAAGACCCAGCTCTCCAGGGATATCCATCTGGAATGCAGCTGATATATTTCTCCGGTGTTGCATTTGGCTCATGGGAATTGCTGTCCTCCTGAATGAGATCAGGGGTCCATCTACCCCATCTGCCTGTCTCCGAGAACAGACAACACCAGATGCTGAAGGTGAAGCTGCAGGAAACCCCTATGGTCAGGAGTTATAGGATATCCTACCTAGGGAGACATTTTCCTTCAAAAATCCTATTGCTGAATGTTAACGAATGGGCTGGAACGTGAGGTTTCTGCCTTCTCTAAGAATATGTGCATGTGAGCAAACACAAGAAGTTGCTATTTATGGGTTACTCTCCCTCAGCTGAGCTGCTGTAAATAACCATATATGCCAATGGCCTGGTCCTGCTGAGAGAGAAAATGTGCTAGCTTAAAACTCAATGAACTAGCTCAACCCCGGCTCTTTCTGAAGAAATAAACTGCAATAAAATAAGAGTTTGGCTCGTGTTTGATCAGGTCCATCCATCTGAACACACCCCACTGTTCCTGAACCAAGTATGCATCGAAGCAAGATCATACTGGAATTGCACAGCAAGTGAAACTGTGAGAGCTGGCGATGTTAGGTACGGTGCTTTCGCAACAGGGCATAAATCTTCTCTGAGAGCAGGAGGACAAAGGGAAGGTAAAAAGGAGAGGAAAAACAATGTGCTGCTCTTATTTTCTGTAAAGGACCCAGAGAGAAAATGCAAGCTTGATGCCTTGACATGATGTGCTTAGATTCATATTTTTGTTCTACAGAGTGAAAAAAAAAAAAAAAAAAATAGTAAAAGCCTTACATTCCACAGCAGCAAGTCAGGACAAAGATGAAACTGAAACCACATCTGCAGGAGGAGAAACTGAAAAGATGCAAGACAGTTACCAAGAGAGAAAAGGAGCCAGCACTGTGGGGGTGTGAGCTGTACCTCCAGGGCTGACTACTGGGAGACTGAAAGTAACCTTCCAGTAGAGGTCTGGTCCAGAAAGCAGTGGGGGGTGCCTGAATCCACGGGTTTTCACTCATTAATTCTTTGCTCTGCAAAGGAGTTGAGTGAAGCTTATGTTTAGGAAACAGAGGGAAAATGCACCTTCTGCAGCTCTGTGTACTTCAGCACTGAATGATGTGGAAATCAGCACGGTGGTTGGCTGTTTACAGCTACTGGCAAGCATTAAATGGTGAAAATCTTGTCAGCGGCAGTGAAAGCAATGGCCAGAGTTTCAGAGGGAGAGGTGTTATATATACCTGTATCACAGTGCTGTTAGACTCCATCACAATCATCTACCTTCTGCCAGTTCTGATCAGGCAAAACCAACCACAGCGTGGTGGATTTTCAGATCCAGTCCTATCCTTGGCACTGCTGGATGGAGTCAGGCTAGCTTAGCTAGTAGGTAATGAGTAGCTGAGCAGGTCATTTGGCAGCCAGGATGGCTGATGAATTGAGGTTCCTATGCTTTTTGTGCCTCGTGAGTCATCGCCTGTCCATATTAGCTCATGTTAGAAAAGTCTGAGCCCATGCCCTGGCTTTCCCTGGACACAGCCGCTGATGATGTTTCCCTCCTTCAGCCAGCTGCTCATCTCATAATATGATTTAGTACACATGAGATGATGTTATAGGGGAAGAAAGACAAACCCACACAGTGTAGTCTTGTTACTTTATGAACCAGAGTGAACAAGATAACAGCCCTCCCTGAAATGACTGCCTCTGAGAAGTCACCTACTCTTGGTTTGCATCTGAGACAGAGACAGCTCTACCAACCCTTGCCAGACAAACTCCCTGTCCTGCTCTTAGGGACTCCTGAACTTGACAGATTTCCAGCCTTTCCCAGCAGCTTGTAAGGTTTCAGTGTTATTCTGCTCACCTTCGGAAGAAAACAGAAGACTGGGCAGGATAAGGCCCTGAGTAATCTGACCTAATTTTGAAGTTAGCCCTGCTTTGAGCAGCAGTTTGGACTAGACACCTCCTGAAGTGCTTTTCAGCCTAAACTATCTGAACCTAAACTATGCTCCTGCACAGGGACAGCCACCCCTGGAGCCATGCCACAATGCCCCTGCTGTCTGGGTGCGATCAGGCAGTGATCTGCTGAGCCTCCACAGCCACGCACTGCTTTGATTGCCGAAAGACAGATGCCTCCAGCAAAGGTGGAAAAGGCAATCTCCCTTTGTTTGGTGTATTTAAAAAGGGAGGGAGGAGGGAGAGAGGGAGGAGGGAGGAGGGAGGAGAGAGGGAGGGAGGAGGGAGGAAAGATGGAGGAATGGAAAGATGGAGAGAGAAAGAAAGAGAGAAAGAAAGAGAGAAAGAAAGAAAAAGAAGAAAGAAAGAAAGAAAGAAAGAAAAGAAAGAGAAAGAAAGAAAAAGAAAGAAAGAAAGAAAAAGGAGAGGGAGAGACAGAAAGACAGACAGACAGAAAAGAGAGACCCTCATTCAAGGAGCTAACCATCCTGTCAGCTTGAAGCTCCTGAGGGCTACCTTGTATCTCATCTCTCCTCCTGCCTTCCAGGTTCTGGATTTCTCTTCCTCCTCTCATTACAATATCCCAGCCTTTGAGCCAGTCCTGGCATCTCTCTCCCTCTTGTGCAATGTTTGCCTACTACATGATTCCGTCTCCAGCAAGAAGTTTCTCCTGTTTTAATGAAAGCTGACGGCAAACAGGGACCAAGGCTCTTTTTCTGCAGAAATGCACACACCTCACAGATTCCTACATGCTTCTTGCTGTTGGCCATAATAAACCCTCCTGGCAGTCATAAGCAGAATTAATGCATGTTTGAGTCCCCAGCTGGGGGGGCTGATGGCACAGCAGATAAAACAAAAATGACTATTGTATTTCCAAAACAGCACCAGGGGAGATGTCTTTCCATGTGACACCACATCGCAAGAAATCACATGGATTTTTGCTAATGTGAAGCTTCAGGGGATTATTGTGTGAAGGAGAGAGGCAATGGCTTTCTACAGCTCTGCATCTGGGTCATTTCCAATTGCCCATGCCCTCACACGTATCAAAGGCTAAATCTGCAAAAATCTGGGCAGGATACAGGGCATTCAGGATGGAGCTGTTTCCAGGATAAGATCTAACAGGTATCATCTTTGAGACCAAATCATTGTAAGATACCACAGCACAGAGCTTATTAGGTAAGTCCAGAGCGGTTCAAGACTGCTTTATGTCCTGGGCACTCATGGCCAAGTTGACCATGAGGCAATATGGGTCTTCCTCTCCCTTTCCCATCTCTTTGCAGGTTGGAGAATGAACTGAGTTCCCACAAAAAACTCCCTCCCAAGAGATCATATAAACATTTTTGATAGCAACCCTTTCCTCCCTGATGGATACCAGCAATCTCATGGTGATGAATCATGGTGGCTATTTAAATACAGCCTCAATCTTATACAGCAGATTCACCTAAGGGGTCAGAAGTACTTCCTCCAGCCAAACAAGCAGGATGTCTTTGGGAAAAGCCGCATGCCCAGCCAGGAATTAGGTAAAGGCAGCAGAAGCCTTTCCTGCAGCAGTTTTCCACAGTGCTTTTAGTGACTGAAAGGAGCTCTGTGTGCCTTTGCTATGGATTGGAACATGCCTCAAAGGCAAAGATCCATCTCACTTTCTCATCCACTGCATCAACAGCTGAGTCAGTACTAGGAGGCCGTATCAACCCAAACTTCAGAGCTCTCAGTGCTGCAGTGAAATGCTGAGCACTCATCTGGATGAACTAGATGCAGAAAAACAATAAACTAAGCTCTAAGTTCCTAGAGAAACCTCCACTTCAGTATCCAGCTGAAGACTTTACTGCTTTTCTTGCAGTCTATACTGCAAACATTTGTTCAGTTTGGGATGCTCAGGCCATTTGCATTGCCATATAGATACTATCCTACAAGACTCTTTGGAGACAGAGTCTTCTGTTTGCCAAACCACTAAGCTAGTGATGTGTAGATTTACAGGACAATCCAGACAGACAGATTGAGCACTCTTGCCTCTAGCAAATTTTACAGAAGTAGTGGCAAAATGCCACCAAAGATCCAGGGTCTAAATGGGTTGTGCACTGAGTAGACCTGCTGAGACTATCTTCACACTAAAGACATTGTAACAATACAGAGTGGAATACAGAGAGGATAATGCAAAGAAAAGAGGGTGGCATTTTCCTTGGGAAAATGCCTCATCGTAGGAACAGTGGCAAGAGCAGGTCCTTTTCCACTAGCTTGAATCTCAGAGGTCCCTTCCAACCTCAGTCATCCTATGATTCTATATGGGGTCCACGCTACTGGCTTAGGTTAGGCACTTAGTCTGTAGACAGCAAATCCCATGGCTAAGTGACTTTCCTAAGCTCAAATGAGGTTCCAGGGTGAATTCCTCTTTTTCATCTCTTTCCCAGTCTATCCCTGCCACTCATCACTTGAATTTGCCACTTTTACTGAAGCTTCTTTAGCAAAACTTCAGCATTCAAAGCCCCATCTCTTTAAACACCACAGGGTCCCCACAGGATGAAAGTCCCACGCAGATGGCTATAACCAGGAGTTAAATGGCTCGCCGAACTTCCGATAGTTCTGTCTTCATGGCTACCTTGCACCGTCCAAAAGCTGAGCTCACGCAGGTCTGTGTTTCTGCTCGCAGTGCCAACAATTTGCCCTTCTCCTTTCACTCAAAACTGCTGGGAAAGGGGGACTGCTTCTTCATTGGTTATTTGAAACCTTGGTGATTGCATTTTTAATTTCACGAGAGCATGGAGGGTGTGGAGATTAGACATTGCCTATAGCAAACTAGCAGTATTCCACTACTTCTGCAACGAGAGAGTTTCCAAAACCTTCATAATCTGCTCGTGAAAGAACACACTGACCATGAACTTATTTCTTCCAACCTCATTTGCTAGCTTTGACCCTAGACCTTCCTCCTGGTTTAGAATATTGGCTGAAATCTTGCTGTTGGGATTAATATCTTTCTCTTCTCTGACTGACCTCTGGAAGGGAAAACAAGGTTTGCCTTACAGGGAATTAAGAAGAGGTTGCAAAGCAACTAGAAGATAATTAGCGAGCCTTTTCTCTATGCACAGCAGTGTCACTGAAATTGAGACGTATCACATGAGGACTTGGACACACAAGGACTAGGAAGCATGAAACTGTTTTCCTGTTGGAATCAGTTTTCCCATCTCTGTGTTTCACTGGTTTGGCTGGGAGAGGAGAACGTGAGCTACAAGTGATGTGTCTGTAGCCATGGAGCAACTCTGCTCCAGACCTGAGACTACGAATGCCCCTTCTCTTAGCCTCTTGCCTCACTCAGTCAAGACCACACAATGTCCTTAGGCAGCTGACAGTTCCTCAGCAGCTGAGTTCCAGTTTATTCCTATAGACTTTTATGGCTACATATATCATTCTAAGACAATTTAATCTCTAAGTATCATCAAGTTTATTCTCTTTGATCTGACAAATCCCGCCTCTTCTTTTCTTTTCAAAAGTCTTTGTGGTTAATCTTTTGCCCGTTGCAATGTTGTTGCTCTGCAATTGTAGCAGGTCAGGGAACTTAGCTGCTGACTCTGCAAATATTGTTCTTAATCATGATTTGATGGCTTTTCATCCATAATGACAGCCAAACAACCACAAGCAGGGATCCTGTTCTATCAGGTGAGTTACCTGAGTTTGGATAGTTGGACCAAAAAAAGAAAAAATACACACACACTCACACAAACCTCACAGCAAGCACCTAAGTGCCTGTAAGAGAAAGTCACTTTTTTCACAGCAGCATCCAACCAGGGAGCTTATGGCCAGCTGGTCAGCTGAATTCCCTTCTTTTCAATGACCCAGTTCACTCCTATCACTTGTGAATCAGAGGCATCCTTCAGGATTTGGCAAGAGGAGGGGTGCAAGATTCTTGGTCCAATCCCATCTCATGGACCCACAGTCCATTCTTCCCACTGTAGGCCCCAATCCAGTAAAGCCCTTAAGCACGTGCAAAAACCCCCTTGACTTCAGTGGAATTTCTCACTGGCTTAACGCTAAGCATATGGTTGCGTTCGTGCCACCGCCTCAGCATGCTTCTCCAATGGCTGTGTAACGTGCCCGTGACCTGGTAAGCAGCTGACACATTCCACCCAGCAGCAGTTCTCCACTCTGCAAAGTGATTTCTGTATCCAGAGAGTGGGAGGTCCTTCAGCACAAGAAATGCTTAATCACTAAATAGCCTTTAAATTTATTCTTATCTTTGTGCCCAGCCCTCAGCAGTGTATGAAACTGTCAGGTGGGCAGGGAGAGGGGAAAAATCCCTGCTTAGTCTGCTTCTTATCAATCATTGAAACAGGCTGCTAAGAGGAGAGGGAGTATGAGGACTTGAGTAAAACAAACCTGAGCAGGCCCACTATACGCAAGGATCATAGCATCATAGAATGATAGAATGTTTTGGGTGGGAAGGAACCTTTAAAGATCATCTAAGTCCAACCCCTCTGCAATAAGCAGAGGCATCCTCAGCTAGATCACGTTGCTCAGAGCCCCATCCAACCTGACCTTGAAAGTTTCCAGAGACAGGGCTTCTACCACCTCTCTGGGCAATCTGTTTCAATGTTTCACCACCCTCATTGTAGAAAATTTCTTCCTTATATCTAGTCCAAATCTACTCTCATTTAGTTTAAAACCATTACCCCTTGTCCTGTTGCAACAAGCCCTGCTAAAAAGATTGTCTCCATCATTCTCATAAGCCCCCTTTAAGTATTGAAAGGCCACAATAAGGTGTCCCTGGAGTCTTCTCTTCTCCAGGCTAAACAACCCCAACTCTCTCAGCCTGTCTTCCTAGGAGAGGGAGGGAGAAAGAGACTTAACACCTTGAGGAAAACATACTGAGTTTAAAGAGAGCTGGGAGCAGGCAGGAATCTGCCCATAGGAGACTTTTCTGAGAGGTGAGAAAATTCCCTCAGCCGATGACAAACCCATGACAAACACTTCGTGCCTCCTTGCTCCCTTCTTTTGAGAACAACCATGCTTTCTCCAGCTGCTATTCTTCATCCTTTTTCCTTAAGGCCATCTAGGCCCAAAAAAGCTTGGGCAGAGGTTTTTGCACCTGCAGGGCTTGTCCTTCCCTTCCTCTCCTCTCCTTTCCCATGGCTGCGGTGGACGTAAAAACACCACAGTTTGGAGGCCAGTTACAGAGATATCTGAGGAAACATTACATGGCAATTGCAGATGGGGCAGGATTCAGAACTTGCTACAGAGAAGATGACTGAAAAGTTCCTCTAGGAACGTTTTATCTTAAAAGTTGGTCCACCTACATTTTAGGCCCGTGTCTGTTCTGTCGCCTCTCCAGCTCCATCTCACCAATGCAAACACACTGAAGAGGATTTTTAGCAACTGAGACTAACATGATTTGTTCAAATATTTCCCATGAGAGAGAGCTGAACCTGGCCAACTTCTATTGATCTTTCACCTGTTCCTGTGCCAGAAGACCTAGTAAAAGACACTGACTTCGTGTTGCTTTTGTTTATTGACCTCCCTGGATTTTACTGGTACAGTTCTGCTGCCCCAGCCATGTGTGTGCTTTGGCAGAGGGTGAATAACTTCAGAAATGTTGACATCTGCCCCATGTTTCCTTAGGGGGGTGTAGTTCATAGAGGATCTTTACTTTTGGAAAGCTGCAGGGAGAAATTGTTGACTGAGACACAAGTGACTCAACAAACAAAAAGCTTGAGCTAGAACTGTGAGGTATACCAAATTCTTCCCCTTGCTAGAAGGACTACAGCAACTTTGAAGAGATAAGAAAGCAGGCAAACTTGTACAGCCCATTCCCACCTTCCTTCTGTTTGCTTTGCAATACTCAAGTTTAAAATACTTGAAGTGCTTTGTGTTGCAAGAGCAGCCACCAGGCTTAAATTCTTCAAAGCCTTTCTGACTTCCCACTGACCAGTTCATCTGGAAATTGTTTTGCCTCATGAAGAAGCATCTGTCATTGGCCAGAATTAGAAAAGTAGTGGCATGAATGTGGGGGAAGACCCCATTTTGATATGGTGCTTCTGCAGAGCCAGGGAGCAGAGGTCTTGAAAGAAAAGGACAAGAGTAGGATAGGTCCTGTTCCCTTAATCTTCTCCTTCCAACAGCCACAGAAATTTGTGGGATGCCTTTAATTACATAATACCTTCTTGACTGAGAGCAAAGCTATGTCAGGTTTATAAAAAGTCCTGATCTTGGCCAGGATCAGATTCCAGATATGTTTTTCTGATGCTTCTTCCACCTTTTTTCCAGTCCCCAAACTAAAGAAGACAAAGCCTGTGTTAGGTCTCCAGATGTGACCCTTTCACACCCAGCTCTTCTAGACAAATAGACAAATAAAACAATGTCTTTATGTCATGACATACTTAAGCAGTTAGCATCCCCCTATAATGTGGGATCTTATCCATCCATCCATCCACCCATCCCAAATGCCATGATGCTTTTTCATCAGGTCTCTGCATAGGCAGTCCAAATATCCACTTGTTAGAAGGGACACCGAACATGACTGAGCTACTGCTTGAGTAGATATCCCTAGGAAATTTGTATTTCAGATCCTGTCTCAGGGTCTTTAAAGTAAGACTTTCCAGCTGAATACTTTGGTGTCGAAAATTTGACAATACAAAGGAGGTGTTTGCCCTGTGTAGGTTACCAGCTACAGCTCACATGATGGACTGAAAGTTGCTGAGAGAAGGTAGGTGTGACTGTTTCTGACATAAATGCGTGTCTGACTTGGCAAGATTATAACTTTTTTTCTGCAGTATAAAAGGATATAAAAGCATATTTTGCCATAATCTCTGCACCAGGATGGAAATGCATGGAAATAAATCCAGATGGAAATTGTCAGCTGGTTATAGCTGACAAAGAAAGTTTTGGAGTAGAAAAATGGTTCTGTTGGTTTTTCAGTTCCTTTTTTCTTCAAATAAAACCAAGTTGAGAACATGCAATGGACTAGTGGAAGATTCAAAAGTGTAATGTTGGCCTTCATAAGAATCGCCTTCTCTGCAAGGAATATTTTCATTTGTCCCACTTACAAAATGGATTAACCAGAAATAACATAGTGTGCCTCCTGGTAAAAGACCTAAGACAAACATCCTTATACTTAATGACTCGGCCTTAAATTAATCTCCCAGGAGGGAAAAAAAACACTGGTCCCATTTTTCTAAAACATTCCAAACTAAACTAATCATATAGCTGCGATAATTTACGATTCATCCTTTCAGTGGACAGAGAAAACAGATGAGAAGATTAATAGCTTTATTACATCTCTACTTTGATATCTGTAATTTCACAAACATGGTACTCATGTTGAGTGTTCATCAAAGTAAATAATAATGCATTTTGAAATCATGTAGAAAAACGGATAAATGTTCCATGACCACAGGTCTTCAGGGGATGGCAGAAAGCAGCTTGCTTTCAAGGGCTAGCTACATATAATAGAAGTTCAAATGATGCACAAGAGATTTACGTGGTGACTGCGGCTTTTTCTCTTAGCAAATGGTCATGATCAAGACTTTAGTATTCTCAGAAGTGTTCAGAATGAGGGATTTATTTGTGAATTTCTTAAGTAAGCAACTTCTGCTCCACAAATTATTAATATCTCCAACTGGTTTAGACTACTGATAGTTCTTGACTGTTCAGCATGAGTGTATGGGAAGCCTTATGACTTTTACAAGTCTGAATTGTAATACAAAAGAAAATAGATGGGAAGTTACTTCATTTCACTCCCATTACCACCTTAATTAAATATTCACTTTAGAAGCAAAAAACAGATCCTCCAGAGGTACCAGTCCTTCACCTTTGACTACAGCATGAGCCTAGGGAACTAGAGAAGATTACATTTGTTTAAAGCTTGGGATGAAGTGTTGTGAAACAAACTCCACCTCTAATTTCAGCCTATGCTGTATTTTCTCACTCCTAGCCAGGAGTGGACTTGCACTGAAAGGAAGTTTTATTTTGTGGCTGTCATCAAACATGACTGTCCCTAAATGATTTAAGATTTGGCTAGAACACCTCTCCTATGAAGACAAGCTGGAGTTCAGCCAGTTCAGCCTTGACAAGAGAAGGCTCCAGGGATACCCTATTGTGGCCTTCCAGTATCTGAAGGCGCCTACAAGAAGGCTGGGGAGGGACTTTTCACAAAGGCCTCTAGTGATAGAATGAGGGGTAAGAGTTTGAAACTGCAAGAAGATAGATTTAGATTGGAAATTAGAAGGAAATTATTCACTCTGAGGGTGGTGAGACACAGGTACAGGTTGCCCAGGGCAGCTGCGGATGCTCCATCCCTGGAAGTGTTCAAAGCTAAGTTGCATGGACCCTTGAGCAACCTGGTCTAGTGGGAGGTGTCCCTGCCATGGCAGGGAGATGGAACTAGACAATCTTTGAGGTCCCTTCCAACCCAAATCACACTATGATTCTATGATCTTTGCAGAGCACCTTTCCAAGAAAGGCTCAGCCTCCACAACTCTCTGGGAGGTCCTCAGGACCTCTCCTCATTGGCCCCTTTGCTAGCTGGTGTCCTCACTGCCACCAGTGGTGCATTTTAGTAGCATGCGCATTTCCACATGGAGAAATACAAGTAGCTGGTGCACACAAAGCATATTAAGCCCATCTTGAAATCAGCATACAGATGCAAAACATGACACTGATTTATTATTTACTAATTATTTTGCAGATTCCCATAATGGAGGAGAGAAAATCCTCTTTGTCTTTGGTGATTGATTAGTCAAGAGTCATGAGAAATAAGAAATGTAATCCAGATACTACCACCAAAACAAGAAGACTGAAATTCTGGAACAGATGGCCTGGAAAGTTTGTGAAATCTCCATCACTGGGGGATTTTAAGAATGGTCTAGGCAAAGACTGCTTTCAGTTGAGTTGCCATTGTCTTGGGGAAGGTCAGTGCAGTGATCTGCCTCTCAGGATCCCTCCCACCTGTTTTCTGTGACTCTAAAAGTGCCCTTTTCTCTGAAACATTCGAGGTGTATTTGCAGACAACAGCTGCCATGCACAAAGGTGTTCCAGAGGTGAGTAGCACATCGAGGAAATGCTTTCTTAACAGATTGCTTTGCCTGACTGGAAAGCTGAACGGTTTTCTGGTGACTGAAACACAGACATTATCATGAAGAGAGCAGCAAAATCCACCACAGGCAGGTGGATTTTGGCTACTGCAGCACTCCTTGGAGTGCGTATCTACAGAACAGGCATGATTTCCTAGGATGGGAGTTTTGATGAGGATGAATCCCTGTGGGTGTCTTCATACTTCCTTTTCTTGAGGAGACAAAAGCCCAGAGCAGCAGAGTTCCACTGACACAAGTCTCAGCCTAGGGAAAACACAGCAGATCTCCAGGCGGGCACAGAGCAGCAATGTGCACATCATCTCTGTGCCCAGCAGCTAGAAAGGCTGAGGCCCCACCAGGCTGCTTTAATAAATAACCTGGCCCAAATCTGGCTAAGAAACAACCTGTTTCTCCTGTAGAACAGCATGCTGGACCTCTGTGGGATACAGCAGCAATAGAACAACAGCACAACCAGAAGAGACCCTCAGCCTCAAGTCTGAACCCAAGGTCTCCCGGCGCACCCCTTCTGTCCCAGGCCAGAAGTGGGGGAACAGCAGCTCTCCTTTTGTCCACCACTGATGCCAACAGCGTTTCTCTCGGGTGCAGATTACAACAAGCAGCCTCTCGCCATCCCTGCTTGGCTCTCAGCCGCACAGCCCCTCGAAGTTCAGCCGTAACCCCCAGCCTCTCCCTGCCAAGCAGAGGAGGGGGATGTTTTGAAATGACTCCTCACCCTTGACTCCTCCTTTCCAATGCAGAGTTCAGGTCGCAGCCGACTCACTTGTTTGCTTACTTAAAAGGAGTGGGTGGAAGGGAAGAAAGGAGGAGGAGAAGTGACAGGAGATGCACAAAGATTCTGCTTTCAGGCAGAGCAAGAGCACCCTCTGCAGCTTACTGCTCAGAGCACATGCAGGCTGAGAAAAAGAGGGTGGATTGCTTCCAGCCCTGTCTGTCTCAGAGAGAAGGGATGGAAAGAGGCAAAGCACCCCTTGATTCTCAGGTTGCAGGTGTTTCCTGGGTCCTCCTGGCCTCCACTGCTCTTAGACCTGTTAAGGAGACCAGGTTAGCCTGCCCAAAGCTCTTATAGGCTTGCAAGTGTCTCCACAGCCACAGGTCATAGGGTTCAGAGGAAGGTGAAGGTTTCTTTGGTTCATTGGCATTTGTACCAGCTTCAAGGGCTGAGCTCAGACCAAGACTGGTCTGGCTCTTCAGCTGTTGCAGACTTAAGCGTTGGAGCACCACAAGGTGGGCTCTCATACAGCAAGAGGAAAATCAGAAAATCCCAGGGTTATCTTGGATGTCATAAGACTTCACAAGAATGCAAAATGATGTTTCATTTGTTTATTGGATTCTGGGTGCTTTTTGTCATGAAGGCAGGTTTTTCTTCCTTATTGCAGAAGTTAGAAGTTTGTTCTCTTTCTCAGAAAGTGGAAGCAAAGAGCCCTGTCATATGAAGACCACATGCATCTCAAAACTGCAGCTTCATGGCAACAACCAAAAACTGTTAGCCTGAGGAATGAGGAACACAGCTATTAGTTTACCCCGCCCCTTCCCATCTTCACTTATGAATATAGTTTTGTACCCTGCTTGTGCTAAAGATACAGAACTGGTATGGGTTTCCATTTCCAATAAAAAGAGGTAAAACGCCACTTCCTAAAACACAAGTTCCGGCTCTTCGCTAAGAAAGGACCAAAGCCATTTTGTCATTGTTTTCAAGGACACCCATTCAGTCATCATCTCTGTGATCAGCCACATGTTACTGGAACCATGTTCCTTGTCAGCACACACCAGCATCTTGTTGCACCTAGTGACTTGTGCAGAAGTGCCGTAGAAGTCAACAAGCTATTTCTTGAGGAATTTCGTATTATATGAGATCTATTTCTGAGGGGCAGGCAAGCTAATGACATAATAACCAGGAAACCATTCTGTGGCTTTCCAGAGCAAGGATTTGATCCAGTTTTTCTCTCTCATTTTAACAGACATTTGCAAATGGACTTATTTTCCCTGGACTTTTCTTCAGCAGAAATATAAGCTGAATTTTGCTGAGAGCTGAGGCTCATCTGGATTCTTTGGAGACCTGAACCATATTATAATAACTAGAAATGACACAGTTTCACCCAGGGATTCCAAAGCTTCTAAATTCTGAAATCAGACCTGACTCATGAGTTGGCTGGTCTCATATCCAAGACTATGAACTTTCTTCCTCCCAGTTGAAAGGATAGGTTGACTTGAAAATGGACCAGATTCATTAGTCCCCCCCTTTTTTTTTTTCCACCTGCATATCAACAAACCTAAACTGCTGGCATCTGTCTTCTCTCCCAGCTGCAGAACCTCTGCATCTCAGCATGTGCTGAATGTTCTAAGTGACTCCTTTTTCACCTCACCTCTATGCAGGCATCTTGCCTTCATGATCCATCTCGGAAAGATGGAGCTTGCTCCCTGCAGCACAGTTGCACTTGAAAGAGACTCCTCTTTCAAGAAACTTGAAGGAGATTCCCCTGTGATACAGGGGTGCATCTGCAGAACACAGGAACGTCTCTACATCCTCTTGTGGCCAGGAACTTCACCCATGTCCTGTATGTGCACTTGCTCCTCTCCCACAGCAGTCCCCAGAAATGCAGAAGTCAGGCCAGGAGGAACATAGAAGACAGCCTTCTGCTTGCTCAGGCAAAAGCACCAGATTTTCTGAAGTGGCACAATGCCTGGTGCTACTGGGAAAATCAGGAGGCCACTCCCATTTAGGTGCTACAAGAATTCTGAGATTTTTCAGTGCTGCAGAGAGCCTGGAGCTGTTTCATTGAAGCCAGGTTCACAGGTACCCTGCTCCTTTCTTGCACGAACAGCTAGCTGCTCAGCCCTAATTAGTTTTCTATGCAGCTTATGCCTTAAGCACATGCTTTGGTCACAGCCCAGGCCAGATAAAGCCCCTGGTCCCAATAGGGAGCAGCCCAGACAATCCAAGCAGAGAAAAGTGCCCCTCAAACCACAGGGATCTGACTTTTCTTTTGATTTAAAGTCTCTGTTCATTTTGCATAATGCCTCATTTTGCATTTCAAAAGCCAAGTCCTAGCCTTTCTTCTTGCAGGTAATTAGCTGGAGAAATGCCATTATGTCCCAGTGTCTGTTCAAGGCCCATAAGGTGTTACAATATTCCTGATCCAGCTTTCTGTACCTCCTCATTGAAGTCAAAAGCATCCTCAGCTGCTGACCTTGAACATTTCATACGGCAAGCTCTTCTTGATGTGTGCTTTAAATTCCTAAGTGGGGGCTCATGCATTGGTGATGCTCTACCCAGGGTTTTGTGGAAGAGGCTTTTCAAGGGGAGCCATAGCATCCCAACACCACCATCCACTGATCAAGCTGGGACAGCAGTCTTGAATGCTCACCCACAAAATGTCATCTGCAGACACCAAGCATCCTTCATCTGAGTTTCAGCACATACCTTCAAAGAGGCCTGAGATGATGGTGGTGCCTGTGCGGCCTCAGAGGCGGCTGCTGGGGTCAGAGAGCAGCTTAAAATCATGGGTGGCTGTAGCTAAACAATGATCACACGAGCCTCAGCGGCAACAATAGGGAATTGTAAATTAAAGAGAAATAGTCCCCTTCCAAAGGGAAAACATGAGATTCCACCCATGTTTAGGCTGTGCCTAACTGATAAGAATAGTTGTGCATAATTACCCCTGATTTCCAAAAGAAAAGATGGAGGTTATGTTTTTTTGCCCAAGGCCCCTTTATGTTACATTGTGTTTCAAAGACCAGCACTTTGAGTTTGGACTCCAAAGCCCTGGTTTCAAAACTGGGATTTGAAAGGGTTTCCAAGCAAAGCACCATTAGCAAACCAAAGAACCTCACAGCCGAGCAAACCAGCCCAGTCTTTCTCACTCCCAGCCAACAATACAATGCTTTGGGCCAACCAGATCTTGTCCAAGATGTCTAACATTGGGCACAATTGAACATCTAAGCATAGTTGAGCCACTGCTCCAAGTGCGGTGACAAAAAGTAAGCAAAGTCTCTGTTTGTTCCCCATTTTATGCAATTCTGACAGCTTCATAGCAATTAGTTGAGCAATTAGACATGCATTTTGCATGCACAATTGCACATCTATACTGTCTGAGAATCTGGTTCCAGGCTAATGCTTCCCTACAGTACCGGGCCATGAGTGTTCGAGCAGGATGCAATGTGGCCCATATTCAAACGATATGTCTCACTTCTATAAGGATGGTTTCTTCTAAATGTCCTCATCAAAACGGCAGCATTGTCAGCTCCCTGCAGCTCCTGCTGTCCAAGAGCTAACGTGTCTCCTGGTCACCCAAGGCGAGAGACCTCGCTCTCCCTCCAAAGCCAACTTACATGCCTCGAAATTTTGCCCTCATTTCCTTAATCAAACTGGTGATGGGTTTGGATATGATTTCTTCAGTCTGAAGACCCTCCTGTCATGGCCACATGCTCCTCATTTTGCATGACATTTTTGCTTGCACAAACAATCCTTTGTACGTGCAAAAGCTCACATTTGTGCTTGCCAGTCAAGCAAACCATTGTCCGCGTAGCCTGTCTTTGTGCCTGCAAAAATTCTAGGGCAAATGCAAAGGCTGGACAGAAGAGCCTTTGGGACTCCCAATTTTCTTAGCAGCCCGAACATTTCTAACTCCCAATGACCTTATCGCAGTGAATGCAAGCATGTATCTATCCATCCTGGCACAAAGGCTGAAGTCCTGGTCCTGTCCAACCTGTGGGGAGCCTTGCCTCTGATTTCCAAGAGATGTCTGAATTTCCCTTCTGGGTTTTGTTTGGGGTTTGGTTTTTTTTTTTCAGGTCTCCCCTAAGCAGAAACGATGCTCCTCAGTTGCATGTGCTCTGCCACTTGCAGCAGCGGAGGCAGCCACATGACCCAAAGTAATTAAGGCACCGAGCGCTCCGGCCGGCTTGCTCTCGCATTCTGTTTGGTCACAAAAGAGCAGTCATGGACCATTTCGACTGAAAACAGACCTGAACAGAGACTTCATTGTCCTGAGGCCAGAAGAGATGGCTGCTGGGAAGAATCTGAAAAGCATAGGTTTCGGTATATATGTTGCTTTTCCATGAAACTATATATACTTTTGCAAATTATAAGCCATTTCCTGCCTATGTTCCAGCACTTTGGGCTCAAATTAAAATCTCCTTAAAATCAGACCAGCAGGAGGGGGAAGAAGGAGGAGGTGTTTGCTGGAGTTCTTGAGCAAATGGGAGGAATTTAAGGTCTTGTCCTCTCTAATTCCTCCCCTATAAAGCAACGTACTTCACCAGGTTGCCACATACTGAAATAAACTTGGCAGCGGTAGGAGAAGCAATGTTTTCCTTCAGGTTTTTAATGCTTTTGGCTTGGACTGCATTCTCAATGCTCCTTCCTCTTGCATTCTCCTGCCTTTCCATCCAGGTGCCACTTAGCACCTTGGCCATTTTGCCCATGGACACAGCAATAACAGAAGCCATTCCACCAGGCTGTGATGTTTTTCTTCCCCTTTGCCACTGGCGAGCAGCAGGCCTCAAGGCAGGAGGCACTGGCCAAGGGATGGGTAATGTTTTATATGTCCCTTGCATGGGGCTTGCTTGCATACCAATTACAGCCTGGCGCGCCTCTGTTCCCCTGAGGGCTGAGAACATCTGGAAACATTCATGGTCCAAGCACAATCTGGGCCAAGTCCCAAGTCAGAGGGAAAACAAACCAGGGAGCCCGGGAAGTCATAGAATCATAGACTGTTTTAGGCTGGAAGGGACCCCTAGAAGTCATCCAGTCCAACCACTCTGCTGACAACCACAATCTGTGCTTCCTTGTCACAGAAGGATGGAGATGCCTCTGCCAGCTCTGTTTGACCTGTGCTGATTTACCCTCCTCACACACTTTTGTTTGCTCCAGAATAATTTTCCTTTCTCCTTTGACATACCTGCAGCTTTGAAGACAGAGTGGATGGTTGCTATCATTAATCCAGCCCAGGACAGAACCAAGCAAAGAAACAATCTGGTGGGGAGACTGTGGTTATCATGAGTGAAGGGGGTACAAGTTCCCCCACTAGGACACAGGTAGCCTGGTAGACAAGGACATGCATTCATTTCAGACAATATAAATTAGGATTCAATAGCAGCTTCATGTTTTATGTGGGGAATTTCATGACAACAGATAGACTTTTAGTCTGGGAGATCAAGCAAGTCCATTTATGCGGTCATCACAAGCAGGTACAGAACCACCAACACCACCATTTCCCTTCCTGAGCTCTCAACTTGCTTCAGCTCTGCTGCTGAGGCCAAGCAATTCTGAGAACAAATAAATTCCTTCATTTTTGCCAGCTTTTCAGGTGGAAGGCCCAGAGGATGGAACTCAGCTAAATAAGCCAGTTTTTCTAAAGCTGAATTTTATAAAGGAGGAAAAATACTACAGAGAGAACAATAATATAGAAAGCATGCTGCCACTCCTCCATACCCTTGGTGTGCCTTCTGCTGGAAGATGCACAGATGCAGAGCTCAAAGGAGGATCCTTCCTACTCAACTACAAAAAATTGCCCTGGGAATCTGTAATCACGTGCCTGCTCCAGTCCCACCTCCATGCTGAAGGCAAAGGAAGTTGTAGCTGCAACTAAGAGCATGACCAGCAGGTTGAGGGAGGTTCTCCTCCCCCTCTATTTTGCCCTGGTAAGGCCACAACTAAAATATTGTGTCCAGTTTGTGGCTCCCCAGTTCAAGGGCGAACTACTGGAGAGAGTCCAACAGAGGACTACAAGGATGACTAAGGGACTGGAACATCTCATTATGATGAAAGACTGAGATCTCTGAAGCTGTTTAGCCTGGAGAAGAGAAGGCTGAGAGTGGATCTAATAAATGTTTATAAATATCTGAAGTGCGGGTGTCAGGAAGATAGAGCAATCAGCCCCTTTTCAATGGTGCCCAGTGATAGGACAAGGGGAAACGGGCACAAACTGGAACACAGGAAGTTCCACCTCAACATGAGGAGAAACTTCTTCACTGTGAGGGTGACAGAGCCCTGGAACAGGCTGCCCAGAGAGGTTGTGGAGCCTCCTTCTCTGGAGGCTTTCAAGACACATCTGGACATGTTCATGTGTGACCTTGCCTAGATGAACCTGCTTTGGTGGGGGGGCTGGACTAGATGATCTCTAGAGGTCCCTTCCAACCCCTACTATACTGTGATTCTGCAGTAGGCAATTTCCAGAGCTATGCAGTCCCCAGCTGCTCTTGGGACTGTTTTGCTGCTGTGCTCCCCTTGTCCATGATCAGCTCCTTGGGATGTGGTGCGCAGGTTCCCTTGCATTGCACCTCACCACAATCTGATGTGTTAGTCCCAGAAGAGTTAATAGTTCTGCTGTGGCATTGTCCTGGGTTTTTTCCCCCCATGCAAATCAAAACACAAAAGCCTGGTTTGAGAGGCATGTCAACCACAGGTATATTTTGTCTCTCATGAAGATGCTCTGAAAAAGCACTGGCAAGGCAGATTTTTGCTTAATGAGGGGAAGAGAGGGAGAAAAAAAAAAAAACACAACAAACTGGGGAATCCCCTTCCATTATACTTTGATTCTATTTTCCACTTGAGCAAATGAAATGAGGTAACTTGGTACAGCATTTGGGTTTTTCTAATCAAGGTGGTTAAGTGTTGTCTGAAACCAATGCAGACAGGCTTTCCCTTTGATCTTTTGGCAATGCTCCATGTGCTGACCTCAAATCCTACAAGCAATAGTAGGTTTTAAGTGTGCAGATGAATCTGGCCATGCCCTTCTCCCCACTTGCTGAGATCTCCAGGGTAAAGCCTGGTCCATGAACATCCTGTGCATGCTAGAGAAGGAGGAACCTCTAGATGCAGCGACTGAAGACAAGAGGTATTTAAGACAATTCAACCTGTTCTAGGTCCCTGATCATGCTAAGACTCCAGAGACCTATCACTGGCCAGGGCAGAACTGATTAATATTATGCCTGGCTATCCAAGCTCTTTTCATAGACAAGGAAATTAGCATCTCCAGAGATCAGTTTATCCAACATTTCTTGCTTCATTCCTGAAAGGTGATGAAGCCTTCCAGTCTAAACAGGCTATTATTTATTAATTTATCCCAAGCTTTCCTTTGCTAAGCATCACATGTCTCTACATAGTCTTAAAATTGGGTCAAAAAAAAAAGGCAAAACACAAGTGGATGCAAGTACTGGCTTTATCTTATTCCTGATACTCCTTAATATAGTTCCCTTTCCTCATGGAAGAGGAGCACAACTTGAATGTATCAAGTTCCAACCCGCAGGGAGAGTTTATGAGCCGGCTGTAAGAGCCTGAAATGCGACTCCAAGATCTGTCTTTGAGAATATTGCCACTGAAAGCCCCTCAACTGAAAACCCTTCATATAAAAACTTTCTTTGGAGCAGCCAAAGGAGAATGCTGGTGTCTGAGTTCAGACTGAGGAATCAGCAAATTCATTTGAAATTCAGATGCCAACACTAAGACACATATGGAAACGGGCCCTACCCCTTCTAATCTAAATGATCATGGGGATCGGGTTCCTTGCAGGACCCAGGCCTCAGACAGACAGGGGATTTAGGCAATGGATGACCTTGAAAATGCCACAGCATAAATCACCATGCAAGCCCAGGAGGGTGGGTCTGTTTTCCCCATATAAATATTTAAAGAACTCTCATTTTTTCTAAGTGATAGATGACAAGCAGGTGGCCTGAAAACTGGAAATATTTTTGCCATTTGTTCAGGGAGCTTTCTACACAGGTTTTGTATTTACTTCTTTATCTATTTATTTATTTATTGGTGGCTTGCCATGTTATTCTCCAAGGCCAGGAGTTGGTTTTGGAAACTTTCCTGGAGAACGGTGCTCCTGCCCTGGGACTGCTTTCTAAGCCTGGCTTTCATTTTAAGCAAGATCTGATTTCCCTGCTTTGCTCCAAGCTACCCTGCAGAACACACTTTGGGCCAGACCCTCAGCACTTGCTCCATGGTTGGGACTGTGCTGATTTCATTAGCGCGTGAGTACAGCCAAGTCTGATCAGCCCAAAGGGCCCAACATCTTTTCTTTGACATCAGGCAGTAACAGGTGCCCAGTGAAAAATAGAAGGGCCAGGCAAGTGCACATTGATGCTTCTCTGGAGCACTCTCCCACCCTCCAGTGATCAAAAACTTTGTGCTCAAAAGCCTTTTAGTTATCAGTTAGTTTTTGAATCCATGCCAACTTTCAGCCTCCATAGTCTCCTGCAGCAAGGAGTTGCTTTGGTTAACTACAGAGGCAGGGGGTGTTGGATTTGCATTTCTTTGCTCCCTTCATACTTTTGTTGCCTTCACAGATATCTATAAAATCCTCTCTTGGCCACCTCATTACCCAGCTGAGGGGTTCTAACCTGCTTATTTCATAGATTCATAGAATGCCAGGTTTGAAGGTACCTCAAGGCTCATCTAGTCCAACCTTAAGTGTAGTTTAAGTGAGACTTCTCTTACCAAAGCTCTTCCCTGCTTCTGAGGGAAAAGGGGCATGAGATACAGTATGATATCCATCAGTAAATCCTCCTACCTGAGGGGTCTGGGGACTGAGGTAAGGCTCTTCTTCTATCTATAGAACTGTGTGGCAGAACTTCTATCTATACATATGTGACATATCCCTGCCTAGCACAAACATACCTGTAAGAGGGATCCCCAGCCCAGTGGTTTTACAATGTAGATAGGGACTAGAGAAAACAAGGCAAGACAAATCATAAGGCAGAGGGTGAGGTATTTTCTCAGGTAACCTGATGACTTCAAAGTCCATTTGCAGGGTAGGTTAATGAAACAAATACCCAAGATGTATTATCCAAGCATGATATGGATGGAGCCATTCAGCAAGGCCATTTCCTGGACTGAAGCAGGGTTTTAAGAGTGGGTAGGTGAACAGCACTGTAAAAGCGCTCTCCATGGGATGAAGTGGTGCTGGGACAGGGCCTAGAGAGACTGGCAGGGAGTAAGCAGTTCATAAGCCTCAGTCTGCCCTAGCTTATTTCCTCTTCCTCGTTAGTATGAATAATAAGGCGATAACACAAGAGGGGTTGCTGGCGAGGCTGGTGGCAGGACTTTTAAGTCCTGAAGGAGGGTGTATGCAATTATCTGAATGAGCAAAGACCAAAGCCAGAGATAACCAGTATGAATAAATGAGCAGAGATGAGATCAGGCTGACGTCATTCACCCCAGGCAAATTTTGGCCCTCTCCCTGGGTGGAAGTTTCACTAACCAGCGCGGTGGAAGTAGGAAATTAAAAACGAGCCTCTGAACCATGAATTTCACCATTGAGTGCTAACACAAGTCTCTCCCCAAAGCCAAGGAGGAGGCCAAGTAGGGGGGAAAAGATCAGGTTCCCAGTTATCTCAGATCTATCTCCCAGTCCCCAGCAGTGCTTTGACATGGTTGAATGGCTTCCAACGAGTCACTTCCCTCAGCCTGCCCTTTGAATTTTCCTCCACCTCATGTAGTTAGAAGCTAGGCTGATGGAGGTAAGACAACTTCCTCTCTGGTGGTCAGACCTACCAGTCCTGACATCTGCCAAGGCTCCAGCAATTGTGCTAGCAGTTTTTTGGAAGTGTTAAGCACCACTTGACAGCAACAGGAGTCAGAGAGACTCAACAAGCTTTCAGAACAAAGCCAGACGAGAAAATTGAGCTACCGCTGTCTTTTTCACTGAAGCATATGTAATGGAGAATGGAGCTGCTCACTGGTCTCCCAGTGACTGACATGCAACCACTCAGCAAAGCCATGGGCCATGGATGCACAAGAATTGTTTCCTTCCTTTCTTTCACCAGTCATATTTATAGATTCACAGAATGCTCTCTACAAGTTTGCAAATGACTGCTTCATACAGCTCTCTCCATCTTTAAGAGTTTTATGATGTGGAGCCAATCCAGCGTCTAGACCAATAATGACAGCCCACATCTCAGCCAAGCCTTTTCTTAATTGTCCGCAGGGCTGGTGAGGAAATACAAACATTTGTATAAACGGCAACATTACTAAAAAGGCTTTGACCAGCTGACATCTTTCCCTGCCAGTCCTGGGGCAGTTTCTTACTGTATATTTCCTAGAGCTCAATCCAGTCTGGTCTTAAAATAGTTCAAATGATGGTGGTTCCCTGAAAAAGTTTGTGCAGAAAGTGTAATGGCCAGAGACTTGCCTTCTGTTTCTGCCCTTTGGAGTAAGGCTTTGTTAGTCCTTTACTAATCTTCAGGCCACTCGGATTCTTTAGGACACAGTGTGGTAGGGCCAGGTTTTTGGGGTGTCTGTTGTGGAGACCTAGCCTCCTCCATCCTTCTGCCACATTGATGGGGCCACATCTCATATGTTGGAGCACCAGAGCCACAGAGTGTCCCAGCATCAGCTTCAAAGTGCTCCTGGTCCTATTTAGGGTTTACAGGTACCGTCACAATGCAAAAACATCCTTGTTTCTGCAGAGGATAGTTTACATTTGAGGAAGCTTGGCTGTGCAATCAAGGCATATATCTACACCACCCCTTTCTTGAACTGCATTCTTTTCTTCTGGACCCTCAGTACCTCCTGAATAAGGTTCTATTTTGTGTGCAGCACCGCTTTCTGCCACTTCTCTCCCCAACCAGTTGTCCTGCAATTGATCTTCTTATTCTTCCATAGTTCCTCCAGCTCACTTCCAGATTTTTTGATTGTCTGTCCTCCCACTTTAACTATGCACCTTTGCCAAAAGCATGCCCAAAGCCAAGTGTAGTGATACAGGTGTAGCTGTACCAGCAGCCCTGACAAATCCTTCCCTAAATTTCTCCAAGACGGGTGTTCACAAAGATCATCATGAAGCCTTGACACCACATGCTCTTGTCCCTTTGTGTTCATCTCTCTGTATCCACCTTTCGTATCTCGCTTAAGACTGTAAACTTGCTGGTGTGGGACGTTACTCTTGATTTGGGGGTTTAAATAGGCAGGCAAAAGGAGAAAGGAGTGGGGAAGAGAATGAACCAGGTCCTCAGCGTCCCTTCCAGATCAATGATTGTTAATAAGAATCACCCTCAAACCGCCCATCTCTCTTGCGCTTCCAGTGAGAACCCCACCTCACCAGCCCAGACCTTGTGCACCCCATCCCAGCAGGGGCTAAGCTTCTTTTCAAGTCCTACTCAAGCTATACTTTGTGGCATTAAATGGGAGTTAAGTACTGAGCAGGCTTTATGCAAACTCTGGCCAAAGAGGGAAGCTTCACCACAAAAGCATTATCTGAGATCGCTGACTCAACTGCTGCAGCACCTCATTTTCAATTGCATGAAAGCTGCAGGATTCAGACACCCATGTCAGGGGGCCAGGGGCTTCAGCAGTTTGTTTGGGATCTATGTCCCCTTACAAACTACCCACCAAAGACACAAGCAAAGCTGTGGGCTGTCACATAATAAGAGGCATTTTACTGCAGCCAGGTTGGGGTTTTAAAATAACACGAAGCCGTGCAATGAGAAGCTGGGGAACAGAGCTCCAGAGAGTGCCACTCCAAACCTTGCCTATTGGGAGCCAGCAGCAGAGCCAGGAAATAAACCCGCAGCTCCCAAGATCCAGACAAGCGGCTGAGCCACACGATTGTTCCTCTCCCCCTCCACACAATCACAGCAACTGCCTCACCCAAGGGCCTGCAAACTCTCCAGCATGACCCTGCAGCAGAGCAGGCTTCCAAAACAACCCTGCCAGAAAGCCCAAAGTGATGCTGGGCTCATCCCTATGGTGTAGAAAGGGTTCTTGCTGCCACCCAAGACATAATCACTCTGCACCTCTGTGCCATGCTTGCTGGCAAGGCCCTAGGAAGCCTGGAAAGCTGCTTGTTGCTTCCATCTTCTGGGTCAGCTTCCTTTCTCACATAAAAGAAACCCAGGGAGTCTAGGGTTCCTCCATCCCGTACAAATATTCTTTCCATACCACTAAAAAAAAAAAGTAACCATCCCATTTCACCCACACATTCAGAGAAGAACCGATCACCCCTGCACGCCATCAATTTGTCAATGTCACGGAGTTAGAGAGGTGCAATTGAAAGTTGAAATGGGTGGTACCCTGGATAGGAAACCATCAAGCTAGGCAAGTCCATCAGAAAGTTTTTACCAGCAGCCACCATGTGTTCTTTTAGGTTCCTGACAATCCCTTGGAAACATTCAGGTGCTGGGTTAGCATAATGCCAAGCACCCATTCCACAGCTTAAGGGAAGGTGGGTGCCAAATGTACACCAATGACCAACAACCGCTGTGCACCAAGTCATTTAAGAACCTCACAAAATAAAGGAAAAACAACAACATATGTCACCATGTCCCCATGAATGTTGCAAAGGAAGCCTATTTCCAGGTATTTCTGATCTCCGGACTTCGAGTTTGCAAACAGATACAATGCCCTTTATCTTGAGTTAAAACATCAAGGCTTCGCAGCTCCACAAATTCTTTCCATTTTTAAGGACACAATGAGAACAACACACATTAAGCAGTTCATTAACTGCTCTAGGCATTGATTCCACACAAAAAATTCTCACATTTGGAGCATGACATCAATTTGGCCCAGTGGTCACATGAATTCCCAGGCCTGCATCTTTCCACTCCTTTCTTTCTTGGCTTATTGCTTACACACAATCATACATTGTCCTCATTCCCCAAAGACTGCAGAGAAAGCCAGAGCAAGGGATGTTTCTTCCCTGAGGCTAAAGGCAGAAGTATGATGTAGAATTGGCAAATCCATCTTCAAGGGATGGAAAGAAGAAAGAAAACTATTGCTTTGAGACAAACCTGGCATAGCTGTTCTTTGGTTGCCATCTGGTGCCCAGCCTACCTCACCTAGCTAGGACCTTCCTGCAAGAACATTTCTCTACCTGTCTGTGCACATCTTGTGCAGCAGGCCTGGATCATGGGTCACCTGGTTCTGGTGATACAAGACAGCAGTTTAGTGGGTCCATTCCTCACTGGGCCACAAAACATTTTGGGGAATGTAAATAAAACCCATTTCCACTTGTAAACTGTAGATAATATTTCTTTTTAGACCTTCTTTGCCTAATTTATAATTCCTTTATGGCCAGGACTATGTCCACGGGCATGCATAGTGTGAAATGCTCTAATTTCTCATTGAGACATATCATCCCCACCACTTCTGACCTGACCAGTCAGAGCAGCAAGGTACCTTTTTACTCAGTTTGGCAGGAAGCCTTTACCATAAATGAGAAAAATTTTGCTCTCACAGCCCTGGACCTGCAGCAAAACACTTGAGTTGCTTCAGTACCTCCTACCTGCTGGAAATGGCAAATTATAAACTAGACTTATGAATTGTTCAGATTATGAACAATGTTGGTTCTAGTCTGTGTACATGCTTGGAAAAATATAATCCAGAGGCAGCTCCATCTCAAGTAGCAGTAATGTAGGCTGCAGGTAGCTCTGAATCTACCAGAGCGCTTAAAGAAATGCTATGGTAAGCAGCAAAATGGGACAGTCATCCCTAGAGCCAACATCAGGAAATTAAATTGGCACCTGGATATAAAACGCAAAATTTTAATACTGTACTCTCGCTTCTGGAATAATTGCAAAATCAGGACTGCAACAGGTTTTCCATCCTTTGAAGTCTTCAAAGCAAGACTAGGGCCATATTCAATGACCTACTCTTGATGTCTCATTTAACCCAAGTGCAAGTTCACACTCAAAAAAGGCAAGAAATTCTGGTCATTTTCTCTCCAGAGCTATGGGATCCTTGGATCCCTACGCAGTCAGTGAAGGGAGGTAGCCATGACAATGCTGTTGGCTTCCTGGAATTGTTGGCCTGCAGTTGTTTGTGACTGCTTTTCTGCATTGAAGACTTTGGCTTTGCTTCAAACCAGTGGATTCAACGAAGGAATCGTCAGAGAAAATTCTCCAAAGCTTTGCCGTGTGTCAGGCTTCATCTTCATAATTGTCCTTTCTAATCTTACTCCTCAGGGACTACCACACAGAAAACCTTTGGGAAGAACTGAGGAATGACCATCAGCTATAACTTTGTTTGGGGACTTTCTGCTGAGGTTACAGCTTTGGCTTTTAAGTTATTTGAGAACTTATGGCAGGTAAAGGGAGAAAATTGGAACATTCACCCCTACTGTGGGACAAAAGTATCCAACAGCTCCCTGGTCTGTCCCCATGGGAGACCACCCCTACTCTCCATGTCCCAATCATGCATGAGCACCCACCATAACAGGAGTAACATTCACCATTTGTCTGCAGCAAAGAAAGGGTTAAGCAGGGCCAAGAGTGCCTTGTAAACAGACTGAAAGTGTAACCTTTGCTTATAAATCATATGTTCAGCCCCAGAACATGCCTTTAATCCCATAATTACATTCAGAACTTGCTGTTTCAGTTAAGGAAATACGAGCTCCTCTCCAAATGGCACCAGGGCTGACCTTAAATGATATGCTAGCTCCCCAAAACAGCCACAGAGCCCTGTAGCTTCCAGCATCCCGTTCCTGGGCGGTGGGGCAGGGAGGAGGACACTCCAGGCTGTGTCACTCTGGGTTTTGTGAAACTCGCCCATGGGGGCCCAACCTCCAGCCAGCAGTTCCCTGAGAGAGAGAGAAAAAACTGCCTGCAGGCATTGACTTGGCTTTGAGCTGACAGGAGTCCAGATCTTCAGCAGCTTGGGAGCATGCAGGGACCTCAGCCATAGGGCAAGGAAACAGGCATTATTGGTAGGGCATGGCATTCCCTTTGGCTTGGGGCTTACAGGACACAAGGCTGAGGGTGAGCCCTGTTCAACATGCCCTTGCCGTTCTCCACCACCATAGCACCAGGATCTCCCTGCTCCTTCAGGGGCTTCTGCTGTGGCTCTGCGGCTCAGAGCACAAAGGATGATGCCTTCTGCAGTTCACCTCATTTTGTGGGGACAGCCTGTCCTCACAATCCCTGGGGAACAAGAAATGGTCAAGAGAATGGCAAGGGCAACCAGGCAGCTCTCTTTCTGGTCCCAGCTCTGCTTCTGCACCAGTCTCTCCCTGAGAGCAGGCTGATGTCTCTCTGGTCACCGCATGGCTGCAGCAGACAACACAGACCATGAAACCATCCTCAGGATGTCCCCCAGTCAGGGTCCAGCCTGTAGCTCTCAACTCCTCATCACAAATCTAAGGCTAGGAACACAGAAAGAGGTTTCCACCACAACAGCAATGTGCAGGCATCTGGCCAGCCCTGCACAAGGCCAGAGCAAGGTTCCTAGGTAATGTGCCTGCAGTTGCTGGACTCAGCCAGAGCAGGTCAGAGACCGCACTGATAACCCCATGAGGTTTCCCAGCACTGACACTCACCCAGACAATGTCAGTCATAGACCAGTAGCATCCCCAAAAGGAAGAATGGATATGGCCCCTCTTCTCTGGGGGGAAAAAGCTACACAAGCAACAGTAAGCTGCAGGGCTCCAGTCCATTCCCCAGCCCATTTTAGTATCCATACAGGCTCTGGAGAGAAGCTGGAGGAACTGCAGGATGTCTGCAGCAAAGCAGAAACCTGGGACTAGACCCAAGGCCCCATTTTCCCAAGTCTGGCATGCAGAGACATTTGTGGAGGGAGCTGCAGCTGCTCACCCCCAGCATGGTGGGGTGGTCACCTGCCCTTGGGTAGCCATAAAACAGTAACTGTGCAACCCAAGTATTCATTTATTCCTATTCATTGCCTTCATGTGATTAACCCCAGGATTAATTTTCACCTCCTCTCCATATCTATTTCCAGCAGAAAATGTGCACCAGCAGCTTCTTACACATGGTTGGGAAGGTTTTTCAAGTCTGATCAGGAACCTTCCACAGATATCTTTTCATTAGCAATTTCAGAGTTTGTGGGTGGATTAGCAGGAAAAAAGGGGAACTATAACAGCAGAATGGCCCCTGGCTCCCAGCTGCTCTGCTCTAGGGCAGTTACTTGAGCTAAAACTTCTCAAAAGCTTAGCAGAGCTTTCAGTGTCCATTGGAAAATGAAGCAGAATTGCTTCTTCTTCAACCCATTTAGTCTTCCTTAAGATACAACAATGTGCTGTTTCCAAGGCATCTCAAACAGACAAATGAAGCACAGAACTAGTATCTCTAAAGAGTGGCTGGCAAGATCCTGAAAGAAGCAGATGTTCTGCCAGCACCTCCTGAATTTCTGGAGCTCTCGAGTAGTAAACAGGGTTATCACATTGCAATGAACTTCCAAGATCTCTCAGGACTGGATCCATTTTCCATCCCCATCATGGAAGTGATCCAGGAGCTGGATGATTAATTAGTAGTGGCTGGCCAGAGCATGCAGCACCAGCACATCTCCTGGGCTTAAGGGAGCAGTTGTATTGTCCTCATTGCAGAAGCACTGGTGCATTTCAATTCACTGCTGTCCTTACTGAATCCTCACTTGGAAGACCTTGCCTTCCCCTTATATTTGCTTGGCATTCCCCACCTTTTTGATGCTTGGCAGAAGGCAAAGCTGGACCAGCAGATCAGTCTGTTGCTGGTGACACCAATCAAATAGTCTCAAATGTCACTTTGCAAAAAAAATACCACACAAAAACAACTAACCAAACAAACAAAAGGCACCCACTGTTCCCCTTTAAATCACACTTATTCACTTTGGGCAAGAAATTCAAATGTTCACATCACTCTCCCAAGTACGTAACATCTGCAGGAATTATGGTGACCTGACCACATCTGAGGTCAGATGAGCCCTGATGTAGAGACCATCGCTGTCTTATCCAAGATCTGTAGGTAGTATGTGCTTCATGGGTCTTCCAACAGGCAAGAACACAAGACCTGTTGGTCTAGATGGAAAACCAAGCTCCTGGGCTATCTGCTTTGGAAGTTTAGCAAAATCAGTGGTGGTGGAAGGCAATACAAGCAGCACAATGCCGGTCAGTGCAGTCCAGGAGAACTGGCTTTTGAAGTGATAACTTGGTTTTCAAACTTGCTGTTGCAAACACTTCTTGCAATTGAGCCAGTTCATATCAAATTCTTGAGTCCTAACCTTTAACTCAGCAACAAGGAATTTACTCCTGCTCTCTTAGGAAGCCCGAGCATAGTAGTTCTGCAAGGATTCTGAATGCATTGTTATCTTCCATCTTTGTTCAGTCAGGTAATTTCTTGCCTGTAAAAGCCCCCATGAGCTTTTACAACCCACCTCCCCAAATATGCTTTCATTGCCTCCCTCCTCCCATTGCAAAATGTTAGCATCTGTGCTAGATCTGTGCCTTTCCAGCAACACATGGCTGATAGCCTTTGAGGCTTGGCTCCCTCTCTGGATCTGTCCTCCAGTGCTGAGGAACAGGGATTGCAGCTACACAACCTCTCAGTATTACACCCCCTTTTTTTTCAGGCCAGAAGTAATTAGTCTTGCCTAAAGCACCAGAGAAATCTTCCATCTTACGCACAGGAGTGCGTCCTGTCAGTGAGTCTTACCATGTCTCTAATTCCTTCTAAGCCCGTATTCCTGGTGACAGCAAGGCAGATCCATTCCATTTAATACAGGGAAAGGAAGAAAGAATAATCTCTTCTATTTAGTGTCTCCATCCTATTTCTGCTGCTCCTACAGAACACATTTGAACAGGTTAAACTATCCTCCATTAGCATCCTGTGCTTCTGGGAGAACACCACAAGACCATATCAATTTAGATGGTTTAACCTCAGCTGCAGTGGTATGGCAGGACCGTTGTAGAACTGATTTATGTGACCAAATGGATGTGGTGTGGTTGAATTTGGCTTCAGAAATCACAGCTTTTCCACAAGACCTCCTCCTCTTCCCTCTAGGTCTGCTGTGGGATTTCAGAACAGATAGCTCCAGGACGAGAGGAAGTAGACCTCACATAATGGGATTTTTCCTGCCATTTATTTCAGGGAAGGCTGAACCATGGAAAAGTAGAGCTCAGACTCCACTCACTGACTCATGGGCAGGAGCAGAAAATTGGCTGCAGAGCCAGAACGGTCAGATAATTCTCAGTGGGAACCTTTCTAAGCAGGAAGGAAGTTGCTTGTGGAACACCACAAGGATTAGCACTGAGCCTACACAGCTTTTAATTGCTTATATTTTATAAATTAGAGCTGGGGAGCACTTGGAGGGAAAGGAAAAATAGAAAACCTTTACCTGGCAAGCCAACTCTTCTTCTCCAAACTCAGCTTTTGCTCTCTTTCATGCCTGCTCTCCCTTCTCCCTGTCAGCCCTACACTTTCCACAATTACCCTCTTTTTCCCCCCATTTTTTTACCTTCCTTTGCTCTGATTGTAGGACATAATGCTGTACTCTCATATAAACTATGCAGGTTGCAGTCCATCAGCTTGTGAGCTCAGAAGGGGACACAATCAGGGCTATCCTGACTTTTTAGACATTTAACCTGTTTAATTTCCAGTCATTGGTGAGGAGTTGATCCTTGCTGCAGTAGGGCATCAAGTCTTCCTATAACAGTAAGCAGTTTCTGCCCATGAGCCATGAGCCAGCTCTAGGCAGGAATCTCACACTGCAGCTGATCTGTCTCAACTATTTCCCTAGTTATGTCCTCACGGTACTTTAGCGTGACACAGTCCAGACTGTACTCCTTTCATGGAATCATTCAGGTTGGAAAAGACCCTTGGGATCATCAAGTCCAACCATCAACCCTACTCTACAAGTTCTCCCCTAAACCATATTCCCCAACACCACATCTAAGTGACCCTTAAACACATCCAGGGATGGTGACTCAACCACCTCCCTGGGCAACCTGTTCCAGTAGCTACAGAACATGGCTGTGGGCAAACAAGAGTGCCAAGGGACTGAGACTTGGATTTAGCAATTGGAAGGCTGTCTCCTCCTGAGACATGGTCCAAGGCTGTGCAGAATGACATTCCCATCACTTTCAAGGGGCATTTTTATTTCCCGTACCACTTAAACTGGTGTTTAAGCCATGTTCTTTAATTAAAAGGGGAAGTTATAGTAAACAGCCTCTTTGCTTTGCAGAGGTAGGACCTGAGCTTTTCTCTGGTGTTGTCCCACTTCAATGGGTCAGCTGGCTGCAGAGGTTCAAGGCTGAACATTAGCTACCTGCAGGGTCTGACTTCTAGCATTTGCTCTTCTTTTTAAACCGGGGCAATATGACTCTGCAGTCAGCACACCAACTCAGTCTGCAGCTTCACAGGGTGAACAGGCAATCAGGAGGAAAAGTCAAGAGCCATGAACTTTGCAGTGAAAAGGAATCATCTGAGCACTCATCTGACTCATCTTGTATTTTCCCAGCAAAGCTTTTTTTTTTTTTAAATAGCTGAACTAGAACACATGAGAACGATACATAGCCTCGATTTAAGGGCACATGAACCGCTTTCTTCACATAAGACTGAAGAAATAAACATTCAGCCTGGGAGTAACTCTATCAGCTCCTACACAGTCACATCAAGTCTGAATCTGATTCATAGAATGGAAGAAAACAAACAAACTCCAAGAAGGTCAAACAGCCAAAGAAAGTGAGAAGAGTGGAATGAGAAACCCAGTCAGGGGTTTCCCTTACGTCCTGAACATCTCATAGGCCTGAATCCTGAGCCCACAGCATAAACACAGACATTTCATTACAACAGAGGTATTTCAAAGAATTGGGATCTTTGGCAGTTGAGCTTAATATGGTAAAGTCCCTGCTAGGAACTAAAGGGGAACTGTTTCATAGCTAAGGTGGCTAACTCAGATCAGGTGAGGACTGAGGTTTGGGATTGCTTGTCCCTGTGCTCTATAACCACTCATCCAGCAGCAAGACAGGTAGAAAGTGATGGGGTGGAAACAGATGTTCCCCTGAGCCTCACCTTCCCTGGGAAAAGCAAATTTGAGGCAAAAGCTTTTCTGGCCCCAGTACGTTCTCCTTCAATGAAATATTGGCACTTCCACTCACAGAAATGGAGAGTTCCATCCCAAAACAGCGTGCTGATATCCTTTCTCTGATAGCAGCCAAAACTTAGTGCCTTGGAGGAAAGGAATAAACTGCCATGATGCACCTGGCCAATTTTGTGTGGCGGAAAGGAGCAGAGGAAGAGGCTAATTCCTTCCTGGCTCCCAGGATGATCTCTCTGCTGATGGCTGAGATCTCATTACTTTCCCTTTTCCTTTCATGGCTCAAAATGTTTCTGACCCAGTGCTTCTCCTGCCACACTGCTGAACTGGCAGCAGGAGTGTCAAGTTGAATTAACCAGTCTCTTGTTTACCTTTGTTCCAAGCATGAGAGGCTCTCATAAGGGAGAGATTCTGATCCAACTGCACCTTCCTCCATCTAGAGGATTAAGCTCCATTCAAAATGAAGGCTGGCACTCTCTAGTCCCATGATAAGGTTTCCTATCCATGTCCTTGTGATATTGCAGTCATCCAGTCCTGGATAGGATTCCAGCAAAGGCAAAGGAAGCACATGTGATCAGACGAGGCCCAAGAACAGAGTCAGAGCATCTGAGGAACCATGAAAGCTATCCAGCTAGCCCTGGTCATGTGCAATGTTCTTCAAGAACTTGGGGAACGGCTTTTGGCTATGCCTGGATGGCGTCCAGAAGTCCCTCTGAGAATAACATGTTGCCCATTTCTATCTAAAATGTATTCTGAGCTAGGAACAGAGAGGCCATTTGATTTGAATGCCACGGAGATGCCTGCCAACACACCACCAGCTATCTTGCTCATGACCACCACTGAGGGAGCTTGTCAAAATGGTTGTGAGAGTAGGCCAAGGGAAACTGAGGCAAGGCATGTTTTAAAAATAAGCGTCTCCAAGGAGACAGGAGAAACAGCGAGACCAAGAACACAACCCAGCTCTCCAGAGCTTCCCCAGTCCAGTTCAGGAGCCAGAAGATTTTACATCTTCCTGTTTATACATGTATAGTCAAAACCTGTCTCAAGAACCTGCCAAGTTGTCAGTACAAACTCCAGTCCTCTTTATATACTGAATATACTCTCCCAAGTACACTCTATCCCAGCAGTCACATAACACAGGCATCAGCTGATCCACAATCACAGATAGACTCAAGGTAACAAATGTGGAATTGCTGCAGTGTATTTGCAAGCCCCCTCAGGTGACATGATGAACACGCACACATCTGCACTCCACTGTGTTGCAAGCCACTGCATTTATGAAAGTTTCTGGTGTCTGCTCTTTGTCCTCCTCACAATGTAAACAGCCCCAGCTGTCATGACTAGCTGCACCAGCCAAGCCACTTGTGGAATCTGTGAGGTGAGAACCAGAGCATCCCATGTGTCCCTGTGGACATGGAGTAAACAAGTGTCCATGGCTTTGCTCTAGTTGGACACACAGCACATCGCCTTCAAGCCCACAGGAGGGTTGTACAGCCAGCACAGAGACTGACACTTACCTTGTGCCATGCAGCCTATGTGCTATAGCCAGGACTTGCCCATTTTCTTTGCCACCTCCCATTACCTTGACTTCCTAAGAAACATGACTGGTGTCACGCACACTTGCCCTGCCACAGGTAATTTTTAACCCAGTTGGTTACTCTCAGCCAGCTTCCATAATGGGACCTTAGAGTTATATCTCGACACCAACACTTGGAAGTATTCATCTTGAACTGAATCCTACTCTAATAAGAAAAATGTGGCTGAGGTTCATTCAACCCTGCTCAGCCATCAGAGCACATACATAGTACATCACACGTCCAACAGCTAAGGTTCTTCAAAAGATAAGTTTCTGCAGGAACCTACACTTTGAGAAATCAAAGTGAGCTAGCAGTGAGACAAAGCTCTGCAGGCACTCAGGTATCCACCATCCTGTCCCCTTCTGACAGGGCAGAGTGACCTCTTAGAAGGAAGCAGGATGAGGCAGAGCAGGGGAGACATCAGTAGTGCCAGAGCATACCCAAACAGAAAAAAACCATCATCCTTCATGGGATGATACTCAACCTGCCCTCCAGTGGCTCAGCCTATGGGCTACATAGAGGCAGGACAATCAAGTCAAGCTGCAGTGGAAGAGCTTTGGCTAAGAAAGGAAAAAAAGTTTGTGTGAAGGTTTCATTACATACATGATGCCTCTTTTCTGACAAAGGTTGAAGGGGGCAAAGTGTTTCCATTGGAACAATGACAGAAAAGGAAAGTTTCCAAACTGTTCTCAGGTTAACTAGAGGGCTGGGTGGCAAGGGCTCATAGTCTGTTTGATGACAACTTTGCTTTGCATTTCTGAAATCAAGCAATCAAGGGTCCAGGCAGCTGCCAGGCTGCCTACAAACCCCACCTTCCAGTCCTTCCTATTTTACAAAGCATGTTTTATTTTTAACATGGTTCCCTAAATGAATGCATTCATATGATCTCACTGTCTGCGTGTCACACTCTCCATCTGTACCCACCACCCCTTAGTGGCTCTGGAACCCTTAGGCCCTTTCCTCTAAGTTTGCTCAAAGGGAAGAGATCTCAAAAATAGGAATCCTCTGACAGCTGTGAAAAGAAGCATCCAGAGAGAGGATACAGCCTGTACTGGGGATCCCACTGCACAGCAAGGTGGGAGATGAACTCAGCCATACCAGTCCACATACGGGTGCACCATCACTTACTACATTTAGGCTGTAAGGCCAGGCTGCCCAAGGGTCATAACCTTGATCAAAGTGTGGCAAGAATTAATATTTAACAAGCCAAAACCAAACCATGCTCCCCATGGTATCTGAGGTACGGTACTCCTCTGAGCTCAGACACGGTTGAGTTTGGAAGGGACTCTTGGCCACCCATGGGAATGCAAAAAGGCTTTGCTGGGGGAAAACGGCTAGCAGAACCTTGCCAGCAGCCACAGGCAGGACTTGAACTCAGTGCCAAAGCAGTCACAATCTGCAAGACTTCACCTTGAGCATCCCAACTACCCTGCTAGGGTCATCTCTTCCCACAGAGGACAGGAAGGGCCAGCTATGCCCCCTTAAAAATAGCCTGGCAGAAGCTGGTGGCTGCATTTGGGGGGGCCTCACTTTCTAAAGTGAGGTCAACTCCAGCAGAGCAGAATCAAAGGCATGACAAAGCTCAGGCTGAAAACAGGCGCTCTGCTCTGGGGTTTATTTCTTAAGCAAGTCCCCAGACAAGGGGAACAAAGACTGTCCACTGAGATTTCTGACCTGGCCCTTAGGAAGCAGTTCATAGTAATGTGCCTTACAGACTGCTTTAATGTGCTTGTACCTCAGGGCTGCATCTGGCAGTCTCAGTCTCTCTGGTGGGAAGCTGGTTCCCCTCTCTTCCCACAAGGAAGATACGATGGTGCAATTTTTCCCATCATCACTGAAGGGGAAAACAACCAGGCTGCTACATGGATCTATGGCATGGCTGGACTCAGAGCCACTTGGCCAGAGGTCCTGTGCTGTTAGCAACAATTCCTTGCCAGCCCCTCTGTGGCTCATTTTTCCAGCAGAGCCCTCTGAATCCTCTTCTCCTGCAGCTGCAGTGCTCAGGTCCCAGCAACACTGGGATTGACAACGTCAGATTGGTTATAGCCTCCCTCATTTTGCAAGACTGTTTCAGGCACTCTTGTTTGCCTTGGGGACATTACTGATGTGCTCAAACACAATCACCAGCCAAGACCAAAGTTTCTCAAGTTGCCACCTCCTCTGGCAGCAGCAAGAAGCTAGATGAGCAAGCCTTGGCTTCAGGGAAGGGACTGAAGCCATCAGCTCTGTCTTACACCACCATGGGAGTGCAAAGCTGAGCAACCCAGCCCTTTCTGCATCATCCCAGGAGTGGGTGCTGTGGACAGGAAGCAGCTCTCCATGGTTCAGAGAAGCCAGCTTCCTGGTAAGGGGTACCCCCAGTGGGATGCCATCTCAACATTTTCCCACTTTGGCCTCTTTGCCAGCCAAATTCCATCTCCTCAGTTGCCACTTTCTCCTGTGACTGTCTTGTGCCCCGCTGTGCTGAGGCTCTTTCATTCACTATCAGGCAGTGGAGCTCACCACAAATTACTGAGTCCATGTGCCTGCAGGAAACGTGCCTCATCATTGAGGGTGGGCAAAAAGAGAAGTAGGGGTTAGCTCTGTGCCAAACATACGAGCTCCCTCCATCTGCCATGGTTTTCCCTGCAACACTACCACAGCTCCAAGGAAGGCTTCCTGAACCCACAGAGCAACTACCAGCTCAGACAACACAGCTTCAGTGCCCTAAGCCCAGCTCTGGTTCTGTGCCCCAGTCCCTGCCCTCACACACTTGCCACAGATGCTGCTTAGCTAGCCAAAGATGAGGCTGCAGGAGGTAGCAAACCTCCAAAGGGGAGGCCACGAAGGAAGATGGAGACATTGCTATTTGCTCCAGTGCAAGCAGACCCTCCGGGCTGAGCACACCTCTCAGCAAGGAGCAGCACTGCACCCCAAGGTGCCTTTACAGGGGAGGCCCCTCACCATCTTGCAAATGGTGGAGCTCAAGGACAAGCCTCCATCTGCAGCCACTTCACCTCCCCACACTAGCTGTTTTCCATCACTGCCAGTATTTCCTTTTCCTTCTCTTTCCCTGGCACAGCTCTGCAACCTGACTGAATCCCATCAGCCCTTTCCTGGGACTGCAGGATCTGTTGGCCTCCCTAGGATGGAAAAGACCATTTCTTGCTCCTGCTTCACCAAAGAGCTGCAAGAAGATCCAGAGCTTGGAGCTTTGCTTCTCTCATTTCCTCAGACTAGGATAAGTCACTAGAATTTAGGCTGAGGGCAGAGGCTTCATCTGGGAGCCTTGGAAAGACAAAAAGCCATTAGCTATCAAGGGCTGATCTGCCAAAAAGTCTATTCTATTCTTCTAGGGGTTCTCTGGGAAGATCTGGGGTGCTTATCCTACTTGCAAGACTGTTGTGGTTTAACCTGGTATGCAGCTAAACATGATATCCCTCACAGTGGGATGGGGGAGAGAATCAGAAAAGAGGTAAAACTCGTGAGTTGAAATAAAGATAGTTTAATAGGACAGAAAAGGAAAAATAATAATAAAAGAATATGTAATAAGTGATGCATAATGCCATAGTGTACCACCCGCTGACTGATACCCAGCCAATGCCCAAGCAGTGGGCCACCATGGCCCACCAAACCCCTGCTCCACCCCACAAGTTTTACTCTTCAGCATGACGTCGTACGGTATGGAATATCCTTTTGGCCAGTTTGGGTCAGCTGTCCTGGCTGTGTCTCCTCTCACCTTCTTGTGCATCCCCAGCCTCCCCACTGGCAGGACAGGACAAGAAGCTGAAAAGTCCTTGGCTTAGTGTAAGCACAGCTCAGCAACAACTAAAGCATCAGTGTGTTATCAACATTCTTCTCATCCTAAATCCAAGACACAGCACTATATTAGCTACTAGAAAATTAACTCTATCCCAGTCAAAACCAGAGGACAGGCTAAAACTGAGCAGCAGTGGGGCCTCCAGACTCCCTTTCTTCCTACTGTGAGGGACCAGATGAAATGTCTTGCCCCGAGTCTGGCAAGAGAGGAGATGCAAGGAGAGGTCTCAAGAGATCTGGTTTTAGCGTGCTCATGGCCTCCTTCTAAATAGATAAACTGCAAAAGCTATTATCTCCCCCAAAACCACTGAAGTTTTTTCTATACATGTAGTGCTGTCAAGCCCAGGGGAGTCAAGGCTGGTGTTAAACAGATTTTACAGGTCAGATTCACACCCCAGCTCTTCCTGCCTGGATTGTTTTATCTTCCATTACTGTTCATGCTCCACCATGGCCATTGCTCAGACTTGAGTCAGCAAAGCCTGGGTTTCTCCAGGAAAGCAGTTAATAATTTAGGCTATATGCTGAGGCTTGAAAAGCAGGTACATAGTGTTCACCTGAGCCACACTTGTTAGTGTGTCCAAGGTCACATTTAGACTTAAACTCCTGAGTAATCCCTTACAGCTTCATGTTTGCTCCTTTTGTCTTAGGTCCTACACAAGATTGGCTTCTTAGTGCCTCCCAGTGTCTACCCACAAGAGTATGCCCTTCAAACCTGGGTGTCATTCACCAGCATGCCTCCCCCACCCACCAATGAGTGGAAAGTGTCTGAGTTCACAGCTGCTGGAAGGTGACTGTGTAAACATGCAAAATATCCTAAAAAGAAACCACCAAAAAAACAAATCAAATATCATTTTGAAACATGACGACGTCATTTAACCGTCAGTCTCAGTGTAAGCTCTGCCAAAGGGCAAGCAGGACTCCAGGAAGGAAAGCAGACCTTGATCTCATCTGCAATTTTGCAAAGCCTCTGACATCAACAGGAAAAATCAGATCCTGAGATGGGTGAGAGGTGAAAGTCATGCATTGCTTTGTCCAATGTTTGCTGATGTCTAGGAGTGGGGCAGGTGGGAAAGGGCCCCAAAGATATTATATGAGTACTGTCTGGTCAAAAAAAATAAAATTCTGGGTTTTTTTTTTTTAGTGGAGACAGCAGGCTCTTTGCTGTGCCTGGTTGCAAACTGGTTTCTTACAGCAGGGTGATTTTTACTGGGCTGAGCACCAGCAAAGGGAAACAAGTCATGTTGGTCTCAACTGAGAAGGCCACAGGAGGCTTGAATGGCTGGAGGGCTGACACAGATCATAAAGGTGAATAGCAGGAAACCATGGGCCTCACACTGAGACAAGAAGCAAGGCAGCTGCAGTCTGGGAAGCTCACCTAGGATTGTCATCAAGCCATGTTTCCCAATTCTGTCTCCATGTGTCCTCTCTCTGCCCAGACAAGCAAGTTGGACAGAGCAGTCTGTCCAACAGGTTACTGGACATGGGGTTACTGTAACACAGCTCCCAGAGATGAGATGAGCTACCTGTGCTATCCAGGAGCTAACTTTGTAGACAGGGAGTAGAGGAGCAAGGAAGCTCAGTTTCTGCTCTGTTCTCACACATCAGGCAGGTGGTTCACCTCAGTGTCTCCACCTAAGAGGTGTGGAGGATCTCCTGACATCCTGTGGAGTTACATCCCCTTCCTGAAGTGAAACTACAGCTAGGGGTTGGCATATATTCCCTCAGTGATTCCTCATGGCTTGTTGCCATTGAAATGTCCTCTGTGTACCTGGGCTCTCAGACATCCTCTGCAGCACAGCCACATGGTGCTGCCCAGGGGATTTAGAGGCATCATTCCAAAGCAAATGCTTTCTTGGCTTCATAACAGTATCTTTGCAAGACAAGTCATACTGCTCCCTGCCCTCCCCACCCAAGAACAGCGTTTCTAATCAGAGCTTTTATTTTATGAAGGAGGGTTGCATCCTGACCTCAAAGAGGGAAGGGAAAAGATGCCACCTATCTCCTGGAAGGTGGAGGTCTGTCCTCAGTCTCAGTCTGAAATGGCATGGATGAGTTTAGCAGGGGCAGCATCCAGTGCTGGAACAGTCCTTTTAACAAAGCCCATTTGAGGTTTGGGGTGAGGAACGGTGGTGGGAATGAATTAAACACCATAAAAACGTAGGAGTGCTAAAGACACAAACTGCCATTTAAATAGGTCGGCATGATTAAAACCCGATGTGTTGTAAGATCTTATGGGCATCTCATTAAAAACCTATTACTTAAAAAACACAGCTTAGATGGGAATGTTGTTAAAGGGCAACTTAAAATAAAACTGACCATCTGGTCCTCATTAGGCAATTGTCTATAACCACCGTGTTATTATAAAATCCACTGTGTGCTCCACATCTGCTTATCTCCTGCCCGCCCCTAAAAGGGCAACATTGGCTGAGACTCAAAGTCTGGATGGGACATGGTCTGGGGGAGACACAGGGGGTCTGTGCTGGTGTAGGATTTCTAGATGATAGCAATCAGCTCTTCCCACATTGCTCGTCTGTCCACGCACCCCCTTATTTTATTTAACACCATGCTTTCTAACCATCCCTGCCTGGTATTTCTGTTGGAGTATCCACTTTCTTTGTCTCTCTCTCCTCATGTAAGCCACACATTTATGCCTCACCCCCACTTTCAGCCTTCCCCAGTGCCCACAGCATACCTAAAGCACACAATCAGCAACCCCAGCTGGGCCCAGGACCCCAGGCTTTTGCTCCAACCCACAACAAAGCGATCCCAAGACCAATGTCCTGTGCTGCAGCCCCAGACCACCCGCACTGCAACAGCATGGACATTAGTAGCATCACAGGAAGAACCTGAAAGGCAAAAAACCCACCCCCAATAAACACTGTCCTGATAAGTTTAGCATTTCCTGGAGGTGTTGGACTTGCATGTGATATCTAGCCACAAAGCACAGGCTCCACCAGGGATTCCTCGTCTGAAGGGAGCCCCTACATCTGCAAACCAAACCTACATGCAAAATCATCAAGACTTTTGTCAAAAAAATATTACAGAAAATCCCATTCCAACACAGGAAATCCTCCAAATATGCCCAGAAAACAGTTCTGGAGTAGAAAGTAAAAAGGATCAACACCACCCAAAGACAGATAAGTATCACTAGGCTTTGTGTTTGTTAATTACAAAGCTTAGGATGAAGGGACTTTGTAGGAACAGCTGAAGGAATTTCCACCTAAGGAAAGTGTACGCTGACAAGAGTTGTCCCCAGAGAAGCTTGTCCTCTGGACTATACCTGGGAGCAGAACCACATGCTCATTATGAGGTCTAACAACAATCCCAGATTAGGCAAAGAATGAATCAGTCCAGGGTTCATGCAAAAAGCCCAGTCAGGATCAAAATGATACAGGGCCAAAGACAGGGCTGGAGGTAAGCTACAAACCACATCAAATGGACACGTATAAGAGACAAGTTACCTGGAGCATCAGTCCAAAATCTGTCCAGGAGGCAGGAGCAGAGGCAAGGCTGCAGCCAGACATACCTACACCACAGCTCAGGAAAGGACTAAATACCCTGGGCTGAGTTGAAATGAGGCTCGTGGGGCGTGGGCAGAAGGTGTGGGTGGAGGTCCCGGGTGGGGCTAGTTAGGGCAATTAATGTCTATTAGTACACTGAGGGACCAAAGAAGGTCAAAGATGGGAGTGTTGTGGGAAGAGAAGTGATTTCAGTAAAGCATTGAGTCTGCACTGGAACAGCTCACAAAATCATTTCCTTCATCTCAGCATAATCTCCAAGCTCTCCAGCTAGACCTGAAAGAGAGCCCCTGCCTGTGCCTTTCCTGTGTAGATTTAACAGGTTAAAACAGCCCCAGGACACTCAGCCACACAGCTCAAATGCATCCAGAACATCACAGCCCATCTAGATACAACAGAAGAAATTGGCTCCCTTCTATAGGTGCCTTATTTTCAGCTGCCACCTGCAGTAGAGCCCATGACCTGTTGTTAACTTATCTAGCTCGTTATCTCATGTCCCCTGTGAGAGAAAAGGGAATGCACAAGGTGTTTTATCCATAGCCGTGGCTTCACATAGGCATGTTGCATCAGTAAAGACTTTAATTTGTGGGGTGGCTTCATTAACCTGCATCAGACACCTGTAATGTACATGCTCTTTAGAGGCAAGTGGCCCTTCTTCAAGCTGGCTCTCACAGGAATTAATTAACTTGAATTCTTCTTTCCTGAAAGGGCTTGCAGCAAAGTTAACCTTCCCCTCCAAGCTCAGGCTAGCATTTGGATAGACAAAACTATGGCCAGATGTGAGCATATCCTCCCTTACCATGGCAAGACAGATGTATTGTAACTATGCCACCCTTTCCATAAAGGGAAGACACATTTCTCCCCACCTCAAGCAAGAAGAAGCCTTCTGGACTCCAGAAAGTGATGTGTGATGTATGTGCCTCCCTGTATGCCCAGCTATGAAGAGTATGACTGGATATACCTGAGAAGTGCTTACGAGAGATGTTCTCCAAGAGCATCTGCCACTGCAGGGAATTGAACTTTAACAGCACTGGTGACCTGGTGAGGTTTACTGTTCACTTTCTCCTCTCCCTTCTGCAGCAACTTGCATCCTCCAGAGAGTCACCTTACTTGATCTAGAATTCACAGAAGCCTAGATTCAAAAAGACCTTTAAGATCATCAAGTCCAGTCATTAAGCTAGCACTGACAAGTCCTCAACTACACCACGTCCCTAAGCACTATGTCTATACATTTAAATACCTCCAGGGATGGGGACTCCACCACTGCCCTGGGCAGCCTGTTCCAGTGCCTGATAACCCCTTCAGTAAAGAAATTCTTCCTAACATCCAGTCTAAACTTCCCTTGGCACAACTTGTGGTCGTTTCCTCTTGTCCCATCACTTGTTACTTGGTTGAACAGACCAATCCCCACCTCTCTACAACGTCCTTTCAGGTAGCTGTAGAGAGCAATAAGGTCTCCCATGAGCCTCCTTTGCCTCCTTTTCTTTAGGGTAAACAATCCCAGGTGCCTCAGCCACTCCTCATGAGACTTGTTCTCCAGGCCCTTCACCAGATTTGTTGCCCTTCTTTGGACATGCTCTAGTGCCTCAATGTCCTTCTTGTGGTGAGGGGCCCAAAACCGAACACAGTACTCAAGATGCAGCCTCACCAGGGCTGAGTACAGGGGTAAAATCACTTCCCTGACCACAGTATCTTCTTAGCCTTCAATCACAACAGTGAGAACAATTGTGTTCTTCCATCTGGTTTCTCTGAACCCACAACCATCTCCAAACATTTCAGGAGCGTGGGCATGGCTGCATGTTGTCACTCCAAGGACTTGGCTGCTTCTGCTGAAAGAGGAGGTGTGAAGATGTGCAAAGAGAGGTTGCAGAACTGGGAACAAACCTCAGAGAGGTGACTCTGTTTCTCTTGCTGCCCTGGGAAGTCACTGGGCAGTGACTGCCCTTCTGGGAAGAGATGGGCTGCAGAAAAGCCTCAGGCACAGAAACCTCATTCTCCAGACACAGCCAGCCTGGCATTTCTGTTCTGCAAAACGCCTCGCCTTAGACAACCACTTGCTTGATTTGTCACTAGAGTCTGCCTTGTCTGATCGTCCCCACAGCATATTTCTCCATGCAGAAGATGTGGGACCACACTTTTCTGATGTAGTCCATTTATCCATCCAGCATACACAGGACCAAACCAATGGGGACTCCTCCATTCATGGGCTTTGGACTCAGGAAGCAGAGACAGGACCACTCTGAATGTCCAAACCATCTTTCCACACCCAAGGATGGGGCTTTTTCCAAGAAGCAAGGTTCAGTGGAACCATTTGGCAAACTCTCAGCACTTTCAATATAAAGCACTGGCAATTCTGACCAGGAGGAACACACAGGTAGCCCACACTCATGGCGTGTGAGCTCATGAACCCTGGCACACACCACTTGTCAATCCCACCTGAAGTGTTGGAGAGACAGGTTTCTAAAAGAGAGCCAGTACCATTGGAGAAATGGCCTTTGGCTCACTCACAGAGAAGGTGAAGGAAACAGGTGCCAGTCTAGTAGGAAATTACAATGGTAGGAACCAACCCCATTCTGTTGGAGAAGGGCTGGACCCATGAAACAGACTTTGCTGGAGTTTTCCTCTTACCTCCCCAGGGAAGAAGTCAGTGATTTGCAGTTTGCTCCAAGCGTTCACCCTGACACAAGTGCTCTGTGTATGGGCTCCTGCCCCCAGGCTCTGGAAAGCAGGGTCAGATGCCGTTTCAGGAACACGGAGTGTATGTATTTGTTTGTTTGTTTGTTTGTCATCGGGATGTTGTGAGGGCTGCCTGGTTTGTTTGTTTGTTTCTTAAATCTCCCAGGGGACATTTCTGGCAGAAAGCACCTCCTGAGCAAGCTTGGACCAGGGTGTGCTTTGGCTGGGAACTGAGGCGATCTGTGTGTGTATGAAGAAACAAGAGGTGAAGAGGAGAAGTGTCAGGCCAGAGGGCTAAGGATTTGGCTTTGCTCTGTAATGTGGTCATCAGTCAGGGACAAAAACAATCAGAGAATGAGAAACGAGCTTTGACCACAACACAACTCAGCAAAAGCCATGGGAAATATTTCCATTTTAATTTCTTGCCACTATTGGGCCTCCTGTGTCTTTTATGTGATAGGGGCTGCTCTGGTTCCTATTGAGATGAGTGGAAAACTGCCTACGTTAGGCTGGAGCCATGGGAACCCCCTGCTTGGAGAGAAAATGAGAGATGTTAGTGCAGCCTAAGATGCCTCAGAGATGTTAGAGACGTTTTTTCTTGGAGCTGCATCCAAGGCAGTTAAAATTCCCCATGGGGGCACCTGTCAGCCAGCCTTACCTTTGCCACTTGCTGGTCTACTTCTAATGGGGACTTTTCCCACAAAGAAATCCACAGGTTTCTAAAATATGCCTAATGGGGAAATCTCCAGACACAAGAGAGAGCCAGAGGGCTGGCTGACTTGTGTCACAGCAGTCAAAGAAACGTCCTGCAGCTGCTGAGCTATCACAAAGCCCTAGAAGCTGTGGTGAGCTGCAGCAGTAGGCTGGCTCTGCAAGCCACCTTAGCTGACTATAACATTGGGTTTAAAGTAGCTGGACATGTGGAAACTAGAGCTACCTTTCCTGTTCAGTATTTCCCTTGGGATAAATGAATATTGCACAGGTCGCTACAAAGGAACATCTCTAACGAGATGCCAGGTCCCATCTGCTCTGGGAGAAATCACAGTCCTGCATTCAGAAAATGATGATGGAAGTAACAGATGATATACTAATGGTCCTGAGGGCTTTTAGACAGGTTTACTTAGGAAACCAGGCATGTGAGATCACAGTGTCTTTTAGTCTGGCAATACATTTGTCTGGGTCCTTCCTACTAGCTTTTTAACTCACAGGTCAGTTTTAAGAAAATAGAACAGAAACTCATAAGTCTCTAAAACAGGAACTTCCTTGGAGTTTCATTAAAATTATTGGCCAAGTGGAAGAAAAAAAGAGTGTATGTCTAATGAAAACATGGACTGCTACAGGAACTCAGCTCTTTACAAGGCTTCCGAGAATCCGCAGAGGTGCTCACCTTCAAGTTGCACGAGAAACAAAGCTTCCTTGGTTTTGCTGTTCACACAACAATTTAGGAGACCTTTAGGCTTCAGGGTCTGGACAAACAGATGCCCTTGTCCCTTTTATCATGCAATGCATCCAGCTGTTCAGGTCAGGACAGAGATGGATCAAGCCTGCCCAAAAGACCTTGCAATGCAGGACATACAAGGTCATAAGCAGGTAAGGCTTGTGGAGCTTGTGTTTGGAAAGCAACAAGGGAAAAATCCATATAATTCTTAAACCCCAGAAGAATGATGCAGACCAGGATACACTCGTCTCATTTTTGTGTTTGTTTGCTTTTCATCCCACAAGCTCTAATGTAAAGGAATCTATTTGCCTAAAAAACATGTACTTACACATTCAGTGCAATTTCCTTTGGAACAAAAAGCGGTGTTTAAAAAAAAAAAAAAAAAAGGCAATTTAAATAAGATTGAAAAGGGCTCTCAAAATGTGTGCTGCAGACCGTCATTTGCAGAACCACCATGTCATCCTGCTGCAAGCACACGCACACATGCATGCACACCAGCACGCACTCTTTGGTACAAAGGCTTCTCTGGGTGGTGAGGAAGGAAACATGGAAAGCTCAATGAAAGCTGCAGACCCCAGCACCCAAGGGAATCATAGAGGGAAGACCAAAGCATAAGTGTCATGGTAGCACCTGGCACCACACGCCTGTGGAGGTACCAGAGCGCACATGCCAAACAATTCTTCCCTTGTTTTTCAAACAGTCGCAATCCTCTCTCTCCCCTTCTTATCACTCTTCTTTCCACCAATAACATCATTGGTTTGGAGGACAGGTTTCTGTCTGATCACTGGAACAGGTTGCCCAGGGAGGTGGTGTAGGTCCCATCCCTGGAGACATTCAAGGTCAGGCTTGATGGGGCTCTGAGCAGCCTGACCTAGTTAGAGATGTCCCTGCTTATTGTAGGGGCGTTGGACTAGATGGCCTTTAGAGGTGCCTTCCAACCCAATACATTCTATGATTCTATGATTCCCCAATTTTTCCTCCAGAGGCAGATGTAAGAGGAGACCCACCAGAGTTAGCATGTGGCCATATACAGCAGAGGACTTGATCTCCTCGTCCCACCTGCTGCTTCTCATCACACACCCGATACTCCTCTCATGTTAAAGTCTGGAATGCCACCTCTGCTACTTTATCCTGGGCTTCCTTGCCCAGCTATGTCAAGTGCAAAAAGGCTTTTCCTTCTCTGATCTCCTTCTGGACCTGACATAAATGTGTGGAAAGCGTGTGGGAGGGAAGATGGAGAGGTACTTGCTTTCTTTTTTCCTTTCCTTTGTTTTGTATCATCTAAAGATTTCAATGGCGAAAGAAACTCTGGCAATGTGTGCTGTGCGTGGTGAAGTGTAGTGTAGGGTTAGCTATGAACTGACAGCAAGTTGTGGTTACTGTCCCTGGCCAGCTGGGAACTGCACATCTGCTATCATATTTATTGGTCATCCACCCTGTGCCACCTCCCCCTTCCTATTTACCCCATCGTCCAGCTGCTGTCTCTCATCTTTTAGATCCCAAGGACATGGAGGGCCAATTAGGACAGTTAGAGCCATGTAGGACTACTCTTCATCTGCCTCCTAACATACATAGTTGCAATGCTATTTACATGCTCATTTCCATTCCACGGCACGGTCAAACTTGACTTTGTATGCTGATACACGTAAGCAGAAAGTTAGAGATCTTCCTGAGCCTCAGCAGCACCAAGGATAATGGAGTAAAGGAGCTGCAAAGTATGGATTCACACCATCGGCAGCGACGTACCCTGAGATATTTTGGGCACTTCCAGAGTGTCTGCTGGTGAATGCATCAGCCTGCATATGTCTTAGAAAACCCTTTGAACCTTCATTAAAATATGCTAACAATGTTATGCATCAAAATCAGACGTTATTCTTTTTCAGTCAGCAAATTCCTAGAGCAACTCAAGGAAAATACTCATTCAGCTCATTACAAGAATAAATAAGATAGAAAAGCATGTTGCGTATTGTTTCCCTTTACACCCAAACAATTAACAACATGGGGGACATTTTATGATTGCTTCCATTAGGAAAACAGATGATACAAGAGCAGTATATTCTTAATGTCATGTTATAAATGTTCTTTTCTGAAATTTTATTTTTAAAAGTTTAGCTTCCCTTAATAACCATGGCATCCCATTTTATTGCTAGCAATTCCCTATGTAAATTCCCTATGTTCCTGTGAATTTTGCTTCTAGAAAACCACATCATCTTTCTTTGCTTCCTTGCACGTCACATCCTCACTGCACAAGTAATTCAGAATTTGTCTCAAATTTATCTCATTATCTCCATTCCATTTCTAAAGAAAAAAAATCCTGGACTTGGGCTTGGGCATCTCCAAGATCCAGGCTCCATCTTGAACCTGGACAGGCTTAGCTGACCTGAGGTATTCACCAGAGATCTCCAGACATCTCTGGGTTAAAATACCCAGAGGTATTTCTCTCTGGCTGTCTTCAGTCCAAGACTTTGCATCACCAATATAGCCCAAGGACAGGTCATGCAAAACCTCCAGCACTTCAAATGCCACCTCCTGCAATACATGAAAGAAATAAAGCAGGTGACCTTTTAACAGCTGCTGGAGTATCTCAACCTGGATGCGTCTGAGCATTCAGCAGTCATGTGGGCATCTGTAGGAAGGAGCATGCAGCAGACAGACTAATTCAGAAAAGAAATTAAGAGATGAAGAGATGCTCAGGTGCACTGGAATCCAAAGGAAGGGTACCTGCAGGAAGAGCCAAGCACTCTTCTACACTACTCAAGTGTAGAAGTCCCTCAGCCTAGACCCAGCTTGTGCAACCTGTTTGTGATGCATCAGGATGTCCTTGAGCCCATACTAGAAACAAACCTTATTCTTCCAAGCTCACTTCAGAGATTGCATGGTCATAAGGAGGACACTCAGCATTTGGCCATACATTAACACTCCCCAGAAATTCAGCAGTACAGGAGCAGTCAGAAGTTCCTTGTCTCTGTGACTGCTTTTTGCTGTGCCCACAGAACAGCCCAGCTGTTGCTGGCCCTCTTCTTCTCCCATGCCATTACTTTTAAGGAACTACCCAAGTTGCTTTTGCTTTTTTTTCCAAATTTGCCCTCTTCCTATCCCTTATCCTCTTTCCATCTCTTACTGCCCATGCAACACTTCGCATTTGAGGGAGGTGGCCAGGCATGGGGTCAGTGCAGATCTAATCTGGGTGCAAAAGGACGTTACTTAGGGGCAGCCTCCAGTCCATGTTTGACTCTTTGGGCACAGCTTTCCTGACCCACTGTATCTTTGCAGCTTCCTCTCTCCATCCTGGAAGATTTGGAGGAGAAAGGGGAGGTGGTTGGGGTTTTTTTCCCAGTCATGCTTTGGAAGATGTACTGTGCCCATGCACGGCATTCCCCTCCCCCTCTGCCATCCCTCCCCGAGGGTTGCTCCGGGTGGCCACAATAAGAGGTTAGCCAGCCTATTTCAATTAGTGGCAAACTGTGTGGCGTGACTCCAGGGCCTCCATATGTTCAGAAGTATATGCAACCACACTTTCCTTGACGCATTCCTCATTCCAAGGAAAGGCCACATCTCCACAGCTTGCTGGCACGAGTCACGCAGGCAACTGCAGAAGAGATGGGATAATAAATACACGCTCACATATACACACACACACACACATACGTAGGAAAACTTGGCACCCTCCCACCCTCTCCCGTGTTGGCTGCCACATGGTCCCCATCAATTTTTGTCAGAGCCAGCAAGCCAGCCAACGGCTCATGGATGCTGACAAGGCAATTTCAACAGCTGAAGGGACTTCTCTGCTTTCCTCTTCCAACCCATAGGATTTAGGTTGTCTTTTTTTTTTTTTTTTTTTCTCTTTAAAGGCATCTGCTCCTGGAGACATTTCCCATCCACGGCACTGCCAGCTTTCTGGGTGCTCTTTGGCTAGGGTGCCCCTCTCTGCAGCCAGGGTTCAGCAGGTTCCATTGTGTCTTGTGTGGGGATGGTAGGAGGTCTGAAAGCAAAGAGATCCTCATAATTTGCCACGTCTACTATCCCAAGCATCCCTAGAAGAGACTGAAGGTTTCCCAAACCCAGTTGCTGCCATTTTCCTATATTGGGTGTAAGGGTGCAGATTGCATCTACTCTTCTTCAACTCTGAACACAGTTGCTACCTTCACATTCCTCTGTCCCACCACTTTCACCAGCCATGTTCTTGCTTCCCTAAAGCTGTTCCGTACCCCTCATTTTGCTTTCTTCTATCCACAGCTTTCTTTGCACCTATCCCCCTGTTCCTCCTTTGACACTGATCTTTCTATCATTTCTTGACTACCAGTTCTCTTTACACCCTGCTGTGTCCTAAAAAAGTTGCTTCTACCCATGACCTCATTTACCCTCAACCATCCATGTACACCTAGTGATCCTTAATTTACAGTGTGGCTTCCAGCAATGCCTAAGAGAGCAATGGAGACATGATTTTCTTGAGTGATTTGAACTCTCTAAGCTTCTTCCCCTTGTAAGCACTTTATACTGCTTGACTCCAAAGAGCATCCTATGGTCTAACCTGCCTGGATCCTGCTGTACGCAGGACAAATGAGCGGTGCTCAGCACCTGTCCTTTGAAGGGCTCACACTCGGGCTTGGCCATGCAATCAGATGAAGTGTCCGAGAAATCCCAGTTCCTTTGGCATGAATCCTTACCTCTTGAGGACCTTGGAGATATTCATTCAACTCTTGACTTTGCCACTATATTAATGCAATGCTCAAAGACTTTGACAGGGATTGAGGACACCTCTCAGTGTTCAGGAGGTTCTCCTGTGAGTGGCTCCTCCTTCTATGTGATGTTTTCAGGGCTTTCTGCAGGTGACCAGGAGTTTGTGTCTAGAGTCAAAGTCAGTCCTGAATTAATGGAGATCTCCAAAAAGATGTTTGACGCATCTCAACAAGTTTGCTAATCCTTGACACAACACATAACACACATTGTGGTGGCCCCTAGGCTAAGCTGAAGGGCAGGAACTAAAAGAGGCTACAGAAGTATTTGGGGGAGGAAACAGAAACTGGTGGCAGAATGAGGACTTTCAATCTCAGTGAAATACTGGTCCCACTGAAACCCTGGCAAAACCTCTCATGGTTGATCACCCCAACCCTATCCTGGCTGAAGCTCAAGAACATCAGTCTGGTGCCATACACATTGGTGTTTTCAGCTGCATGAGAAAAGGCATTCTTGTGTCCTGGGCCTAGAGCTTCCTACCCGTCACTTGTGCAAATCCACCATATCTGACCCTTCTTTCCCTGCTCAGTCCCACCCCAGGTCAGGAGAAGTGTCTGTGTTTGAAATGCAATTCAACAGAGAGAGAAATCCCCCAGCCAGACACCAGCCGCAGCCAGCTATTTGCAATACAGCTGTGGGGCTGAGTTTTGCAGGCAGGAACGTGCTGCTTGCTTGGATGCTCAGGAACATCTGTGCAGAGAGCAAGACCAACAGGCACATAGTGGGATGGGAAGCAGGGGGAGAGCAGGACTGGCAGGGAGTTGGAAAGGACTGAAGGCAACTGTTTCAGATGAGCAAGTAAAGTTTGGCAAGTCTTCACAACCAGGGTGCAAACTATCTGGCAGAACTATCCAGCTAGCATAGGAGCACTCCTCTTCCTCCTCTTCAGCCATTGTGTCCATAACGGAGAGGACAACCGAAACCTCTCCTGCGTTGCTGAATGGCAGGTCATGTCAGTCCTTGCCATGCAGATGAAGAAACCACATCACTCAAGCAGCCCTATCTCTCAAAGCTGGAGGTAGCTGAGTCTAGGAGATGCTTCAGGAGGTATGGAGTTCGGTGAGCAGCTCAGGCCTAGATGGGGTCATGGGCAGAGTCAAGGCAATTATGAGGAAGTGCTCTGACCACAAGCCCACACTGCTTGTCACTTCCACCAAGAGACACATCTTCTGACAGGAACAGGGACCTTGTTAGCAGAACAGACCCTGAAAGCCATCCAAAGCTGACAAACCTTTTCCAAACCACTAGTCTAGGCTCAAGTTGCAGCATCATGGGGATTTCCCCATACCTATATTATGGTGCTGCTCAATTATATGCATTATGGTATTTTTATCTCTCTCAGAAGCTCTGGCTCTTGATCACAAGTGATGACAGGAGAGTGGGCAAGGATAACTATCAACTTGGAGCTTGAGACTACAAGCTTTGGGAAGAAGGCTAGGCAGCCTGGCCTCACAGGGCAAAATAGCAGCATTTCCAAGGATGTACAAAGTGAAAGATGAAATAAGGCACTGGGATGAGCTGAGGAATCCAGGAGCCTTGCAACACTGCATTTTGCTTCACTGCTCTGTCTGGGACTAAGGTGGGATGTAGAAACTTGGCCATGTCAGGGACAAGGGCTACAACTGGAAAAGGAGCTGGAGGGTGAAAGCCATGAAGACTGTCAATGCACAGGACTTAGCAGATTCCTCTGTTGGACTGCCCATTGCAGCTGTAGCTGTCTCATCAAGCCAAAGTCAGAGGTATGAGCTGTGATTTGAGATGGATGAGCAGGGCAGAGGCATCTGACAGCCATCTCAAAGAGTCCTGGCAAGTCACCGTGGGAAGTACTGTTTTATCCTGCAGCTAACAATGAGATCCATGCTAGAAGCAGCTTGTTGCTCCTACCACAGTTCAGGACACCCAGTCTTCTTCCTGACCATAGAACCTGCACTGGAAATGAAAGAGAGAGATCCCAGATAAACCCAGAGATAAATCTTACAAGAAAGATAAAAAGATGTCATGGCATGAAACCAGTTCCCAGTATCCCATCCTCAAGATGCTCTTCTTCCACATTCCTGCCTACATATCTGGGTATGTCAGAAAAATAACAGGAGAAACTAGAGAGAGTGGCAGAGAAAGCACAGCTGTTTTCAGACTCAACCCAAATGTGTAGGGAGCTCTGTTTTGTGTTCCCAGATGACCAATGATTTCAAGAGATCGCTGCTGTCCCAATGCCCAGGGTGGAAGTTTTGTTCTCCATTACTGTTCTGCAGGTAACGGCAAAGACACATGGTCCAAGACAGCATGGCTGCGGGCATTTTAATTCCATTGGTCCAAGTCTTTCAATCCTGAAACACCACATCCTTCTGGATCACAGCTGACAGCAACAAACATCATCTGCAGGGAACAAGGTAAAGGAGCGGGAATAATTTGATTTGTCAGCTTTGCCAAACATTTAAGGCCAATTGTCCCTGAATCTGCCTAGGTCAGACCTAAACCTTTTCACCATTTTGATATCTCACTTGCTGACCATCTCTGGGTGGCTGGAGTCAACCAGAGAATGGGGGCATGCAGACAGTTAGAAAGACCTCCAAGCAGAGGAGATTTAAAGTTTCAATGTTGGTTGAATGAAATGAACTGATTTTGCCAGTTGTCAGGGAGCAATCACAGCCCTGATGAATGACAGCATAAACCAAGTTCCTCCTGCAGCCAAATTCCGTTGACACCTCCACAGAGTTGGCTTTCACCATCCGTCATGACATCTGCTGAGGTCCACGGGAAGGGGAGAGGGTGTAGCTCTGTCCCACCCTGGGTTATTTTTACAGCTGGGAAAGGAGGTGGTGAACCTGGACAAGAGTGTTGGAGTCTTTTCCAAGGCAGCTCACAAAAGCTGTGAAACCAGAGCCGGAGTTTACAAGGCCCCAGATCAGCAGCTCCAAATGTGTCACTGGCACTGAACCTAGAAGGGTCATGTGCCCCAGAAAGGAATTTCCCTCGTTCTGCCCAAGCAGAATTTTTCTGCGTACAAATAAAATCACCCAGCCAAGTACCTGTCTCCCCCGCTGGTGTAGAAACCTGAAACAGATGCTCAGAACACATAAGCATACCCAACCCTCCTGTAGGACACAGCCTCGGAGGGTACAGGCAGGACACTGGGACAGAAAGGCTGTCTATGACATGCAAACATTTTGCCTGCCCAAATGCAAGACTTTTGGAAAATACCCAACCAAGCAAAGCCCATGGAGTTGTGCTGATTTACATCAGATGAAGATGGGTCCCTTGAAAATCAATTCCAGGTGAGCTGCGTGGAGCTGCCCAGAAGTTGCTCGCTAGTTTCTCTCTCCCCATTCCTTGTTGCCAAAACACGTTGAAGCTGAGGATTCACAGGCAACACAGAATGGTTCCCTCGGGAGGAGCCGTTCCACACATGCCTTCCCAATAAGCTATCCCAACAGAGTGGCAGCATTTAGAAACCAAATTGGTCATCGCTGGCAATTGCAGAAATGAACAAAAATAGCAGAAAAAAAATTTCACAATTTCCTGCACATTTTTTTCTGATTGTTCCACCAAAAAAAATGTTGGGTTATCCAAAAGAGAAGAATGGTTTAAGCAAGCACAACAACAGTAATCACCTGCTTTGCTAAGTGTTTGCAAATACCATGAACTGTTTTTCTTAGCCAAATGTCATTCCTTTCCACAACCATCACCCCCTTCTCCCAGTTACTCACTGTGACTAATGGGAGGGGAAAGAGTTTGTTGCCTTTTTTTCCAATGGATTTTAACTCAAAAACTTTCATTGTCGTTGGAAAGTGCTCTCCTCTCCTCCTCTTTGCCCCCCGGGATGGGTGACACCATCACGTCTGTGGCATGAGATCCTTTGTGTTTGTCACTTAAGCATCCAGCAGTAGAAGATAGCATCTCGCTAAGTGCTCTCTGGCAAGCTGGGAGTGGTGGGACAAAGCTTCTGAGTTTATAGCACTTCTCCAAGACAGCCAGGTTGCTGGGCACATCCTTAATCAAATTCTCAGTTCTGCTAATTGAGCTATCAAAGCCATGTTGGAGAGGATAATTGTTTATATTTATTTCTTTCTGGGTTGTAGACATTGCCAGTAGAGCCTTCAAAATAAGAAAAGAAAAACCCTCTGACTCGCTGCCCAGAAACTCAATCCCAAAAGCCTCCTCCCAACCTCTGTTTACAAAATTATAAGCTTTCTTTGTCCTAACCATTTTCCTGTTACAATAATATTCTTCATCTTCTATCTGACATTTTTTTGGTGCATGGAAAATATGATTTCATTGTGAAAGGATCTCTTATGAATCAATACAGCAAAGGGAACACAGAGATGTTTGCAGTAAATCACTCTCGAAGCAGAGACATGTAGAAAATGAGTTACAAGAAAAAGTAGATAATTCCAAGCCATTTCCAGATGGAAGGAGGTTATATTTTCCATACACTGTATCTGTTTTTTGTGTCACAAAACAAGCCGGTATTTATTTAAAGTATTTTTTCCTTGTACTGTAGAGTTATGATTACATGAAATGAGTTTCCAAAAATTACAAAAATTGGCCTGCTTTAGGTAACAAATGGAAGAACTGAGATACTGAGTTCAAACAGCTAAGGCTCAGCACCCTTTGAAGTTTAGAGCCGAGTCCAGCAGCAGAAGGCTGATTTCCATCCAGCAAGCTTTCCTCCGCTGCTGGGACGGTCATGACCAGTGCAGAGGTCTGATTTTCCGGCGCTTTGCAGTTTCTTGCACCCACTTCTCCATAACTGGCAGAGACAACACTTGGAGGCAGGCTTGCTTCTCCCTTCCGTAAAATGAACTCTGTCATCACCATCTCCTTGGAGAAAGCTTGGCAGGACAGAACGCCTGGTGACTTGAGAAAGCTGCTGGATCGCTAGTTCTTGGAAGCACTGGACAGGGAACAACCTGTCTGAGCCACACATCAAACTGGGTATTAGCTACCAAGCCGTTCTCCTAAAGGAGTGACATCTGAAAGCCATTTAGAGAGCATCTGGATGGAATCAGTTCTGGCTGCTACCCAGGCGGCTGAGGCACATCCTCCAAGTGGTTCACTCCTGCAGTGACCTAAAACGTAGACAGGTAAAGGAGGGAACAACATCCCCCTTCCAACAACTCCCTGAGACCTGAAAATCTGGTGAAAAATCATCCCATGAGCCTTTCATGGAACCATGGTTCATCAACACTGCAAGTGTGTAGCATCGTGCAAGGCAACGGAGAACCTGGTGACTGTAATAGATACAACCTCAGACATGCAAGCAAACCATCAACCTGTGAAGAAATAAAAGTAAAACCAGACTTCTCTAAGCTGGATCTAGCTGTGGGCAGACAGTACAGGAAAGCCCCTGTGCAGACATTAGGAGGTAAAATGTTCTCAAAAGAGGAGAGAGCCTTGGAATTTAAAAACTGGTGAGAAAGATTGTTGTGGTGGCCACATAAGCAAAGCAGTGTGGATCTGGGCTGCCCATGGCAGCATCCCATCTCCAAGCAGCCTGGAAGGTGGCTGGATCCTGGCCCAAAAAGCTACTTGCAGCATTGCTGGTGTTTCCTGCTGCCATGTACTTCAGTCTCTGGCTTTCACAGAGCAACGCAGCCGTGTTAGACCTGTCTCACACGTCATTTGAATAAAGCATCAGCAAGAAGAGCTGGGGTCACCTGAGCCAGCCAGACAGGAGGGCTGCATGGAAGGTGGTTTCAGAGGGAGTAGCTGATGTACCAAGATTCCTGTCCTTCATTACCCAGTTAATGCAACATCCACAACAAACCTCTTGCCTGTTTTTCAGTTTTGCTGAACTGAAGAAGGGCTCTAGCTAATACATGCAGTCTAAGTGCAACCTGCCTTCTCCAGGTACATCAGGCCAGCCCCTTCCCTTGCCCTATAGACAGACAGAACTGAGGACAGGAGGAGTTGGATCCTCTCTAAAGCCCCTGACTCTTCCCCTGCTATGAATTCCTAATCCTAATTCCACTGACAGGGAGTGGGACCGAGACCTGGTGGTTATAAGGGTTTCACACTCAATGAAAGGTCCTGAGGGCATGACCAGATCCTGACTTCTTGTAGGTCACTGAGCAATGGGGGGGAGTGCAACCAGTGCTGAGACCCCCCTCCATGGGGCTGAAGGTGACTCTCTCCACCTTTCCAATGGCTGAGGCTGCCTCTCAGGCTGCCAGTGCTCTGTGTGCACCAGCTGCCTGCTCCATTCTTCAGGTTTTTTCCAGGAAAAGCTGGCATTCCAGCTATTCCAGCACTCCCCTGCCCTTAAAGACCTGGATTTTCTCTAGCGTGTCAAATACACCAACCTATAAGAGGAGCAGCACCAAGCCTGGCAAGCTGGCCTGGGCCGGGAGAAATGTCAGTGCAAGAGGAAGTGTCTGTCATACACACACACACAAGGCTCCATCAAGCCAAGCTGTTTGAAGTCATCTTTGGCCTGCTGCTCCCTTCTGCTTTCAGCGGTCCCATCGGTAGGGACCGGCCGACCTCTAGTGGTGTCAACCCACAGTGCGAGCAACCAGACTCTCCTCGGGCAGGGACGAAGCCCTACATCCAGAGCAGAGCATCCTATGTGTGCACGGTGTGTCTCCCCTGGGTAATGAAAGGTCCCATATGACTGGAGAAACCACAAAGAGAAGAAACGAGCATCTAGGAGGCCAGAGGGAAGCAGCCACAAGAGCTCAAGTTACCAGCATTGCCCTCGGACTTGCGTTACCAAACCCTTCAGCATCTCCACCGGAGATGTCCCCCAAGGGCTGGTGGCTCAGAGAGAGCATTTGGTCAAAATAAGGTGGAGGAAAAGAGCAGAGCTGAGACAGCAGGAGCCTGAACTCAGAGGGGACCTGTGAGGCCGGGTTGACTATGGTTAGGGGCTCTGGGTTCATCCTCCTGCTCTGCACGGTCATTTTTTTCCCTCATGCAGTAGTTTCTGAAGTGTCTGAAGAGGGGGTGTGTCCCTATTTCCCAGCAGTGTGAAGAGGAGGAGAGCCAGGAATGAGCACCAGAGCCCTGAGAAAGCTCACAGCCAAGCACTTTCTAGTTGCTGGAAAGTGTTTTTAGGATCTCCCTCTGAGTGGGGCTGAGGCTGGAGCTGAGGGCCCTTGGGAATGAAGGACAGCCATCGTTTGCAATCCAGAAAGCTGAGACAGATAGCAGCCCGCCTGAGCAAGGCTGAGGTTTCTCTCACATGGACGTGTGAGCTATAAAGACATGCAAAACCCAAACTCCAGTGTTATCCATATCAAAGACTTCAAGGGGGGCTGCTTTAAAATAGGACCTTGGCAAGGGTTCCTGCTTCTCCTTACGTCTTACTTGAGCGGCACTCTGCCAGAATGTCAGCTTGGCTGCTCCACATGTCCCAGGCATCCTAGGCATGTCCTACAAACCTTTCCGGTGCTTCTCAGGGAGCTCGCTTCCTCCACAAACTGCCTCTCCTCTCAGCTGTGGAGGGTCCTGGTGGCCCCTGAGCACCATCTCCCCAGCTGAGGAGCAAGAGGAGTGACTTTCCAGAAAGAAAAACTGGGGATGTGCATGAAAAGTTCTCTGGAGACAGTGTTGGACAAACTGTGCACAGGGACCCTCTTTTTCCCTCCTGCTCTGAGTGAGCACATGGGGAACTGAGGAGTACAAGGCAAAGCTGGTGGAAACAAACTTGACTTCCTAGCATAAGTGAAAGAGATATTTCAGCTGAGGTGATCATGGCTATAGGTGTCTAAGGACCCTGAATGTTCATGAGGAGCCAGAGCCTGGCAAAGCTGCAGTGTTTTGGAAACCACTCCATGCACATAAACGATGGAGTCATCTCCCAGGAGTCATCCAAATACCACAGTAAATCCCTAAAGGGACCAGACAGAGTCCCCTCATTCTGTCCTGGGATACTGTCTCAATCCAAGCTGTCTCAAAGAGAGAAGACTGTATTCTGAGTCACCATAACCATTTTCTCCCACCCCACCCAGACTTTCCTCCTTGGTTTTGCTCTTCTCAGCCTAGCACACTTGCAAAATCCCAGCGCAAAGAGGGAGCCCATATGAGCAGAAGCCTTTTGAGATTACCCTGAGGCTGGCGCATGAGTGGTTTTTTCCCAGCTGGAGGAACAGGCAAGGATGGCTCAGCAAAGATACCCAGCAGCACTGGAAAAACTGAGATCTCACTAAAGCCAAAGGCATTTGTCCAAGCATCTCCTATTAAGGCAGATTGCTCTCACACAAGCCACCCCACAGACGGCCAAGACAACGAGGTGCTTCAGCAACAAACTGCTCTTCTCCTCTCCTCCCCACCCTCCTGAGTGGCTGCAGTGCATCCCAGCAGAGCTCTGCTACAGCAGGGCCGAGGTGGCTGCTGCGCTCTGCTTTGATGCAACGCAAGCTCCGCTCCCACACGTGGTTTTCATTAGAGCCCGGCTCTTCTGGCAAGGGCGCTGTGCCCAGTCACGAGAAGCTGTTCACTGGTGGCTTGTTTTATCCAGTTGTTGGAGGCTTAAAACAATGAGCTTGCAAATATTTCATCCCTCCCTGTGCTTGCTTGCTTGCTTTTCTTGCTTTTCTTTCTCTCTTTCTTTCCTTCTCTTTTCTCTTTCCTTCTTCCTTTCCTCCTTGTTTTCTTCTTACTTTTTCTTCTTTCTTTCTTTTCTTTCTTCCTTTCTTTCTTTCTCTTTCTTTCTTTCTCTTTCTTTCTTTCTCTCTCTTTCTTTCTCTTTCTTTCTTTCTCTCTTTCTTTCTCTTTCTTTCTCTTTCTTTCTCTCTTTCTTTCTCTTTCTTTCTTTTCCTTTCTTTCTCTCTTTCTTTCTTTCTTTCTCTCTTTCTTCCCTTCCTTCCTTCCTTCTTGCTTTCCTCCCTCCCTCCCTCTCTCTCTTCTCTCTTTCCTTTCTTCTCTCTTTCCTTCTTCTTTTTCTCCTTTTTCCTTCTTTCCTCCCTCCCTTCTATCTTTCCTCCTTTCTTTCCTTCTTTCCTTCAAGTTAGGAGGGATGAAAGAAAAGAGATCAGAAGGGTGTTTCTGCCCTGTTGTGAATGCGCACACAGCATACGTGTGCGCATCTCACACCTGCCCTCTCAGAGGACTCTCCCAACTGTCTGACACCATCACAAACTGCACAAGTATGTTGCTCTGACCCAGGCAGGAAAGCTCAGAGCAGGACCTCTGTCACCACCACCAGAAAGATGCCACATGCTAAGGCCACACAGCTGTCACATTGTCACCAAGACAGGGACATATCCCTCTGTGTCCTCAGCCTGGCATGGAGAGGAGGGAGCCTTGAGTTCAAAAAGATGCCCCCTATTCTGGGGCCAAACACTCTCTTCCCTGCTATTGACTGGAAATTTTCTTCTAGGACCACTTGCCATGAGGACATGTTGATACCCTGAGCCCTAGGTGATGTCTGAGGCAGACTTTGTTTTATCTGGAGATGAACTGCATGCCTGTTTCTGCCAGGCACTGTTTAAGCCCCGTGTAGGAATAAGGGGTGCAAGCAAATATGGGGTGGCAGGCAAGAGGTAGGAGGGTGTGAGTCACTTTGACACCATCAAGGCATGAGGAGACAGAAGACAGTTCCATGCAGGTTATCCCACCAGAAGGACACGCGGGTACAGCCAGCTGGAGGCCATCGGTGTTGTAGTGTGAAGCAGACACAAGGCAGAGCATGAATAAGGTGGGAAATGCAGGACCACGGGGCATGTTAGAAGAACCCCCTTGTCCTGGGCTGGGGCAGAGAGGTTGTGAACAAGGTGCTTCACATCCCTTCTCTAACTCACATTGCTTTCTTTAGCCTGGCTGTTATATGCTGGGACAGTCTGAACTCTTACTTGTCACTCCTCCACACCCACCTGCCGGCCTAAGGGCATCCAAGAAAGGATGGTGACATGGAGAGCCCTAACCAGGGAGAAGAGACCTGAGTAATGCTGCTTTTATTGATCTGAGCTTTTAAATTAGGATGCTTGCTTGACTTCTTGGACTACATGGTCCTGTGGGAGCCAAGGTAGCACTCTACTGTTGGGAGGATGGAAAGAGCCGCTGGCACTGGGGTTTTTTGCCCTGCAGTCCTGTGAAAGACAGGCAGATGTTGGCAGAGGCTGTGCAGAGCATGTGAGTCTGGAGCACTCTGTACCCTGCTCAGGGTGCCCCTTCTACACCCTGGTCCTGCAGCCACCCAGCAGGCTCCCAGCCCCTTTATCACAGGGCTGTACAAACCCAACTGCATCTGAGCTTGTCCGTCCACCGCAGAGCAGCGGGAGCACAACTTGGAGGTGCACTGCAGGAAAGGAGCTGCAGGAGAAGCTGGCTGTAGGCAAGGAGACATCACCTCCTGCCCAGCCTGCATTGGGTGTGCGTCAGTCCAAGGACTCCATCACTTGGAGGCACATCCCTGTAGATGGAGCCAGAACATCACTAGGCAGAAGGACAGCCCAGTCCTACCCATTGCCCTTCTCTGAGGGACAGATCAGACCTCCTACAGATTGCTCTGATCTGAAGAGGGACAAGCCCAGCCCCTCTTCTCCCTGCCCTCAAACACCTCCAGGATTTTGGCTCCGCTCCCTCTCCAGATAAACCATTCCAAACTGTCGTTGTCCCTTTTTACTCAATATTTAACCCAAATCCCTTTCTGTTGGCTTTTCGTGTCTACCACGTCCATGGAGAGCGGGTAACTCCTGCACCAGAGGCTGAATGCTGATGCCCCTCTCCAAGCAGTAACATCCCCCAGGGGTGAAAATGAAGTCCCTAGAGCCATTTCTGGGGTGGCTTTTCTCACCACCAGGCCTGTGATGGACTTCCCCAGGCCCTGCTGGGTTGGATCACAGCACTCAGACATTGCATCTTCTACAACTGCCTTGGTCTCCTCACAGGGAAGAGATGAGGGTAAAACCAGAGAGAGCTCCAAGTATGCTGCTAGGGCAAGGGAAGCTGGCTGATCCCTCTCTTTTATCTCGAAGGCTCCTGGTTTGGTGCTGCTGAGCCCCAGCCTGTGTGTCAATAGGAGTCTCAGGCACTTAGATAGCCAAAACCTTCCCCAACATTGGATCGGGACAGGGTGTCACCATCGCACACAGTGGCCAAGCAGCTCAGGGCTGTAATAACTCAGCAGCAGCATCCTGGAGACCACTGCAGGGTTTGCAGCCTGCAGGGAGGAGCTGCCCTTCCTGTGTGTGCCCACCTCAGCTGGGTGTGGTGGATGCCCAGCCACCCACCTTCCCGGAGAGGAGCATCGAGCAAATGTAGCTCACTTGAGTGATTTCACCATCCAGAAATTGTTTTTCACTCCAGGTCCCAGTCCATCCTGCCCACAACGTTGCAGAGCCTGAACTGGCCTGGGAAATGGGGCGCGGGTTCTTGTCAGGCAGAGAGGCACCATCAGTCAGGCTCAGCTCCAGGTAGACAAGTCCCTCCCTTGTGTGGTGACGTGGCAAAGGCAGGTGCCGACTGGCAGAGAGGACGTGGCTGGGGAGGTTTGACATCCATGGTTGCAGCAGGACAGGGACAGGGACATTGTTTGCTGAATAGGGTGAGCACAGGTCACCCCAGCCCCAGGGGCTTTTGCCCACATCAGGTCTGCTCCACCCTTCCCACCCCGGGGAGGCTGGTTGGCTCCTGGCCTTTGCCCAGACAAGACACTCAGGAAAACCCAGGTTGTTTCATGCTTTCTGTCCCTTGAGGACACTTCTGAGGGGGGCCCAGCATCACTGTGAGAACCCTGGGAAAGAGCAAAAGCAAAGAAAGATGAAACTGCCCCATTCCTACCCACCACAGTGACCCCCGTTTCGCTCCAGATCTGAGGGCTTTTTCTTGATTAGTCAACAGAAAATGACTGCAGGGGACAGGACAGACCCATCTCCAGGACTTCTTCTTGGGAGCATCCCTCCTTGCTGGGGCTCCCCCCTGAATTCAGAGCATGGTTTTCCAGCTAGCTTTTATTTGCCAACAGCACCCCACAACCCAATAAGCCTATGGGTCCTGTGGGCTTTAAAATCTGTTAAAGGTTGCACAGACTATGACCACATTTGCAGGGGAGTTGGCTAGGAATGCTTGCCCTTGGTGAAGGCTTTAGTGCCCTGACCCCAACCCAGGGCTTCCTGACTGTCCAACAGCATGCCCACTCTTTTCTCCTGGAGCAGGAGGCAGAGAAGAGCAAGAAACTTTGCTGCCTTTCACAGCCCTGCAAGAAACATGCCCCAGGTGGCCCAGAGCCCCCCAGAGCAGGGGCTGAAATTAGAAAAACCCCACTGATTTGGGAACCTTGAGATGGAAAATGGATAGGTCCAGGGAGATGCGATGGGGGCAAGGTTTCTTGGCATGGAGCTGCTGGGACCTGCCTTTCCTGATGGCCACACCAGACCCACCAGCCTGGCCTGGAGACAGCTGCAAGCTGCGAAGAGGGAGCCTCTGAAAAGCCTGTGCTGTGAGAGTCAGCAAGGGGAAGTGAGTGGCAGATAAGAACATGTCGAGGAAAAACACAAACCAGAAGCTCCCGAGGAATTTTGGAAAGGAAATAGGGAATTAACTGCAGAAAAGGCGGGGAGGAATGCGAGCATTTTATGGCTCACAACAAATAGTCTGCCCATGCTTCCTCGCTAGGCACTGGCCATCTCTCCTTCCACCTCTCCTTCCTGCCCAGGGGACACCCAGCAGTGGCCTTCCCAGCCAGGCAGGAGCAGCAGAAATGGGCAGGTGGCTGTTGCCAGCTTCTGCGGAGACAATTCCAGCAGGAATCGGGGAAGGAGCAAAACCCAGAGAAGCTGGCAAGAAAATACCATCTCCACCGTGTCAGATAGGGAGAGGAGGCCGCGTGTCCCGTCTTGCCGGCAGGTAGACATGGGACAGCCAAGGCCAAGGTTGGCAGATGCCAGGTACATCCCAAGGTCCCGTGGTGCAGCCCGGCTTGGAGCACACCTCACTTGGGTGCCCACCCACAGACCCATAGCTATTTTGGGGGAAGGGCAGAAACCATCCCATCTCCTCCCCTTTCTTTTTTTACCCCTCTTGCCTTTGCCTCCCCACAGCATGGGGTCTCCACACAAGCAGCCCCCTCAATCCACCCCTCGCCCTGCAGCTATTTTAGAGAAAGGCAGGAGGTATTTTTAGTGCTGCCGACTCCCAGGAGAAGCTCTGAACCTCTGAGCCGCAGCAGCGCTGGCGCCAGAGAAACTGCCGCTGCTCTGGCTGAGATTTCTTGTATAATTAAACTCAATCCATCCCCGGGGCTGGGTCTTGGCCACCAACTCAGCAAGGAGGGGAAGGAGCGGGAGCCAGAGAGCCGGGGGCTGAGGGCTCTGACGGATGCTGGGAATTACTCCATGAATGCTGGAAAAGCCAGGCCTGGGACTTTGGGGGGAAGTTTTTGCCAGGCATGGGGACGCAGGATGGCTCCGAAAGGGGCAGGGAGTGGGATTTAATGGGAGCGGAGCCCAAACCACCACCTCGGCAAAGGCAAAAGAACCCATACCGGCACCACCCCAGCCCAGAGACGGACTCAAAGGGGATGTCCAAGGCTGGACAGACAGCACCTAACGGCAGAGGTAGGATTTGAAGAGCATCCGGTGCCTGCAGGGAAAGCCAGAGAGATGCCTCCTAGTAAACAAAAGGCCAAGCCGGAGCTGGAGCCATGTAGGAAGTTTGGGGGCTGTCTGGTTTGCAAGCATCTGGTGAACACAAGCTGCAGCTGGAGGCTGACAAGCAGCAGCACAACCCCTCCTTCTTCCCACGCCCACCGCCCCGCGTCTGTCCGGGGGGCCCCCGTCTGCCATCGAGGAATGGGGGGAACAACAGCCCGGAGAAAACACAGCACCCGTCAGGATTTAGGGTTTGTTTGGGGGGTTTTCTGTTTTTTTTGTTGTTTTTTTTTTTCCCTTGTGCAAAAAGGACAGAGCATTTATTCCTGCGCTCCATTAAATTTCAAGATACATTTCCAGCCATCCAGACACCAAGCTGGCATTCCAAGCAACAGTATATTTTATATAACTGGTATTTTTTTGTTGTTGTTTTTACCACTTTATAAAGCCATACAATGAACTGCAAAGAATCCAACATCTGTACAACGGGAAGACAACAGCGGAGTCACATTCACACACGGACACGGTGCGACCGAAGTCATCCTTAGCACGCGCGACGACACGATGGCCACAAAGATACAAAACAGAACGTTGGGTTTGGTTTTCTTTTTTTTCCCATCTATATAAATACACAGAAACGGGCGAGTCTAAAAGTTTTAAACTGTTCATTAACACTGATTTCACAAATAAATCTGTAACGTTCCCGAAGACAACAACAACAACAAAAATAAACCCCACATACAACACGGCAGCACAGGACCTGCCAACAGAAACGCCAGGTTGCTTCCTTTTTTTTTTTTTTTTTTTTTTTTTTTTTCTTTTTTTAGGAAAATA